>CM067556.1:44136742-44554242 GCA_034509755.1 Anisodus tanguticus
TTTGAAGACTATCAAATCGACATCCCCAAACCCAAATTCCGTTGATCAACTCCCAATTTGAAGACTATCAAATCGACATCCCCAAACCCAAATTCCGTTGATCAACTCCCAATTTGAAGACTATCAAATCGACATCCCCAAACCCAAATTCCGTTGATCAACTCCCAATTTGAAGACTATCAAATCGACATCCCCAAACCCAAATTCCGTTGATCAACTCCCAATTTGAAGACTATCAAATCGACATCCCCAAACCCAAATTCCGTTGATCAACTCCCAATTTGAAGACTATCAAATCGACATCCCCAAACCCAAATTCCGTTGATCAACTCCCAATTTTAAGACTATCAAATCGACATCCCCAAACCCAAATTCCGTTGATCAACTCCCAATTTGAAGACTATCAAATCGACATCCCCAAACCCAAATTCCGTTGATCAACTCCCAATTTGAAGACTATCAAATCGACATCCCCAAACCTAAATTCCGTTGATCAACTCCCAATTTGAAGACTATCAAATCGACATCCCCAAACCCAAATACCGTTGATCAACTCCCAATTTGAAGACTATCAAATCGACATCCCCAAACCCAAATTTCGTTGATCAACTCCCAATTTTAAGACTATCAAATCGACATCCCCAAACCCAAATTCCGTTGATCAACTCCCAATTTGAAGACTATCAAATCGACATCCCCAAACCCAAATTCCGTTGATCAACTCCCAATTTGAAGACTATCAAATCGACATCCCCAAACCCAAATTCCGTTGATCAACTCCCAATTTAAAGACTATCAAATCGACATCCCCAAACCCAAATTCCGTTGATCAACTCCTAATTTGAAGACTATCAAATCGACATCCCCAAACCCAAATTCCATTGATCAACTCCCAATTTGAAGACTATCAAATCGACATCCCCAAACCCAAATTCCGTTGATCAACTCCCAATTTGAAAACTATCAAATCGACATCTCCAAACCCAAATTCGTTGATCAACTCGCAATTTGAAGACTATCAAATCGACATCCCCAAACCCAAATTCCGTTGATCAACTCCCAATTTGAAGACTATCAAATCGACATCCCCAAACCCAAATTCCGTTGATCAACTCCCAATTTGAAGACTATCAAATCGACATCCCCAAACCCAAATTCCGTTGATCAACTCCCAATTTGAAGACTATCAAATCGACATCCCCAAACCCAAATTCCGTTGATCAACTCCCAATTTGAAGACTATCAAATCGACATCCCCAAACCCAAATTCCGTTGATCAACTCCCAATTTGAAGACTATCAAATCGACATCCCCAAACCCAAATTCCGTTGATCAACTCCCAATTTGAAGACTATCAAATCGACATCCTCAAACCCAATTCCGTTGATCAACTCCCAATTTGAAGACTATCAAATCGACATCCCCAAACCCAATTCCGTTGATCAACTCCCAATTTGAAGACTATCAAATCGACATCCCCAAACCCAAATTCCGTTGATCAACTCCCAATTTGAAGACTATCAAATCGACATCCCCAAACCCAAATTCCGTTGATCAACTCCCAATTTGAAGACTATCAAATCGACATCCCCAAACCCAAATTCCGTTGATCAACTCCCAATTTGAAGACTATCAAATCGACATCCTCAAACCCGAATTCCTTTGATCAACTCCCAATTTGAAGACTATCAAATCGACATCCCCAAACCCGAATTCCGTTGATCAACTCCCAATTTGAAGACTATCAAATCGACATCCCCAAACCCAAATTCCGTTGATCAACTCCCAATTTGAAGACTATCAAATCGACATCCTCAAACCTGAATTCCGTTGATCAACTCCCAATTTGAAGACTATCAAATCGACATCCCCAAACCCAAATTCCGTTGATCAACTCCCAATTTGAAGACTATCAAATCGACATCCCCAAACCCAACTTCCGTTGATCAACTCTAAATTTGAAGACTATTAAATCAACATCCCCAAACCCAAATTCTATTGATCAACTCCCAATTTGAAGACTATCAAATCGACATCCCCAAACCTAAATTCCGTTGATCAACTCCCAATTTAAAGACTATCAAATCGACATCCCCGAACCCAAATTCCGTTAATCAACTCCTAATTTGAAGACTATCAAATCGACATCCCCAAACCCAAATTCCGTTGATCAACTCCCAATTTGAAGACTATTAAATCGACATCCTCAAACCTAAATTCCGTTGATCAACTCCCAATTTGAAGACTATCAAATCGACATCCCCAAACCTGAATTCCGTTGATCAACTCCCAATTTGAAGACTATCAAATCGACATCCCCAAACCCAACTTCCGTTGATCAACTCTAAATTTGAAGACTATCAAATCAACATCCCCAAACCCAAATTCCGTTGATCAACTCCCAATTTGAAGACTATCAAATCGACATCCCCAAACCCAAATTCCGTTGATCAACTCCCAATTTGAAGACTATCAAATCGACATCCCCAAACCCAAATTCCGTTGATCAACTCCCAATTTTAAGACTATCAAATCGACATCCCCGAACCCAAATTCCGTTGATCAACTCCTAATTTGAAGACTATCAAATCGACATCCCCAAACCCAAATACCATTGATCAACTCCCAATTTGAAGACTATCAAATCGACATCCCCAAACCCAAATTCCGTTGATCAACTTCCAATTTGAAGACTATCAAATCGACTTCCCCAAACCCAAATTCCGTTGATCAACTCCCAATTTGAAGACTATCAAATCGACATCCCCAAACCCAAATTCCGTTGATCAACTCCCAATTTGAAGACTATCAAATCGACATCCTCAAACCTGAATTCCGTTGATCAACTCCCAATTTGAAGACTATCAAATCGACATCCCCAAACCTGAATTCCGTTGATCAACTCCCAATTTGAAGACTATCAAATCGACATCCCCAAACCCAACTTCCGTTGATCAACTCCCAATTTGAAGACTATTAAATCGACATCCTCAAACCTAAATTCCGTTGATCAACTCCCAATTTGAAGACTATCAAATCGACATCCCCAAACCTGAATTCCGTTGATCAACTCCCAATTTGAAGACTATCAAATCGACATCCCCAAACCCAACTTCCGTTGATCAACTCTAAATTTGAAGACTATCAAATCAACATCCCCAAACCCAAATTCTGTTGATCAACTCCCAATTTGAAGACTATCAAATCGACATCCCCAAACCCAAATTCCGTTGATCAACTCCCAATTTGAAGACTATCAAATCGACATCCCCAAACCCAAATTCCGTTGATCAACTCCCAATTTTAAGACTATCAAATCGACATCCCCGAACCCAAATTCCGTTGATCAACTCCTAATTTGAAGACTATCAAATCGACATCCCCAAACCCAAATACCATTGATCAACTCCCAATTTGAAGACAATCAAATCGACATCCCCAAACCCAAATTCCGTTGATCAACTTCCAATTTGAAGACTATCAAATCGACATCCCCAAACCCAAATTCTGTTGATCAACTCCCAATTTGAAGACTATCAAATCGACATCCCCAAACCCAAATTCCGTTGATCAACTCCCAATTTGAAGACTATCAAATCGACATCCCCAAACCCAAATTCCGTTGATCAACTCCCAATTTTAAGACTATCAAATCGACATCCCCGAACCCAAATTCCGTTGATCAACTCCTAATTTGAAGACTATCAAATCGACATCCCCAAACCCAAATACCATTGATCAACTCCCAATTTGAAGACTATCAAATCGACATCCCCAAACCTAAATTCTGTTGATCAACTCCCAATTTGAAGACTATCAAATCGACATCCCCAAACCCAAATACCGTTGATCAACTCCCAATTTGAAGATTATCAAATCGACATCCCCAAACCCAAATTTCGTTGATCAACTCCCAATTTGAAGACTATCAAATCGACATCCTCAAACCTGAATTCCGTTGATCAACTCCCAATTTGAAGACTATCATATCGACATCCCCAAACCCAAATTCCGTTGATCAACTCCCAATTTGAAGACTATCAAATCGACATCCCCAAACCCAAATTCCGTTGATCAACTCCCAATTTAAAGACTATCAAATCGACATCCCCGAACCCAAATTCCGTTGATCAACTCCTAATTTGAAGACTATCAAATCGACATCCCCAAACCCAAATACCATTGATCAACTCCCAATTTGAAGACTATCAAATCGACATCCCCAAACCCAAATTCCGTTGATCAACTTCCAATTTGAAGACTATCAAATCGACTTCCCCAAACCCAAATTCCGTTGATCAACTCCCAATTTGAAGACTATCAAATCGACATCCCCAAACCCAAATTCCGTTGATCAACTCCCAATTTGAAGACTATCAAATCGACATCCCCAAACCCGAATTCCGTTGATCAACTCCCAATTTGAAGACTATCAAATCGACATCCCCAAACCCGAATTCCGTTGATCAACTCCCAATTTGAAGACTATCAAATCGACATCCCCAAACCCAAATTCCGTTGATCAACTCCCAATTTGAAGACTATCAAATCGACATCCCCAAACCCAAATTCCGTTGATCAACTCCCAATTTTAAGACTATCAAATCGACATCCCCAAACCCAAATTCCGTTGATCAACTCCCAATTTGAAGACTATCAAATCGACATCCTCAAACCTGAATTCCGTTGATCAACTCCCAATTTGAAGACTATCAAATCGACATCCCCAAACCCGAATTCCGTTGATCAACTCCCAATTTGAAGACTATCAAATCGACATCCCCAAACCCAAATTCCGTTGATCAACTCCCAATTTGAAGACTATCAAATCGACATCCCCAAACCCGAATTCCGTTGATCAACTCCCAATTTGAAGACTATCAAATCGACATCCCCAAACCCGAATTCCGTTGATCAACTCCCAATTTGAAGACTATCAAATCGACATCCCCAAACCCAACTTCCGTTGATCAACTCTAAATTTGAAGACTATTAAATCAACATCCCCAAACCCAAATTCTATTGATCAACTCCCAATTTGAAGACTATCAAATCGACATCCCCAAACCTAAATTCCGTTGATCAACTCCCAATTTAAAGACTATCAAATCGACATCCCCGAACCCAAATTCCGTTAATCAACTCCTAATTTGAAGACTATCAAATCGACATCCCCAAACCCAAATTCCGTTGATCAACTCCCAATTTGAAGACTATCAAATCGACATCCCCAAACCTAAATTCCGTTGATCAACTCCCAATTTGAAGACTATCAAATCGACATCCCCAAACCCGAATTCCGTTGATCAACTCCCAATTTGAAGACTATCAAATCGACATCCCCAAACCCAAATTCCGTTGATCAACTCTAAATTTGAAGACTATCAAATCAACATCCCCAAACCCAAATTCCGTTGATCAACTCCCAATTTGAAGACTATCAAATCGACATCCCCAAACCCAAATTCCGTTGATCAACTCCCAATTTGAAGACTATCAAATCGACATCCCCAAACCCAAATTCCGTTGATCAACTCCCAATTTTAAGACTATCAAATCGACATCCCCAAACCCAAATTCCGTTGATCAACTCCCAATTTGAAGACTATCAAATCGACATCCCCAAACCCAAATTCCATTGATCAACTCCCAATTTGAAGACTATCAAATCGACATCCCCAAACCCAAATTCCGTTGATCAACTCCCAATTTGAAGACTATCAAATCGACATCCCCAAACCCAAATTCCGTTGATCAACTCCCAATTTGAAGACTATCAAATCGACATCCCCAAACCCAAATTCCGTTGATCAACTCCCAATTTGAAGACTATCAAATCGACATCCCCAAACCCAAATTCCGTTGATCAACTCCCAATTTGAAGACTATCAAATCGACATCCCCAAACCCAAATTCCGTTGATCAACTCCCAATTTGAAGACTATCAAATCGACATCCCAAACCCAAATTCCGTTGATCAACTCCCAATTTGAAGACTATCAAATCGACATCCCCAAACCCGAATTCCGTTGATCAACTCCCAATTTGAAGACTATCAAATCGACATCCCCAAACCCAAATTCCGTTGATCAACTCCCAATTTGAAGACTATCAAATCGAC
The DNA here is from genome assembly GCA_034509755.1 of Anisodus tanguticus. NCBI lineage: Eukaryota > Viridiplantae > Streptophyta > Magnoliopsida > Solanales > Solanaceae > Anisodus > Anisodus tanguticus. The sequence continues at coordinate 44,142,864 of CM067556.1, forward strand.
ATCCCCAAACCCAAATTCCGTTGATCAACTCCCAATTTTAAGACTATCAAATCGACATCCCCAAACCCAAATTCCGTTGATCAACTCCCAATTTTAAGACTATCAAATCGACATCCCCAAACCCAAATTTCGTTGATCAACTCCCAATTTGAAGACTATCAAATCGACATCCCCAAACCCAAATTCCGTTGATCAACTCCCAATTTGAAGACTATCAAATCGACATCCCCAAACCCAAATTCCGTTGATCAACTCCCAATTTGAAGACTATCAAATCGACATCCCCAAACCCAAATTCCGTTGATCAACTCCCAATTTGAAGACTATCAAATCGACATCCCCAAACCCAAATTCCGTTGATCAACTCCCAATTTGAAAACTATCAAATCGACATCTCCAGACCCAAATACGTTGATCAACTCGCAATTTGAAGACTATCAAATCGACATCCCCAAACCCAAATTCCGTTGATCAACTCCCAATTTGAAGACTATCAAATCGACATCCCCAAACCCAAATTCTATTGATCAACTCCCAATTTGAAGACTATCAAATCGACATCCCCAAACCTAAATTCCGTTGATCAACTCCCAATTTGAAGACTATCAAATCGACATCCCCAAACCCAAATTCCGTTGATCAACTCCCAATTTGAAGACTATCAAATCGACATCCCCAAACCCAAATTCCGTTGATCAACTCCCAATTTGAAGACTATCAAATCGACATCCCCAAACCCAAATTCCGTTGATCAACTCCCAATTTGAAGACTATCAAATCGACATCCCCAAACCTAATTCCGTTGATCAACTCCCAATTTGAAGACTATCAAATCGACATCCCCAAACCCAAATTCCGTTGATCAACTCCCAATTTGAAGACTATCAAATCGACATCCCCAAACCCAATTCCGTTGATCAACTCCCAATTTGAAGACTATCAAATCGACATCCCCAAACCCAAATTCCGTTGATCAACTCCCAATTTGAAGACTATCAAATCGACATCCCCAAACCCAAATTCCGTTGATCAACTCCCAATTTGAAGACTATCAAATCGACATCCCCAAACCCAAATTCCGTTGATCAACTCCCAATTTTAAGACTATCAAATCGACATCCCCAAACCTAAATTCCGTTGATCAACTCCCAATTTTAAGACTATCAAATCGACATCCCCAAACCCAATTCCGTTGATCAACTCCCAATTTGAAGACTATCAAATCGACATCCCCAAACCCAAATTCCGTTGATCAACTCCCAATTTGAAGACTATCAAATCGACATCCCCAAACCTAAATTTCGTTGATCAACTCCCAATTTGAAGACTATCAAATCGACATCCCCAAACCTAAATTCCGTTGATCAACTCCCAATTTGAAGACTATCAAATCGACATCCCCAAACCCAAATTCCGTTGATCAACTCCCAATTTGAAGACTATCAAATCGACATCCCCAAACCCAAATTCCGTTGATCAACTCCCAATTTGAAGACTATCAAATCGACATCCCCAAACCCAAATTCCGTTGATCAACTCCCAATTTGAAGACTATCAAATCGACATCCCCAAACCCAAATTCCGTTGATCAACTCCCAATTTGAAGACTATCAAATCGACATCCCCAAACCCAAATTCCGTTGATCAACTCCCAATTTGAAGACTATCAAATCGACATCCCCAAACCTAAATTCCGTTGATCAACTCCCAATTTAAAGACTATCAAATCGACATCCCCAAACCCAAATTCCGTTGATCAACTCCCAATTTGAAGACTATCAAATCGACATCCCCAAACCCAAATTCCGTTGATCAACTCCCAATTTTAAGACTATCAAATCGACATCCCCAAACCCAAATTCCGTTGATCAACTCCCAATTTGAAGACTATCAAATCGACATCCCCAAACCCAAATTCCATTGATCAACTCCCAATTTGAAGACTATCAAATCGACATCCCCAAACCTAAATTCCGTTGATCAACTCCCAATTTGAAGACTATCAAATCGACATCCCCAAACCCAAATTCCGTTGATCAACTCCCAATTTGAAGACTATCAAATCGACATCCCCAAACCCAAATTCCGTTGATCAACTCCCAATTTGAAGACTATCAAATCGACATCCTCAAACCCAAATTCCGTTGATCAACTCCCAATTTGAAGACTATCAAATCGACATCCCCAAACCCAAATTCCGTTGATCAACTCCCAATTTGAAGACTATCAAATCGACATCCCCAAACCCAAATTCCGTTGATCAACTCCCAATTTAAAGACTATCAAATCGACATCCCCGAACCCAAATTCCGTTGATCAACTCCTAATTTGAAGACTATCAAATCGACATCCCCAAACCCAAATACCATTGATCAACTCCCAATTTGAAGACTATCAAATCGACATCCCCAAACCCAAATTCCGTTGATCAACTTCCAATTTGAAGACTATCAAATCGACTTCCCCAAACCCAAATTCCGTTGATCAACTCCCAATTTGAAGACTATCAAATCGACATCCCCAAACCCAAATTCCGTTGATCAACTCCCAATTTGAAGACTATCAAATCGACATCCCCAAACCCAAATTCCGTTGATCAACTCCCAATTTGAAGACTATCAAATCGACATCCCCAAACCCAAATTCCGTTGATCAACTCCCAATTTGAAGACTATCAAATCGACATCCCCAAACCTCAATTCCGTTGATCAACTCCCAATTTGAAGACTATCAAATCGACATCCCCAAACCCAAATTCCGTTGATCAACTCCCAATTTGAAGACTATCAAATCGACATCCCCAAACCCAAATTCCGTTGATCAACTCCCAATTTGAAGACTATCAAATCGACATCCCCAAACCCAAATTCCGTTGATCAACTCCCAATTTTAAGACTATCAAATCGACATCCCCAAACCTAAATTCCGTTGATCAACTCCCAATTTTAAGACTATCAAATCGACATCCTCAAACCTGAATTTCGTTGATCAACTCCCAATTTGAAGACTATCAAATCGACATCCCCAAACCCAAATTCCGTTGATCAACTCCCAATTTGAAGACTATCAAATCGACATCCCCAAACCTAAATTTCGTTGATCAACTCCCAATTTGAAGACTATCAAATCGACATCCCCAAACCTAAATTCCGTTGATCAACTCCCAATTTGAAGACTATCAAATCGACATCCCCAAACCCAACTTCCGTTGATCAACTCTAAATTTGAAGACTATTAAATCAACATCCCCAAACCCAAATTCCGTTGATCAACTCCCAATTTGAAGACTATCAAATCGACATCCCCAAACCCAAATTCCGTTGATCAACTCCCAATTTGAAGACTATCAAATCGACATCCCCAAACCCAAATTCCGTTAATCAACTCCTAATTTGAAGACTATCATATCGACATCCCCAAACCCAAATTCCGTTGATCAACTCCCAATTTGAAGACTATCAAATCGACATCCTCAAACCTAAATTCCGTTGATCAACTCCCAATTTAAAGACTATCAAATCGACATCTCCGAACCCAAATTCCGTTGATCAACTCCCAATTTGAAGACTATCAAATCGACATCCCCAAACCCAAATTCCGTTGATCAACTCCCAATTTTAAGACTATCAAATCGACATCCCCAAACCCAAATTCCGTTGATCAACTCCCAATTTGAAGACTATCAAATCGACATCCCCAAACCCAAATACCATTGATCAACTCCCAATTTGAAGACTATCAAATCGACATCCCCAAACCCAAATTCCGTTGATCAACTCCCAATTTGAAGACTATCAAATCGACATCCCCAAACCCAAATTCCGTTGATCAACTCCCAATTTGAAGACTATCAAATCGACATCCCCAAACCCAAATTCCGTTGATCAACTCCCAATTTGAAGACTATCAAATCGACATCCTCAAACCCAAATTCCGTTGATCAACTCCCAATTTGAAGACTATCAAATCGACATCCCCAAACCCAAATTCCGTTGATCAACTCCCAATTTGAAGACTATCAAATCGACATCCCCAAACCCAAATTCGTTGATCAACTCCCAATTTGAAGACTATCAAATCGACATCCCCAAACCCAAATACCGTTGATCAACTCCCAATTTGAAGATTATCAAATCGACATCCCCAAACCCAAATTTCGTTGATCAACTCCCAATTTGAAGACTATCAAATCGATATCCCCAAACCCAAATTCCGTTGATCAACTCCCAATTTGAAGACTATCAAATCGACATCCCCAAACCCAAATTTCGTTGATCAACTCCCAATTTGAAGACTATCAAATCGACATCCCCAAACCTAAATTTCGTTGATCAACTCCCAATTTGAAGACTATCAAATCGACATCCCCAAACCCAAATTCCGTTGATCAACTCCCAATTTGAAGACTATCAAATCGACATCCCCGTTGACCCAAATTCCGTTAATCAACTCCCAATTTGAAGACTATCAAATCGACATCCCCAAACCCAAATTCCGTTGATCAACTCCCAATTTTAAGACTATCAAATCGACATCCCCAAACCCAAATTTCGTTGATCAACTCCCAATTTGAAGACTATCAAATCGACATCCCCAAACCTAAATTTCGTTGATCAACTCCCAATTTGAAGACTATCAAATCGACATCCCCAAACCTAAATTCCGTTGATCAACTCCCAATTTGAAGACTATCAAATCGACATCCCCAAACCCAAATACCGTTGATCAACTCCCAATTTGAAGACTATCAAATCGACATCCCCAAACCCAAATTCCGTTGATCAACTCCCAATTTGAAGACTATCAAATCGACATCCCCAAACCCAAATTCCGTTGATCAACTCCCAATTTGAAGACTATCAAATCGACATCCCCAAACCCAAATTCCGTTGATCAAATCCCAATTTGAAGACTATCAAATCGACATCCCCAAACCCAAATTCCGTTGATCAACTCCCAATTTGAAGACTATCAAATCGACATCCCCAAACCCAAATTCCGTTGATCAACTCCCAATTTAAAGACTATCAAATCGACATCCCCGAACCCAAATTCCGTTGATCAACTCCCAATTTGAAGACTATCAAATCGACATCCCCAAACCCAAATACCATTGATCAACTCCCAATTTGAAGACTATCAAATCGACATCCCCAAACCCAAATTCCGTTGATCAACTTCCAATTTGAAGACTATCAAATCGACATCCCCAAACCCAAATTCCGTTGATCAACTCCCAATTTGAAGACTATCAAATCGACATCCCCAAACCCAAATTCCGTTGATCAACTCCCAATTTGAAGACTATCAAATCGACATCCCAAACCCAATTCCGTTGATCAACTCCCAATTTGAAGACTATCAAATCGACATCCCCAAACCCAATTCCGTTGATCAACTCCCAATTTGAAGACTATCAAATCGACATCCCCAAACCCAAATTCCGTTGATCAACTCCCAATTTGAAGACTATCAAATCGACATCCCCAAACCCAAATTCCGTTGATCAACTCCCAATTTGAAGACTATCAAATCGACATCCCCAAACCCAAATTCCGTTGATCAACTCCCAATTTGAAGACTATCAAATCGACATCCCCAAACCCAAATTCCGTTGATCAACTCCCAATTTGAAGACTATCAAATCGACATCCCCAAACCCAAATTCCGTTGATCAACTCCCAATTTGAAGACTATCAAATCGACATCCCCAAACCCAAATTCCGTTGATCAACTCCCAATTTGAAGACTATCAAATCGACATCCCCAAACCCAAATTCCGTTGATCAACTCCCAATTTGAAGACTATCAAATCGACATCCCCAAACCCGAATTCCGTTGATCAACTCCCAATTTGAAGACTATCAAATCGACATCCCCAAACCCAACTTCCGTTGATCAACTCCCAAATTTGAAGACTATCAAATCAACATCCCCAAACCCAAATTCTATTGATCAACTCCCAATTTGAAGACTATCAAATCGACATCCCCAAACCCAAATTCCGTTGATCAACTCCCAATTTGAAGACTATCAAATCGACTTCCCCAAACCCAAATTCCGTTGATCAACTCCCAATTTGAAGACTATCAAATCGACATCCCCAAACCCAAATTCCGTTGATCAACTCCCAATTTGAAGACTATCAAATCGACATCCCCAAACCCAAATTTCGTTGATCAACTCCCAATTTGAAGACTATCAAATCGACATCCCCAAACCTAAATTCCGTTGATCAACTCCCAATTTGAAGACTATCAAATCGACATCCCCGAACCCAAATTCCGTTAATCAACTCCCAATTTGAAGACTATCAAATCGACATCCCCAAACCCAAATTCCGTTGATCAACTCCCAATTTTAAGACTATCAAATCGACATCCCCAAACCCAAATTTCGTTGATCAACTCCCAATTTGAAGACTATCAAATCGACATCCCCAAACCTAAATTTCGTTGATCAACTCCCAATTTGAAGACTATCAAATCGACATCCCCAAACCTAAATTCTGTTGATCAACTCCCAATTTGAAGACTATCAAATCGACATCCCCAAACCCAAATACCGTTGATCAACTCCCAATTTGAAGATTATCAAATCGACATCCCCAAACCCAAATTTCGTTGATCAACTCCCAATTTGAAGACTATCAAATCGACATCCCCAAACCCAAATTCCGTTGATCAACTCCCAATTTGAAGACTATCAAATCGACATCCCCAAACCCAAATTCCGTTGATCAACTCCCAATTTGAAGACTATCATATCGACATCCCCAAACCCAAATTCCGTTGATCAACTCCCAATTTGAAGACTATCAAATCGACATCCCCAAACCCAAATTCCGTTGATCAACTCCCAATTTAAAGACTATCAAATCGACATCCCCGAACCCAAATTCCGTTGATCAACTCCTAATTTGAAGACTATCAAATCGACATCCCCAAACCCAAATACCATTGATCAACTCCCAATTTGAAGACTATCAAATCGACATCCCCAAACCCAAATTCCGTTGATCAACTTCCAATTTGAAGACTATCAAATCGACTTCCCCAAACCCAAATTCCGTTGATCAACTCCCAATTTGAAGACTATCAAATCGACATCCCCAAACCCAAATTCCGTTGATCAACTCCCAATTTGAAGACTATCAAATCGACATCCTCAAACCCAAATTCCGTTGATCAACTCCCAATTTGAAGACTATCAAATCGACATCCCCAAACCCGAATTCCGTTGATCAACTCCCAATTTGAAGACTATCAAATCGACATCCCCAAACCCAAATTCCGTTGATCAACTCCCAATTTGAAGACTATCAAATCGACATCCCCAAACCCAAATTCCGTTGATCAACTCCCAATTTTAAGACTATCAAATCGACATCCCCAAACCCAAATTCCGTTGATCAACTCCCAATTTGAAGACTATCAAATCGACATCCTCAAACCTGAATTCCGTTGATCAACTCCCAATTTGAAGACTATCAAATCGACATCCCCAAACCCAAATTCCGTTGATCAACTCCCAATTTGAAGACTATCAAATCGACATCCCCAAACCCAAATTCCGTTGATCAACTCCCAATTTGAAGACTATCAAATCGACATCCTCAAACCTGAATTCCGTTGATCAACTCCCAATTTGAAGACTATCAAATCGACATCCCCAAACCTGAATTCCGTTGATCAACTCCCAATTTGAAGACTATCAAATCGACATCCCCAAACCCAACTTCCGTTGATCAACTCTAAATTTGAAGACTATCAAATCAACATCCCCAAACCCAAATTCTATTGATCAACTCCCAATTTGAAGACTATCAAATCGACATCCCCAAACCCAAATTCCGTTGATCAACTCCCAATTTGAAGACTATCAAATCGACATCCCCAAACCCAAATTCCGTTGATCAACTCCTAATTTGAAGACTATCAAATCGACATCCCCAAACCCAAATTCCGTTGATCAACTCCCAATTTGAAGACTATCAAATCGACATCCTCAAACCCGAATTCCGTTGATCAACTCCCAATTTGAAGACTATCAAATCGACATCCCCAAACCTGAATTCCGTTGATCAACTCCCAATTTGAAGACTATCAAATCGACATCCCCAAACCCAACTTCCGTTGATCAACTCTAAATTTGAAGACTATCAAATCAACATCCCCAAACCCAAATTCTATTGATCAACTCCCAATTTGAAGACTATCAAATCGACATCCCCAAACCCAAATTCCGTTGATCAACTCCCAATTTTAAGACTATCAAATCGACATCCCCAACCCAAATTCCGTTGATCAACTCCTAATTTGAAGACTATCAAATCGACATCCCCAAACCCAAATTCCGTTGATCAACTCCCAATTTGAAGACTATCAAATCGACATCCCCAAACCTAAATTCCGTTGATCAACTCCCAATTTGAAGACTATCAAATCGACATCCCCAAACCCAAATTCCGTTGATCAACTCCCAATTTGAAGACTATCAAATCGACATCCCCAAACCCAAATTTCGTTGATCAACTCCCAATTTGAAGACTATCAAATCGACATCCCCAAACCCAAATTCCGTTGATCAACTCCCAATTTGAAGACTATCAAATCGACATCCCCAAACCCAAATTCCGTTGATCAACTCCCAATTTGAAGACTATCAAATCGACATCCCCAAACCCAAATTCCGTTGATCAACTCCCAATTTGAAGACTATCAAATCGACATCCCCAAACCCAAATTCCGTTGATCAACTCCCAATTTGAAGACTATCAAATCGACATCCCCAAACCCAAATTCCGTTGATCAACTCCCAATTTGAAGACTATCAAATCGACATCCCCAAACCCAAATTCCGTTGATCAACTCCCAATTTTAAGACTATCAAATCGACATCCCCAAACCTAAATTCCGTTGATCAACTCCCAATTTGAAGACTATCAAATCGACATCCCCAAACCCAAATTTCGTTGATCAACTCCCAATTTTAAGACTATCAAATCGACATCCCCAAACCCAAATTTCGTTGATCAACTCCCAATTTGAAGACTATCAAATCGACATCCCCAAACCCAAATTCCGTTGATCAACTCCCAATTTGAAGACTATCAAATCGACATCCCCAAACCTAAATTTCGTTGATCAACTCCCAATTTGAAGACTATCAAATCGACATCCCCAAACCTAAATTCCGTTGATCAACTCCCAATTTGAAGACTATCAAATCGACATCCCCAAACCCAAATTCCATTGATCAACTCCCAATTTGAAGACTATCAAATCGACATCCCCAAACCCAAATTCCGTTGATCAACTCCCAATTTGAAGACTATCAAATCGACATCCCCAAACCCAAATTCCGTTGATCAACTCCCAATTTGAAGACTATCAAATCGACATCCCCAAACCCAAATTCCGTTGATCAACTCCCAATTTGAAGACTATCAAATCGACATCCCCAAACCCAAATTCCGTTGATCAACTCCCAATTTGAAGACTATCAAATCGACATCCCCAAACCCAATTCCGTTGATCAACTCCCAATTTGAAGACTATCAAATCGACATCCCCAAACCCAAATTCCGTTGATCAACTCCCAATTTGAAGACTATCAAATCGACATCCCCAAACCCAAATTCCGTTGATCAACTCCCAATTTTAAGACTATCAAATCGACATCCCCAAACCCAAATTCCGTTGATCAACTCCCAATTTTAAGACTATCAAATCGACATCCCCAAACCCAAATTCCGTTGATCAACTCCCAATTTTAAGACTATCAAATCGACATCCCCAAACCCAAATTTCGTTGATCAACTCCCAATTTGAAGACTATCAAATCGACATCCCCAAACCTAAATTTCGTTGATCAACTCCCAATTTGAAGACTATCAAATCGACATCCCCAAACCTAAATTCCGTTGATCAACTCCCAATTTGAAGACTATCAAATCGACATCCCCAAACCCAAATACCGTTGATCAACTCCCAATTTGAAGATTATCAAATCGACATCCCCAAACCCAAATTTCGTTGATCAACTCCCAATTTGAAGACTATCAAATCGACATCCCCAAACCCAAATTCCGTTGATCAACTCCCAATTTGAAGACTATCAAATCGACATCCCCAAACCCAAATTCCGTTGATCAACTCCCAATTTGAAGACTATCAAATCGACATCCCCAAACCCAAATTCCGTTGATCAACTCCCAATTTGAAGACTATCAAATCGACATCCCCAAACCCAAATTCCGTTGATCAACTCCCAATTTAAAGACTATCAAATCGACATCCCCAAACCCAAATTCCGTTGATCAACTCCTAATTTGAAGACTATCAAATCGACATCCCCAAACCCAAATACCATTGATCAACTCCCAATTTGAAGACTATCAAATCGACATCCCCAAACCCAAATTCCGTTGATCAACTCCCAATTTGAAGACTATCAAATCGACTTCCCCAAACCCAAATTCCGTTGATCAACTCCCAATTTGAAGACTATCAAATCGACATCCCCAAACCCAAATTCCGTTGATCAACTCCCAATTTGAAGACTATCAAATCGACATCCTCAAACCCAATTCCGTTGATCAACTCCCAATTTGAAGACTATCAAATCGACATCCCCAAACCTGAATTCCGTTGATCAACTCCCAATTTGAAGACTATCAAATCGACATCCCCAAACCCAAATTCCGTTGATCAACTCCCAATTTGAAGACTATCAAATCAACATCCCCAAACCCAAATTCTATTGATCAACTCCCAATTTGAAGACTATCAAATCGACATCCCCAAACCTAAATTCCGTTGATCAACTCCCAATTTAAAGACTATCAAATCGACATCCCCGAACCCAAATTCCGTTAATCAACTCCTAATTTGAAGACTATCAAATCGACATCCCCAAACCCAAATTCCGTTGATCAACTCCCAATTTGAAGACTATCAAATCGACATCCTCAAACCTAAATTCCGTTGATCAACTCCCAATTTGAAGACTATCAAATCGACATCCCCAAACCTGAATTCCGTTGATCAACTCCCAATTTGAAGACTATCAAATCGACATCCCCAAACCCAACTTCCGTTGATCAACTCTAAATTTGAAGACTATCAAATCAACATCCCCAAACCCAAATTCCGTTGATCAACTCCCAATTTGAAGACTATCAAATCGACATCCCCAAACCCAAATTCCGTTGATCAACTCCCAATTTGAAGACTATCAAATCGACATCCCCAAACCCAAATTCCGTTGATCAACTCCCAATTTTAAGACTATCAAATCGACATCCCCAAACCCAAATTCCGTTGATCAACTCCCAATTTTAAGACTATCAAATCGACATCCCCAAACCCAAATTTCGTTGATCAACTCCCAATTTGAAGACTATCAAATCGACATCCCCAAACCTAAATTTCGTTGATCAACTCCCAATTTGAAGACTATCAAATCGACATCCCCAAACCTAAATTCCGTTGATCAACTCCCAATTTGAAGACTATCAAATCGACATCCCCAAACCCAAATACCGTTGATCAACTCCCAATTTGAAGACTATCAAATCGACATCCCCAAACCCAAATTTCGTTGATCAACTCCCAATTTGAAGACTATCAAATCGACATCCCCAAACCCAAATTCCGTTGATCAACTCCCAATTTGAAGACTATCAAATCGACATCCCCAAACCCAAATTCCGTTGATCAAATCCCAATTTGAAGACTATCAAATCGACATCCCCAAACCCAAATTCCGTTGATCAACTCCCAATTTGAAGACTATCAAATCGACATCCCCAAACCCAAATTCCGTTGATCAACTCCCAATTTAAAGACTATCAAATCGACATCCCCAAACCCAAATTCCGTTGATCAACTCCTAATTTGAAGACTATCAAATCGACATCCCCAAACCCAAATACCATTGATCAACTCCCAATTTGAAGACTATCAAATCGACATCCCCAAACCCAAATTCCGTTGATCAACTTCCAATTTGAAGACTATCAAATCGACTTCCCCAAACCCAAATTCCGTTGATCAACTCCCAATTTGAAGACTATCAAATCGACATCCCCAAACCCAAATTCCGTTGATCAACTCCCAATTTGAAGACTATCAAATCGACATCCTCAAACCTGAATTCCGTTGATCAACTCCCAATTTGAAGACTATCAAATCGACATCCCCAAACCTGAATTCCGTTGATCAACTCCCAATTTGAAGACTATCAAATCGACATCCCCAAACCCAACTTCCGTTGATCAACTCCCAATTTGAAGACTATTAAATCGACATCCCCAAACCCAAATTCCGTTGATCAACTCCCAATTTGAAGACTATCAAATCGACATCCCCAAACCCAAATTCCGTTGATCAACTCCCAATTTAAAGACTATCAAATCGACATCCCCAAACCCAAATTCCGTTGATCAACTCCCAATTTGAAGACTATCAAATCGACATCCCCAAACCCAAATTCCGTTGATCAACTCCCAATTTGAAGACTATCAAATCGACATCCTCAAACCTAAATTCCGTTGATCAACTCCCAATTTGAAGACTATCAAATCGACATCCCCAAACCCAAATTCCGTTGATCAACTCCCAATTTGAAGACTATCAAATCGACATCCCCAAACCCAAATTCCGTTGATCAACTCCCAATTTGAAGACTATCAAATCGACATCCCCAAACCCAAATTCCGTTGATCAACTCCCAATTTGAAGACTATCAAATCGACATCCCCAAACCCAAATTCCGTTGATCAACTCCCAATTTGAAGACTATCAAATCGACATCCCCAAACCCAAATTCCGTTGATCAACTCCCAATTTGAAGACTATCAAATCGACATCCCCAAACCCAAATTCCGTTGATCAACTCCCAATTTGAAGACTATCAAATCGACATCCCCAAACCCAAATTCCGTTGATCAACTCCCAATTTTAAGACTATCAAATCGACATCCCCAAACCCAAATTCCGTTGATCAACTCCCAATTTTAAGACTATCAAATCGACATCCCCAAACCCAAATTTCGTTGATCAACTCCCAATTTGAAGACTATCAAATCGACATCCCCAAACCTAAATTTCGTTGATCAACTCCCAATTTGAAGACTATCAAATCGACATCCCCAAACCTAAATTCCGTTGATCAACTCCCAATTTGAAGACTATCAAATCGACATCCCCAAACCCAAATTCCGTTGATCAACTCCCAATTTGAAGACTATCAAATCGACATCCCCAAACCCAAATTCCGTTGATCAACTCCCAATTTGAAGACTATCAAATCGACATCCTCAAACCTAAATTCCGTTGATCAACTCCCAATTTGAAGACTATCAAATCGACATCCCCAAACCTGAATTCCGTTGATCAACTCCCAAATTGAAGACTATCAAATCGATATCCCCAAACCCAAATTCCGTTGATCAACTCCCAATTTGAAGACTATCAAATCGACATCCCCAAACCCAAATTCCGTTGATCAACTCCCAATTTGAAGACTATCAAATCGACATCCCCAAACCCAAATTCCGTTGATCAACTCCCAATTTGAAGACTATCAAATCGACATCCCCAAACCCAAATTCCGTTGATCAACTCCCAATTTGAAGACTATCAAATCGACATCCCCAAACCCAAATTCCGTTGATCAACTCCCAATTTGAAGACTATCAAATCGACATCCCCAAACCCAAATTCCGTTGATCAACTCCCAATTTAAAGACTATCAAATCGACATCCCCGAACCCAAATTCCGTTGATCAACTCCTAATTTGAAGACTATCAAATCGACATCCCCAAACCCAAATTCCGTTGATCAACTCCCAATTTGAAGACTATCAAATCGACATCCTCAAACCCAATTCCGTTGATCAACTCCCAATTTGAAGACTATCAAATCGACATCCCCAAACCTAAATTCCGTTGATCAACTCCCAATTTGAAGACTATCAAATCGACATCCCCAAACCCAATTCCGTTGATCAACTCCCAATTTGAAGACTATCAAATCGACATCCCCAAACCCAAATTCCGTTGATCAACTCCCAATTTGAAGACTATCAAATCAACATCCCCAAACCCAAATTCCGTTGATCAACTCCCAATTTGAAGACTATCAAATCGACATCCCCAAACCCAAATTCCGTTGATCAACTCCCAATTTGAAGACTATCAAATCGACATCCCCAAACCCAAATTCCGTTGATCAACTCCCAATTTTAAGACTATCAAATCGACATCCCCAAACCCAAATTCCGTTGATCAACTCCCAATTTGAAGACTATCAAATCGACATCCCCAAACCTAAATTCCGTTGATCAACTCCCAATTTGAAGACTATCAAATCGACATCCCCAAACCCAAATACCGTTGATCAACTCCCAATTTGAAGATTATCAAATCGACATCCCCAAACCCAAATTTCGTTGATCAACTCCCAATTTGAAGACTATCAAATCGATATCCCCAAACCCAAATTCCGTTGATCAACTCCCAATTTGAAGACTATCAAATCGACATCCCCAAACCCAAATTCCGTTGATCAAATCCCAATTTGAAGACTATCATATCGACATCCCCAAACCCAAATTCCGTTGATCAACTCCCAATTTGAAGACTATCAAATCGACATCCCCAAACCCAAATTCCGTTGATCAACTCCCAATTTAAAGACTATCAAATCGACATCCCCGAACCCAAATTCCGTTGATCAACTCCTAATTTGAAGACTATCAAATCGACATCCCCAAACCCAAATACCATTGATCAACTCCCAATTTGAAGACTATCAAATCGACATCCCCAAACCCAAATTCCGTTGATCAACTTCCAATTTGAAGACTATCAAATCGACTTCCCCAAACCCAAATTCCGTTGATCAACTCCCAATTTGAAGACTATCAAATCGACATCCCCAAACCCAAATTCCGTTGATCAACTCCCAATTTGAAGACTATCAAATCGACATCCTCAAACCCAAATTCCGTTGATCAACTCCCAATTTGAAGACTATCAAATCGACATCCCCAAACCCAATTCCGTTGATCAACTCCCAATTTGAAGACTATCAAATCGACATCCCCAAACCCAAATTCCGTTGATCAAATCCCAATTTGAAGACTATCAAATCGACATCCCCAAACCCAAATTCCGTTGATCAACTCCCAATTTGAAGACTATCAAATCGACATCCCCAAACCCAAATTCCGTTGATCAACTCCCAATTTGAAGACTATCAAATCGACATCCTCAAACCTGAATTCCGTTGATCAACTCCCAATTTGAAGACTATCAAATCGACATCCCCAAACCTAAATTCCGTTGATCAACTCCCAATTTGAAGACTATCAAATCGACATCCCCAAACCCAATTCCGTTGATCAACTCCCAATTTGAAGACTATCAAATCGACATCCCCAAACCCAACTTCCGTTGATCAACTCCCAATTTGAAGACTATCAAATCAACATCCCCAAACCCAAATTCCGTTGATCAACTCCCAATTTGAAGACTATCAAATCGACATCCCCAAACCCAAATTCCGTTGATCAACTCCCAATTTGAAGACTATCAAATCGACATCCCCAAACCCAAATTCCGTTGATCAACTCCCAATTTTAAGACTATCAAATCGACATCCCCAAACCCAAATTCCGTTGATCAACTCCCAATTTTAAGACTATCAAATCGACATCCCCAAACCCAAATTTCGTTGATCAACTCCCAATTTGAAGACTATCAAATCGACATCCCCAAACCTAAATTTCGTTGATCAACTCCCAATTTGAAGACTATCAAATCGACATCCCCAAACCTAAATTCCGTTGATCAACTCCCAATTTGAAGACTATCAAATCGACATCCCCAAACCCAAATACCGTTGATCAACTCCCAATTTGAAGATTATCAAATCGACATCCCCAAACCCAAATTTCGTTGATCAACTCCCAATTTGAAGACTATCAAATCGACATCCCCAAACCCAAATTCCGTTGATCAACTCCCAATTTGAAGACTATCAAATCGACATCCCCAAACCCAAATTCCGTTGATCAACTCCCAATTTGAAGACTATCAAATCGACATCCCCAAACCCAAATTCCGTTGATCAACTCCCAATTTGAAGACTATCAAATCGACATCCCCAAACCCAAATTCCGTTGATCAACTCCCAATTTAAAGACTATCAAATCGACATCCCCAAACCCAAATTCCGTTGATCAACTCCTAATTTGAAGACTATCAAATCGACATCCCCAAACCCAAATACCATTGATCAACTCCCAATTTGAAGACTATCAAATCGACATCCCCAAACCCAAATTCCGTTGATCAACTTCCAATTTGAAGACTATCAAATCGACTTCCCCAAACCCAAATTCCGTTGATCAACTCCCAATTTGAAGACTATCAAATCGACATCCCCAAACCCAAATTCCGTTGATCAACTCCCAATTTGAAGACTATCAAATCGACATCCTCAAACCCAATTCCGTTGATCAACTCCCAATTTGAAGACTATCAAATCGACATCCCCAAACCCAAATTCCGTTGATCAACTCCCAATTTGAAGACTATCAAATCGACATCCCCAAACCCAAATTCCGTTGATCAACTCCCAATTTGAAGACTATCAAATCGACATCCCCAAACCCAAATTCCGTTGATCAACTCCCAATTTGAAGACTATCAAATCGACATCCCCAAACCTAAATTCCGTTGATCAACTCCCAATTTAAAGACTATCAAATCGACATCCCCAAACCCAAATTCCGTTGATCAACTCCCAATTTGAAGACTATCAAATCGACATCCCCAAACCCAAATTCCGTTGATCAACTCCCAATTTGAAGACTATCAAATCGACATCCCCAAACCTAAATTCCGTTGATCAACTCCCAATTTGAAGACTATCAAATCGACATCCCCAAACCCAAATTCCGTTGATCAACTCCCAATTTGAAGACTATCAAATCGACATCCCCAAACCCAAATTCCGTTGATCAACTCCCAATTTAAAGACTATCAAATCGACATCCCCAAACCCAAATTCCGTTGATCAACTCCCAATTTGAAGACTATCAAATCGACATCCCCAAACCCAAATTCCGTTGATCAACTCCCAATTTGAAGACTATCAAATCGACATCCCCAAACCCAAATTCCGTTGATCAACTCCCAATTTGAAGACTATCAAATCGACATCCCCAAACCCAAATTCCGTTGATCAACTCCCAATTTGAAGACTATCAAATCGACATCCCCAAACCCAAATTCCGTTGATCAACTCCCAATTTGAAGACTATCAAATCGACATCCCCAAACCCAAATTCCGTTGATCAACTCCCAATTTGAAGACTATCAAATCGACATCCCCAAACCCAAATTTCGTTGATCAACTCCCAATTTGAAGACTATCAAATCGACATCCCCAAACCCAAATTTCGTTGATCAACTCCCAATTTGAAGACTATCAAATCGACATCCCCAAACCCAAATTCCGTTGATCAACTCCCAATTTGAAGACTATCAAATCGACATCCCCAAACCTAAATTTCGTTGATCAACTCCCAATTTGAAGACTATCAAATCGACATCCCCAAACCTAAATTCCGTTGATCAACTCCCAATTTGAAGACTATCAAATCGACATCCCCAAACCCAAATTCCGTTGATCAACTCCCAATTTGAAGACTATCAAATCGACATCCCCAAACCCAAATTCCGTTGATCAACTCCCAATTTGAAGACTATCAAATCGACATCCCCAAACCCAAATTCCGTTGATCAACTCCCAATTTGAAGACTATCAAATCGACATCCCCAAACCCAAATTCCGTTGATCAACTCCCAATTTGAAGACTATCAAATCGACATCCCCAAACCCAAATTCCGTTGATCAACTCCCCAATTTGAAGACTATCAAATCGACATCCCCAAACCCAAATTCCGTTGATCAACTCCCAATTTAAAGACTATCAAATCGACATCCCCGAACCCAAATTCCGTTGATCAACTCCCAATTTGAAGACTATCAAATCGACATCCCCAAACCCAAATTCCGTTGATCAACTCCCAATTTGAAGACTATCAAATCGACATCCTCAAACCCGAATTCCGTTGATCAACTCCCAATTTGAAGACTATCAAATCGACATCCCCAAACCTAAATTCCGTTGATCAACTCCCAATTTGAAGACTATCAAATCGACATCCCCAAACCCAAATTCCGTTGATCAACTCCCAATTTGAAGACTATCAAATCGACATCCCCAAACCCAAATTCCGTTGATCAACTCCCAATTTGAAGACTATCAAATCGACATCCCCAAACCCAAATTCCGTTGATCAACTCCCAATTTGAAGACTATCAAATCGACATCCCCAAACCCAAATTCCGTTGATCAACTCCCAATTTGAAGACTATCAAATCGACATCCCCAAACCCAAATTCCGTTGATCAACTCCCAATTTAAAGACTATCAAATCGACATCCCCAAACCCAAATTCCGTTGATCAACTCCCAATTTGAAGACTATCAAATCGACATCCCCAAACCCAAATTCCGTTGATCAACTCCCAATTTGAAGACTATCAAATCGACATCCCCAAACCCGAATTCCGTTGATCAACTCCCAATTTGAAGACTATCAAATCGACATCCCCAAACCTAAATTCCGTTGATCAACTCCCAATTTGAAGACTATCAAATCGACATCCCCAAACCCAAATTCCGTTGATCAACTCCCAATTTAAAGACTATCAAATCGACATCCCCAACCCAAATTCCGTTGATCAACTCCTTAATTTGAAGACTATCAAATCGACATCCCCAAACCCAAATTCCGTTGATCAACTCCCAATTTGAAGACTATCAAATCGACATCCTCAAACCCAAATTCCGTTGATCAACTCCCAATTTGAAGACTATCAAATCGACATCCCCAAACCCGAATTCCGTTGATCAACTCCCAATTTGAAGACTATCAAATCGACATCCCCAAACCCAACTTCCGTTGATCAACTCCCAATTTGAAGACTATCAAATCAACATCCCCAAACCCAAATTCTTTGATCAACTCCCAATTTGAAGACTATCAAATCGACATCCCCAAACCCAAATTCCGTTGATCAACTCCCAATTTGAAGACTATCAAATCGACATCCCCAAACCCAAATTCCGTTGATCAACTCCCAATTTTAAGACTATCAAATCGACATCCCCAAACCCAAATTCCGTTGATCAACTCCCAATTTTAAGACTATCAAATCGACATCCCCAAACCCAAATTTCGTTGATCAACTCCCAATTTGAAGACTATCAAATCGACATCCCCAAACCTAAATTTCGTTGATCAACTCCCAATTTGAAGACTATCAAATCGACATCCCCAAACCCAAATTCCGTTGATCAACTCCCAATTTGAAGACTATCAAATCGACATCCCCAAACCCAAATTCCGTTGATCAACTCCCAATTTGAAGACTATCAAATCGACATCCCCAAACCCAAATTCCGTTGATCAACTCCCAATTTGAAGACTATCAAATCGACATCCCCAAACCCAAATTCCGTTGATCAACTCCCAATTTGAAGACTATCAAATCGACATCCCCAAACCCAAATTCCGTTGATCAACTCCCAATTTGAAGACTATCAAATCGACATCCCCAAACCCAAATTCCGTTGATCAACTCCCAATTTAAAGACTATCAAATCGACATCCCCAAACCCAAATTCCGTTGATCAACTCCCAATTTGAAGACTATCAAATCGACATCCCCAAACCCAAATTCCATTGATCAACTCCCAATTTGAAGACTATCAAATCGACATCCCCAAACCCAAATTCCGTTGATCAACTCCCAATTTGAAGACTATCAAATCGACATCCCCAAACCCAAATTCCGTTGATCAACTCCCAATTTGAAGACTATCAAATCGACATCCCCAAACCCAAATTCCGTTGATCAACTCCCAATTTGAAGACTATCAAATCGACATCCTCAAACCCAATTCCGTTGATCAACTCCCAATTTGAAGACTATCAAATCGACATCCCCAAACCCAATTCCGTTGATCAACTCCCAATTTGAAGACTATCAAATCGACATCCCCAAACCCAACTTCCGTTGATCAACTCCCAATTTGAAGACTATCAAATCGACATCCCCAAACCCAAATTCTATTGATCAACTCCCAATTTGAAGACTATCAAATCGACATCCCCAAACCCAAATTCCGTTGATCAACTCCCAATTTGAAGACTATCAAATCGACATCCCCAAACCCAAATTCCGTTGATCAACTCCCAATTTGAAGACTATCAAATCGACATCCCCAAACCCAAATTCCGTTGATCAACTCCCAATTTGAAGACTATCAAATCGACATCCCCAAACCCAAATTTCGTTGATCAACTCCCAATTTGAAGACTATCAAATCGACATCCCCAAACCCAAATTTCGTTGATCAACTCCCAATTTGAAGACTATCAAATCGACATCCCCAAACCCAAATTCCGTTGATCAACTCCCAATTTGAAGACTATCAAATCGACATCCCCAAACCCAAATTCCGTTGATCAACTCCCAATTTGAAGACTATCAAATCGACATCCCCAAACCCAAATTCCGTTGATCAACTCCCAATTTGAAGACTATCAAATCGACATCCCCAAACCCAAATTCCGTTGATCAACTCCCAATTTTAAGACTATCAAATCGACATCCCCAAACCTAAATTCCGTTGATCAACTCCCAATTTGAAGACTATCAAATCGACATCCCCAAACCCAAATTTCGTTGATCAACTCCCAATTTGAAGACTATCAAATCGACATCCCCAAACCTAAATTTCGTTGATCAACTCCCAATTTGAAGACTATCAAATCGACATCCCCAAACCCAAATTATGTTGATCAACTCCCAATTTAAAGACTATCAAATCGACATCCCCAAACCTAAATTTCGTTGATCAACTCCCAATTTGAAGACTATCAAATCGACATCCCCAAACCTAAATTCCGTTGATCAACTCCCAATTTGAAGACTATCAAATCGACATCCCCAAACCCAAATACCATTGATCAACTCCCAATTTGAAGACTATCAAATCGACATCCCCAAACCCAAATTCCGTTGATCAACTCCCAATTTGAAGACTATCAAATCGACATCCCCAAACCCAAATTCCGTTGATCAACTCCCAATTTGAAGACTATCAAATCGACATCCCCAAACCCAAATTCCGTTGATCAACTCCCAATTTGAAGACTATCAAATCGACATCCCCAAACCCAAATTCCGTTGATCAACTCCCAATTTGAAGACTATCAAATCGACATCCCCAAACCCAAATTCCGTTGATCAACTCCCAATTTAAAGACTATCAAATCGACATCTCCGAACCCAAATTCCGTTGATCAACTCCCAATTTGAAGACTATCAAATCGACATCCCCAAACCCAAATTCCGTTGATCAACTCCCAATTTGAAGACTATCAAATCGACATCCCCAAACCCGAATTCCGTTGATCAACTCCCAATTTGAAGACTATCAAATCGACATCCCCAAACCTAAATTCCGTTGATCAACTCCCAATTTGAAGACTATCAAATCGACATCCCCAAACCCAAATTCCGTTGATCAACTCCCAATTTAAAGACTATCAAATCGACATCCCCGAACCCAAATTCCGTTGATCAACTCCTAATTTGAAGACTATCAAATCGACATCCCCAAACCCAAATTCCGTTGATCAACTCCCAATTTGAAGACTATCAAATCGACATCCTCAAACCTGAATTCCGTTGATCAACTCCCAATTTGAAGACTATCAAATCGACATCCCCAAACCCGAATTCCGTTGATCAACTCCCAATTTGAAGACTATCAAATCGACATCCCCAAACCCAACTTCCGTTGATCAACTCCCAATTTGAAGACTATCAAATCGACATCCCCAAACCCAAATTCCGTTGATCAACTCCCAATTTGAAGACTATCAAATCGACATCCCCAAACCCAAATTCCGTTGATCAACTCCCAATTTGAAGACTATCAAATCGACATCCCCAAACCCAAATTCCGTTGATCAACTCCCAATTTGAAGACTATCAAATCGACATCCCCAAACCCAAATTCCGTTGATCAACTCCCAATTTAAAGACTATCAAATCGACATCCCCAAACCCAAATTCCGTTGATCAACTCCTAATTTGAAGACTATCAAATCGACATCCCCAAACCCAAATTCCGTTGATCAACTCCCAATTTGAAGACTATCAAATCGACATCCTCAAACCCGAATTCCGTTGATCAACTCCCAATTTGAAGACTATCAAATCGACATCCCCAAACCCGAATTCCGTTGATCAACTCCCAATTTGAAGACTATCAAATCGACATCCCCAAACCCAACTTCCGTTGATCAACTCCAAATTTGAAGACTATCAAATCAACATCCCCAAACCCAAATTCCGTTGATCAACTCCCAATTTGAAGACTATCAAATCGACATCCCCAAACCCAAATTCCGTTGATCAACTCCCAATTTGAAGACTATCAAATCGACATCCCCAAACCCAAATTCCGTTGATCAACTCCCAATTTTAAGACTATCAAATCGACATCCCCAAACCCAAATTCCGTTGATCAACTCCCAATTTTAAGACTATCAAATCGACATCCCCAAACCCAAATTTCGTTGATCAACTCCCAATTTGAAGACTATCAAATCGACATCCCCAAACCTAAATTTCGTTGATCAACTCCCAATTTGAAGACTATCAAATCGACATCCCCAAACCTAAATTCCGTTGATCAACTCCCAATTTGAAGACTATCAAATCGACATCCCCAAACCCAAATACCGTTGATCAACTCCCAATTTGAAGACTATCAAATCGACATCCCCAAACCCAAATTCCGTTGATCAACTCCCAATTTGAAGACTATCAAATCGACATCCCCAAACCCAAATTCCGTTGATCAACTCCCAATTTGAAGACTATCAAATCGACATCCCCAAACCCAAATTCCGTTGATCAACTCCCAATTTGAAGACTATCAAATCGACATCCCCAAACCCAAATTCCGTTGATCAACTCCCAATTTGAAGACTATCAAATCGACATCCCCAAACCCAAATTCCGTTGATCAACTCCCAATTTAAAGACTATCAAATCGACATCCCCGAACCCAAATTCCGTTGATCAACTCCTAATTTGAAGACTATCAAATCGACATCCCCAAACCCAAATTCCATTGATCAACTCCCAATTTGAAGACTATCAAATCGACATCCCCAAACCCAAATTCCGTTGATCAACTCCCAATTTGAAGACTATCAAATCGACATCCCCAAACCCAAATTCCGTTGATCAACTCCCAATTTGAAGACTATCAAATCGACATCCCCAAACCCAAATTCCGTTGATCAACTCCCAATTTGAAGACTATCAAATCGACATCCCCAAACCCAAATTCCGTTGATCAACTCCCAATTTGAAGACTATCAAATCGACATCCCCAAACCCAAATTCCGTTGATCAACTCCCAATTTGAAGACTATCAAATCGACATCCCCAAACCCAAATTCCGTTGATCAACTCCCAATTTGAAGACTATCAAATCGACATCCCCAAACCCAAATTCCGTTGATCAACTCCCAATTTGAAGACTATCAAATCGACATCCCCAAACCCAAATTCCGTTGATCAACTCCCAATTTGAAGACTATCAAATCGACATCCTCAAACCCAAATTCCGTTGATCAACTCCCAATTTGAAGACTATCAAATCGACATCCCCAAACCCAAATTCCGTTGATCAACTCCCAATTTGAAGACTATCAAATCGACATCCCCAAACCCAAATTCCGTTGATCAACTCCCAATTTAAAGACTATCAAATCGACATCCCCAAACCCAAATTCCGTTGATCAACTCCCAATTTGAAGACTATCAAATCGACATCCCCAAACCCAAATTCCGTTGATCAACTCCCAATTTGAAGACTATCAAATCGACATCCCCAAACCCAAATTCCGTTGATCAACTCCCAATTTGAAGACTATCAAATCGACATCCCCAAACCCAAATTCCGTTGATCAACTCCCAATTTGAAGACTATCAAATCGACATCCCCAAACCCAAATTCCGTTGATCAACTCCCAATTTAAAGACTATCAAATCGACATCCCCAAACCCAAATTTCGTTGATCAACTCCCAATTTGAAGACTATCAAATCGACATCCCCAAACCTAAATTCCGTTGATCAACTCCCAATTTGAAGACTATCAAATCGACATCCCCAAACCCAAATTCCATTGATCAACTCCCAATTTGAAGACTATCAAATCGACATCCCCAAACCCAAATTCCGTTGATCAACTCCCAATTTGAAGACTATCAAATCGACATCCCCAAACCCAAATTCCGTTGATCAACTCCCAATTTGAAGACTATCAAATCGACATCCCCAAACCCAAATTCCGTTGATCAACTCCCAATTTGAAGACTATCAAATCGACATCCCCAAACCCAAATTCCGTTGATCAACTCCCAATTTGAAGACTATCAAATCGACATCCCCAAACCCAAATTCCGTTGATCAACTCCCAATTTGAAGACTATCAAATCGACATCCCCGAACCCAAATTCCGTTGATCAACTCCCAATTTGAAGACTATCAAATCGACATCCCCAAACCCAAATTCCGTTGATCAACTCCCAATTTGAAGACTATCAAATCGACATCCCCAAACCCAAATTCCGTTGATCAACTCCCAATTTGAAGACTATCAAATCGACATCCCCAAACCTAAATTCCGTTGATCAACTCCCAATTTGAAGACTATCAAATCGACATCCCCAAACCCAAATTCCGTTGATCAACTCCCAATTTGAAGACTATCAAATCGACATCCCCAAACCCAAATTCCGTTGATCAACTCCCAATTTGAAGACTATCAAATCGACATCCCCAAACCCAAATTCCGTTGATCAACTCCCAATTTGAAGACTATCAAATCGACATCCTCAAACCTGAATTCCGTTGATCAACTCCCAATTTGAAGACTATCAAATCGACATCCCCAAACCCAAATTCCGTTGATCAACTCCCAATTTGAAGACTATCAAATCGACATCCCCAAACCCAAATTCCGTTGATCAACTCCCAATTTGAAGACTATCAAATCGACATCCCCAAACCCAAATTCCGTTGATCAACTCCCAATTTGAAGACTATCAAATCGACATCCCCAAACCCAAATTCCGTTGATCAACTCCCAATTTGAAGACTATCAAATCGACATCCCCAAACCCAAATTCCGTTGATCAACTCCCAATTTGAAGACTATCAAATCGACATCCCCAAACCCAAATTCCGTTGATCAACTCCCAATTTAAAGACTATCAAATCGACATCCCCAACCCAAATTCCGTTGATCAACTCCTAATTTGAAGACTATCAAATCGACATCCCCAAACCCAAATTCCGTTGATCAACTCCCAATTTGAAGACTATCAAATCGACATCCTCAAACCTGAATTCCGTTGATCAACTCCCAATTTGAAGACTATCAAATCGACATCCCCAAACCCGAATTCCGTTGATCAACTCCCAATTTGAAGACTATCAAATCGACATCCCCAAACCCAACTTCCGTTGATCAACTCCCAAATTTGAAGACTATCAAATCAACATCCCCAAACCCAAATTCGTTGATCAACTCCCAATTTGAAGACTATCAAATCGACATCCCCAAACCCAAATTCCGTTGATCAACTCCCAATTTGAAGACTATCAAATCGACATCCCCAAACCCAAATTCCGTTGATCAACTCCCAATTTTAAGACTATCAAATCGACATCCCCAAACCCAAATTCCGTTGATCAACTCCCAATTTTAAGACTATCAAATCGACATCCCCAAACCCAAATTTCGTTGATCAACTCCCAATTTGAAGACTATCAAATCGACATCCCCAAACCTAAATTTCGTTGATCAACTCCCAATTTGAAGACTATCAAATCGACATCCCCAAACCTAAATTCCGTTGATCAACTCCCAATTTGAAGACTATCAAATCGACATCCCCAAACCCAAATACCGTTGATCAACTCCCAATTTGAAGACTATCAAATCGACATCCCCAAACCCAAATTCCGTTGATCAACTCCCAATTTGAAGACTATCAAATCGACATCCCCAAACCCAAATTCCGTTGATCAACTCCCAATTTGAAGACTATCAAATCGACATCCCCAAACCCAAATTCCGTTGATCAAATCCCAATTTGAAGACTATCAAATCGACATCCCCAAACCCAAATTCCGTTGATCAACTCCCAATTTGAAGACTATCAAATCGACATCCCCAAACCCAAATTCCGTTGATCAACTCCCAATTTAAAGACTATCAAATCGACATCCCCGAACCCAAATTCCGTTGATCAACTCCTAATTTGAAGACTATCAAATCGACATCCCCAAACCCAAATACCATTGATCAACTCCCAATTTGAAGACTATCAAATCGACATCCCCAAACCCAAATTCCGTTGATCAACTCCCAATTTGAAGACTATCAAATCGACATCCCCAAACCCAAATTCCGTTGATCAACTCCCAATTTGAAGACTATCAAATCGACATCCCCAAACCCAAATTCCGTTGATCAACTCCCAATTTG
Organism: Anisodus tanguticus; assembly: GCA_034509755.1. Taxonomy (NCBI): domain Eukaryota; kingdom Viridiplantae; phylum Streptophyta; class Magnoliopsida; order Solanales; family Solanaceae; genus Anisodus; species Anisodus tanguticus. Next base: position 44,169,599 of record CM067556.1, read on the forward strand.
AAGACTATCAAATCGACATCCCCAAACCCAAATTCCGTTGATCAACTCCCAATTTGAAGACTATCAAATCGACATCCCCAAACCCAAATTCCGTTGATCAACTCCCAATTTGAAGACTATCAAATCGACATCCCCAAACCCAAATTCCGTTGATCAACTCCCAATTTGAAGACTATCAAATCGACATCCCCAAACCCAAATTCCGTTGATCAACTCCCAATTTGAAGACTATCAAATCGACATCCCCAAACCCAAATTCCGTTGATCAACTCCCAATTTGAAGACTATCAAATCGACATCCCCAAACCCAAATTCCGTTGATCAACTCCCAATTTGAAGACTATCAAATCGACATCCCCAAACCTAAATTCCGTTGATCAACTCCCAATTTGAAGACTATCAAATCGACATCCCCAAACCCAAATTCCGTTGATCAACTCCCAATTTGAAGACTATCAAATCGACATCCCCAAACCCAAATTCCGTTGATCAACTCCCAATTTGAAGACTATCAAATCGACATCCCCAAACCCAAATTCCGTTGATCAACTCCCAATTTGAAGACTATCAAATCGACATCCCCAAACCCAAATTCCGTTGATCAACTCCCAATTTGAAGACTATCAAATCGACATCCCCAAACCCAAATTCCGTTGATCAACTCCCAATTTAAAGACTATCAAATCGACATCCCCAAACCCAAATTCCGTTGATCAACTCCCAATTTGAAGACTATCAAATCGACATCCCCAAACCCAAATTCCGTTGATCAACTCCCAATTTGAAGACTATCAAATCGACATCCCCAAACCCAATTCCGTTGATCAACTCCCAATTTGAAGACTATCAAATCGACATCCCCAAACCTAAATTCCGTTGATCAACTCCCAATTTGAAGACTATCAAATCGACATCCCCAAACCCAAATTCCGTTGATCAACTCCCAATTTAAAGACTATCAAATCGACATCCCCAAACCCAAATTCCGTTGATCAACTCCCAATTTGAAGACTATCAAATCGACATCCCCAAACCCAAATTCCGTTGATCAACTCCCAATTTGAAGACTATCAAATCGACATCCCCAAACCCAAATTCCGTTGATCAACTCCCAATTTGAAGACTATCAAATCGACATCCCCAAACCCAAATTCCGTTGATCAACTCCCAATTTGAAGACTATCAAATCGACATCCCCAAACCCAACTTCCGTTGATCAACTCCCAATTTGAAGACTATCAAATCAACATCCCCAAACCCAAATTCCGTTGATCAACTCCCAATTTGAAGACTATCAAATCGACATCCCCAAACCCAAATTCCGTTGATCAACTCCCAATTTGAAGACTATCAAATCGACATCCCCAAACCCAAATTCCGTTGATCAACTCCCAATTTGAAGACTATCAAATCGACATCCCCAAACCCAAATTCCGTTGATCAACTCCCAATTTTAAGACTATCAAATCGACATCCCCAAACCCAAATTTCGTTGATCAACTCCCAATTTGAAGACTATCAAATCGACATCCCCAAACCTAAATTCCGTTGATCAACTCCCAATTTGAAGACTATCAAATCGACATCCCCAAACCCAAATTCCGTTGATCAACTCCCAATTTGAAGACTATCAAATCGACATCCCCAAACCCAAATTCCGTTGATCAACTCCCAATTTGAAGACTATCAAATCGACATCCCCAAACCCCAAATTCCGTTGATCAACTCCCAATTTGAAGACTATCAAATCGACATCCCCAAACCCAAATTCCGTTGATCAACTCCCAATTTGAAGACTATCAAATCGACATCCCCAAACCCAAATTCCGTTGATCAACTCCCAATTTGAAGACTATCAAATCGACATCCCCAAACCCAAATTCCGTTGATCAACTCCCAATTTGAAGACTATCAAATCGACATCCCCAAACCCAAATTCCGTTGATCAACTCCCAATTTGAAGACTATCAAATCGACATCCCCAAACCCAAATTCCGTTGATCAACTCCCAATTTGAAGACTATCAAATCGACATCCCCAAACCCAAATTCCGTTGATCAACTCCCAATTTGAAGACTATCAAATCGACATCCCCAAACCCAAATTCCGTTGATCAACTCCCAATTTGAAGACTATCAAATCGACATCCCCAAACCCAAATTCCGTTGATCAACTCCCAATTTGAAGACTATCAAATCGACATCCCCAAACCCAAATTTCGTTGATCAACTCCCAATTTGAAGACTATCAAATCGACATCCCCAAACCTAAATTCCGTGGATCAACTCCCAATTTGAAGACTATCAAATCGACATCCCCAAACCCAAATTCCGTTGATCAACTCCCAATTTGAAGACTATCAAATCGACATCCCCAAACCCAAATTCCGTTGATCAACTCCCAATTTGAAGACTATCAAATCGACATCCCCAAACCCAAATTCCGTTGATCAACTCCCAATTTGAAGACTATCAAATCGACATCCCCAAACCCAAATTCCGTTGATCAACTCCCAATTTGAAGACTATCAAATCGACATCCCCAAACCCAAATTCCGTTGATCAACTCCCAATTTGAAGACTATCAAATCGACATCCCCAAACCCAAATTCCGTTGATCAACTCCCAATTTGAAGACTATCAAATCGACATCCCCAAACCCAAATTCCGTTGATCAACTCCCAATTTAAAGACTATCAAATCGACATCCCCAAACCCAAATTCCGTTGATCAACTCCTAATTTGAAGACTATCAAATCGACATCCCCAAACCCAAATTCCGTTGAGCAACTCCCAATTTGAAGACTATCAAATCGACATCCCAAACCGAAATTCCGTTGATCAACTCCCAATTTGAAGACTATCAAATCGACATCCCCAAACCCAAATTCCGTTGATCAACTCCCAATTTGAAGACTATCAAATCGACATCCCCAAACCCAAATTCCGTTGATCAACTCCCAATTTAAAGACTATCAAATCGACATCCCCAAACCCAAATTCCGTTGATCAACTCCTAATTTGAAGACTATCAAATCGACATCCCCAAACCCAAATTCCGTTGATCAACTCCCAATTTGAAGACTATCAAATCGACATCCTCAAACCTAAATTCCGTTGATCAACTCCCAATTTGAAGACTATCAAATCGACATCCCCAAACCTGAATTCCGTTGATCAACTCCCAATTTGAAGACTATCAAATCGACATCCCCAAACCCAACTTCCGTTGATCAACTCCAAATTTGAAGACTATCAAATCAACATCCCCAAACCCAAATTCTGTTGATCAACTCCCAATTTGAAGACTATCAAATCGACATCCCCAAACCCAAATTCCGTTGATCAACTCCCAATTTGAAGACTATCAAATCGACATCCCCAAACCCAAATTCCGTTGATCAACTCCCAATTTTAAGACTATCAAATCGACATCCCCAAACCCAAATTCCGTTGATCAACTCCCAATTTTAAGACTATCAAATCGACATCCCCAAACCCAAATTTCGTTGATCAACTCCCAATTTGAAGACTATCAAATCGACATCCCCAAACCTAAATTTCGTTGATCAACTCCCAATTTGAAGACTATCAAATCGACATCCCCAAACCTAAATTCCGTTGATCAACTCCCAATTTGAAGACTATCAAATCGACATCCCCAAACCCAAATACCGTTGATCAACTCCCAATTTGAAGACTATCAAATCGACATCCCCAAACCCAAATTCCGTTGATCAACTCCCAATTTGAAGACTATCAAATCGACATCCCCAAACCCAAATTCCGTTGATCAACTCCCAATTTGAAGACTATCAAATCGACATCCCCAAACCCAAATTCCGTTGATCAAATCCCAATTTGAAGACTATCAAATCGACATCCCCAAACCCAAATTCCGTTGATCAACTCCCAATTTGAAGACTATCAAATCGACATCCCCAAACCCAAATTCCGTTGATCAACTCCCAATTTGAAGACTATCAAATCGACATCCCCAAACCCAAATTCCGTTGATCAACTCCCAATTTGAAGACTATCAAATCGACATCCCCAAACCCAAATTCCGTTGATCAACTCCCAATTTGAAGACTATCAAATCGACATCCCCAAACCCAAATTCCGTTGATCAACTCCCAATTTGAAGACTATCAAATCGACATCCCCAAACCTAAATTCCATTGATCAACTCCCAATTTGAAGACTATCAAATCGACATCCCCAAACCCAAATTCCGTTGATCAACTCCCAATTTGAAGACTATCAAATCGACATCCCCAAACCCAAATTCCGTTGATCAACTCCCAATTTGAAGACTATCAAATCGACATCCCCAAACCCAAATTCCGTTGATCAACTCCCAATTTGAAAACTATCAAATCGACATCTCCAAACCCAAATACGTTGATCAACTCGCAATTTGAAGACTATCAAATCGACATCCCCAAACCCAATTCCGTTGATCAACTCCCAATTTGAAGACTATCAAATCGACATCCCCAAACCCAAATTCCGTTGATCAACTCCCAATTTGAAGACTATCAAATCGACATCCCCAAACCCAAATTCCGTTGATCAACTCCCAATTTGAAGACTATCAAATCGACATCCCCAAACCCAAATTCCGTTGATCAACTCCCAATTTTAAGACTATCAAATCGACATCCCCAAACCCAAATTTCGTTGATCAACTCCCAATTTGAAGACTATCAAATCGACATCCCCAAACCTAAATTTCGTTGATCAACTCCCAATTTGAAGACTATCAAATCGACATCCCCAAACCTAAATTCCGTTGATCAACTCCCAATTTGAAGACTATCAAATCGACATCCCCAAACCCAAATTCCGTTGATCAACTCCCAATTTGAAGACTATCAAATCGACATCCCCAAACCCAAATTCCGTTGATCAACTCCCAATTTGAAGACTATCAAATCGACATCCCCAAACCCAAATTCCGTTGATCAACTCCCAATTTGAAGACTATCAAATCGACATCCCCAAACCCAAATTCCGTTGATCAACTCCCAATTTGAAGACTATCAAATCGACATCCCCAAACCCAAATTCCGTTGATCAACTCCCAATTTGAAGACTATCAAATCGACATCCCCAAACCCAAATTCCGTTGATCAACTCCCAATTTAAAGACTATCAAATCGACATCCCCAAACCCAAATTCCGTTGATCAACTCCTAATTTGAAGACTATCAAATCGACATCCCCAAACCCAAATTCCGTTGATCAACTCCCAATTTGAAGACTATCAAATCGACATCCCCAAACCCAAATTCCGTTGATCAACTCCCAATTTGAAGACTATCAAATCGACATCCCCAAACCCAAATTCCGTTGATCAACTCCCAATTTGAAGACTATCAAATCGACATCCCCAAACCCAAATTCCGTTGATCAACTCCCAATTTGAAGACTATCAAATCGACATCCCCAAACCCAAATTCCGTTGATCAACTCCCAATTTGAAGACTATCAAATCGACATCCCCAAACCCAAATTCCGTTGATCAACTCCCAATTTGAAGACTATCAAATCGACATCCCCAAACCCAAATTCCGTTGATCAACTCCCAATTTGAAGACTATCAAATCGACATCCCCAAACCCAAATTCCGTTGATCAACTCCCAATTTGAAGACTATCAAATCGACATCCCCAAACCCAAATTCCGTTGATCAACTCCCAATTTGAAGACTATCAAATCGACTATCAAATCGACATCCTCAAACCTGAATTCCGTTGATCAACTCCCAATTTGAAGACTATCAAATCGACATCCCCAAACCCAAATTCCGTTGATCAACTCCCAATTTGAAGACTATCAAATCGACATCCCCAAACCCAAATTCCGTTGATCAACTCCCAATTTGAAGACTATCAAATCGACATCCCCAAACCCAAATTCCGTTGATCAACTCCCAATTTGAAGACTATCAAATCGACATCCCCAAACCCAAATTCCGTTGATCAACTCCCAATTTGAAGACTATCAAATCGACATCCTCAAACCTGAATTCCGTTGATCAACTCCCAATTTGAAGACTATCAAATCGACATCCCCAAACCCAAATTCCGTTGATCAACTCCCAATTTGAAGACTATCAAATCGACATCCCCAAACCCAACTTCCGTTGATCAACCCCAAATTTGAAGACTATCAAATCAACATCCCCAAACCCAAATTCTGTTGATCAACTCCCAATTTGAAGACTATCAAATCGACATCCCCAAACCCAAATTCCGTTGATCAACTCCCAATTTGAAGACTATCAAATCGACATCCCCAAACCCAAATTCCGTTGATCAACTCCCAATTTTAAGACTATCAAATCGACATCCCCAAACCCAAATTCCGTTGATCAACTCCCAATTTTAAGACTATCAAATCGACATCCCCAAACCCAAATTTCGTTGATCAACTCCCAATTTGAAGACTATCAAATCGACATCCCCAAACCTAAATTTCGTTGATCAACTCCCAATTTGAAGACTATCAAATCGACATCCCCAAACCTAAATTCCGTTGATCAACTCCCAATTTGAAGACTATCAAATCGACATCCCCAAACCCAAATTCCGTTGATCAACTCCCAATTTGAAGACTATCAAATCGACATCCCCAAACCCAAATTCCGTTGATCAACTCCCAATTTGAAGACTATCAAATCGACATCCCCAAACCCAAATTCCGTTGATCAACTCCCAATTTGAAGACTATCAAATCGACATCCCCAAACCCAAATTCCGTTGATCAACTCCCAATTTGAAGACTATCAAATCGACATCCCCAAACCCAAATTCCGTTGATCAACTCCCAATTTGAAGACTATCAAATCGACATCCCCAAACCCAAATTCCGTTGATCAACTCCCAATTTGAAGACTATCAAATCGACATCCCCAAACCCAAATTCCGTTGATCAACTCCCAATTTGAAGACTATCAAATCGACATCCCCAAACCCAAATTCCGTTGATCAACTCCCAATTTGAAGACTATCAAATCGACATCCCCAAACCCAAATTCCGTTGATCAACTCCCAATTTGAAGACTATCAAATCGACATCCCCAAACCCAAATCAACTCCCAATTTGATCAACTCCCAATTTCCGTTGAAGACTATCAAATCGACATCCCCAAACCCAAATTTCGTTGATCAACTCCCAATTTGAAGACTATCAAATCGACATCCCCAAACCTAAATTTCGTTGATCAACTCCCAATTTGAAGACTATCAAATCGACATCCCCAAACCTAAATTCCGTTGATCAACTCCCAATTTGAAGACTATCAAATCGACATCCCCAAACCCAAATTCCGTTGATCAACTCCCAATTTGAAGACTATCAAATCGACATCCCCAAACCCAAATTCCGTTGATCAACTCCCAATTTGAAGACTATCAAATCGACATCCCCAAACCCAAATTCCGTTGATCAACTCCCAATTTGAAGACTATCAAATCGACATCCCCAAACCCAAATTCCGTTGATCAACTCCCAATTTGAAGACTATCAAATCGACATCCCCAAACCCAAATTCCGTTGATCAACTCCCAATTTGAAGACTATCAAATCGACATCCCCAAACCCAAATTCCGTTGATCAACTCCCAATTTGAAGACTATCAAATCGACATCCCCAAACCCAAATTCCGTTGATCAACTCCCAATTTGAAGACTATCAAATCGACATCCCCAAACCCAAATTCCGTTGATCAACTCCCAATTTGAAGACTATCAAATCGACATCCCCAAACCCAAATTCCGTTGATCAACTCCCAATTTGAAGACTATCAAATCGACATCCCCAAACCCAAATTCCGTTGATCAACTCCCAATTTGAAGACTATCAAATCGACATCCCCAAACCCAAATTCCGTTGATCAACTCCCAATTTGAAGACTATCAAATCGACATCCCCAAACCCAAATTCCGTTGATCAACTCCCAATTTGAAGACTATCAAATCGACATCCCCAAACCCAAATTCCGTTGATCAACTCCCAATTTGAAGACTATCAAATCGACATCCCCAAACCCAAATTCCGTTGATCAACTCCCAATTTTAAGACTATCAAATCGACATCCCCAAACCCAAATTCCGTTGATCAACTCCCAATTTGAAGACTATCAAATCGACATCCCCAAACCCAAATTTCGTTGATCAACTCCCAATTTGAAGACTATCAAATCGACATCCCCAAACCTAAATTCCGTTGATCAACTCCCAATTTGAAGACTATCAAATCGACATCCCCAAACCCAAATTCCGTTGATCAACTCCCAATTTGAAGACTATCAAATCGACATCCCCAAACCCAAATTCCGTTGATCAACTCCCAATTTGAAGACTATCAAATCGACATCCCCAAACCCAAATTCCGTTGATCAACTCCCAATTTGAAGACTATCAAATCGACATCCCCAAACCTAAATTCCGTTGATCAACTCCCAATTTGAAGACTATCAAATCGACATCCCCAAACCCAAATTCCGTTGATCAACTCCCAATTTAAAGACTATCAAATCGACATCCCCAAACCCAAATTCCGTTGATCAACTCCTAATTTGAAGACTATCAAATCGACATCCCCAAACCCAAATTCCGTTGATCAACTCCCAATTTGAAGACTATCAAATCGACATCCTCAAACCTGAATTCCGTTGATCAACTCCCAATTTGAAGACTATCAAATCGACATCCCCAAACCCGAATTCCGTTGATCAACTCCCAATTTGAAGACTATCAAATCGACATCCCCAAACCCAACTTCCGTTGATCAACTCCAAATTTGAAGACTATCAAATCAACATCCCCAAACCCAAATTCGTTGATCAACTCCCAATTTGAAGACTATCAAATCGACATCCCCAAACCCAAATTCCGTTGATCAACTCCCAATTTGAAGACTATCAAATCGACATCCCCAAACCCAAATTCCGTTGATCAACTCCCAATTTTAAGACTATCAAATCGACATCCCCAAACCCAAATTCCGTTGATCAACTCCCAATTTTGATCAACTCCCAAGACTATCAAATCGACATCCCCAAACCCAAATTTCGTTGATCAACTCCCAATTTGAAGACTATCAAATCGACATCCCCAAACCTAAATTTCGTTGATCAACTCCCAATTTGAAGACTATCAAATCGACATCCCCAAACCTAAATTCCGTTGATCAACTCCCAATTTGAAGACTATCAAATCGACATCCCCAAACCCAAATACCGTTGATCAACTCCCAATTTGAAGACTATCAATTCGACATCCCCAAACCCAAATTCCGTTGATCAACTCCCAATTTGAAGACTATCAAATCGACATCCCCAAACCCAAATTCCGTTGATCAACTCCCAATTTGAAGACTATCAAATCGACATCCCCAAACCCAAATTCCGTTGATCAAATCCCAATTTGAAGACTATCAAATCGACATCCCCAAACCCAAATTCCGTTGATCAACTCCCAATTTGAAGACTATCAAATCGACATCCCCAAACCCAAATTCCGTTGATCAACTCCCAATTTAAAGACTATCAAATCGACATCCCCAAACCCAAATTCCGTTGATCAACTCCTAATTTGAAGACTATCAAATCGACATCCCCAAACCCAAATTCCGTTGATCAACTCCCAATTTGAAGACTATCAAATCGACATCCCCAAACCCAATTCCGTTGATCAACTCCCAATTTGAAGACTATCAAATCGACATCCCCAAACCCAAATTCCGTTGATCAACTCCCAATTTGAAGACTATCAAATCGACATCCCCAAACCCAAATTCCGTTGATCAACTCCCAATTTAAAGACTATCAAATCGACATCCCCGAACCCAAATTCCGTTGATCAACTCCTAATTTGAAGACTATCAAATCGACATCCCCAAACCCAAATTCCGTTGATCAACTCCCAATTTGAAGACTATCAAATCGACATCCTCAAACCCGAATTCCGTTGATCAACTCCCAATTTGAAGACTATCAAATCGACATCCCCAAACCTGAATTCCGTTGATCAACTCCCAATTTAAAGACTATCAAATCGACATCCCCAACCCAAATTCCGTTGATCAACTCCTAATTTGAAGACTATCAAATCGACATCCCCAAACCCAAATTCCGTTGATCAACTCCCAATTTGAAGACTATCAAATCGACATCCTCAAACCTGAATTCCGTTGATCAACTCCCAATTTGAAGACTATCAAATCGACATCCCCAAACCTGAATTCCGTTGATCAACTCCCAATTTGAAGACTATCAAATCGACATCCCCAAACCCAACTTCCGTTGATCAACTCCAAATTTGAAGACTATCAAATCAACATCCCCAAACCCAAATTCCGTTGATCAACTCCCAATTTGAAGACTATCAAATCGACATCCCCAAACCCAAATTCCGTTGATCAACTCCCAATTTGAAGACTATCAAATCGACATCCCCAAACCCAAATTCCGTTGATCAACTCCCAATTTTAAGACTATCAAATCGACATCCCCAAACCCAAATTCCGTTGATCAACTCCCAATTTTAAGACTATCAAATCGACATCCCCAAACCCAAATTTCGTTGATCAACTCCCAATTTGAAGACTATCAAATCGACATCCCCAAACCTAAATTTCGTTGATCAACTCCCAATTTGAAGACTATCAAATCGACATCCCCAAACCTAAATTCCGTTGATCAACTCCCAATTTGAAGACTATCAAATCGACATCCCCAAACCCAAATACCGTTGATCAACTCCCAATTTGAAGACTATCAATTCGACATCCCCAAACCCAAATTCCGTTGATCAACTCCCAATTTGAAGACTATCAAATCGACATCCCCAAACCCAAATTCCGTTGATCAACTCCCAATTTGAAGACTATCAAATCGACATCCCCAAACCCAAATTCCGTTGATCAAATCCCAATTTGAAGACTATCATATCGACATCCCCAAACCCAAATTCCGTTGATCAACTCCCAATTTGAAGACTATCAAATCGACATCCCCAAACCCAAATTCCGTTGATCAACTCCCAATTTAAAGACTATCAAATCGACATCCCCGAACCCAAATTCCGTTGATCAACTCCTAATTTGAAGACTATCAAATCGACATCCCCAAACCCAAATTCCGTTGATCAACTCCCAATTTGAAGACTATCAAATCGACATCCTCAAACCTGAATTCCGTTGATCAACTCCCAATTTGAAGACTATCAAATCGACATCCCCAAACCTAAATTCCGTTGATCAACTCCCAATTTGAAGACTATCAAATCGACATCCCCAAACCCAAATTCCGTTGATCAACTCCCAATTTAAAGACTATCAAATCGACATCCCCGAACCCAAATTCCGTTGATCAACTCCTAATTTGAAGACTATCAAATCGACATCCCCAAACCCAAATTCCGTTGATCAACTCCCAATTTGAAGACTATCAAATCGACATCCCCAAACCCAAATTCCGTTGATCAACTCCCAATTTGAAGACTATCAAATCGACATCCCCAAACCCGAATTCCGTTGATCAACTCCCAAAGACTATCAAATCGACATCCCCAAACTATCAAATCGACATCCCCCCCAAACCCAACTTCCGTTGATCAACTCCAAATTTGAAGACTATCAAATCGACATCCCCAAACCCAAATTCCGTTGATCAACTCCCAATTTGAAGACTATCAAATCGACATCCCCAAACCCAAATTCCGTTGATCAACTCCCAATTTGAAGACTATCAAATCGACATCCCCAAACCCAAATTCCGTTGATCAACTCCCAAATTGAAGACTATCAAATTGACATACCCAAACCCAAATTCCGTTGATCAACTCCCAATTTGAAGACTATCAAATCGACATCGCCAAACCCAAATACCGTTGATCAACTCCCAATTTGAAGACTATCAAATCGACATCCCCAAACCCAAATATGTTGATCAACTCCCAATTTGAAGACTATCAAATCGACATCCCCAAACCCAAATTCTTTTGATCAACTCCCAAATTGAAGACTATCAAATTGACATCCCCAAACCCAAATTCCGTTGATCAACTCCCAATTTGAAGACTATCAAATCGACATCGCCAAACCCAAATTCCATTGATCAACTCCCAATTTGAAGACTATCAAATCGTCATCCCCAAACCCAAATTCCGTTGATCAACTCCCAATTTGAAGACTATCAAATCGACATCCCCAAACCCAAATTCCGTTGATCAAATCCCAATTTGAAGACTATCATATCGACATCCCCAAACCCAAATTCCGTTGATCAACTCCCAATTTGAAGACTATCAAATCGACATCCCCAAACCCAAATTCCGTTGATCAACTCCTAATTTAAAGACTATCAAATCGACATCCCCGAACCCAAATTCTGTTGATCAACTCCTAATTTGAAGACTATCAAATCGACATCCCCAAACCCAAATTCCGTTGATCAACTCCCAATTTGAAGACTATCAAATCGACATCCTCAAACCTGAATTTCGTTGATCAACTCCCAATTTGAAGACAATCAAATCGACATCCCCAAACCCGAATTCCGTTGATCAACTTCCAATTTGAAGACTATCAAATCGACATCCCCAAACCCAAATTCCGTTGATCAACTCCCAATTTGAAGACTATCAAATCGACATCCCCAAACCCAAATTCCGTTGATCAACTCCCAATTTGACATAATGAGAGCCTTATATAGGCCTCTGAAATGTTTAAACTATCGTTCCTACTTTACAAATGTACGACAGAGAGAGAATGGCTTCTGCTTTACTGAAAGGCAAGTGTCTTTTCCTGTTCATATGGCTTCTGCTTTATTGAAAGGTCAAGTGCATTTTCCTGTTCATTCTTTTTCGAAAGGTCAATTGCCTTTCACTGTTTATGTCGGCTTTTGCTTTTTCAGCTTTTTCTTTTTAGATTCCCTTCAGATAAGCTTGTGTTATTCCTGTAGGGTCTAGCGCGTCACCGTTGTCGCTCGCTATTGCTGGAAGAGGCCGATTCTATCAACTCTAATATCCAATTTTGTTCTGTATTATTATCCAACTTGGATAGTGCTTCTAATAGTCTCCTTTTCATTTCTGATTTAGAGACTGATCTGGAAGATGGAGCTGTTTCAATTTCGGGGACGATGGATTTTTCCGCTCCTCTTTGACTTTGGGAGACCGTCCTTTGATTTTTACTGTCTTGCTGAGATATTAGATATGGTCCATTTGATGAATATCATAGGACCAGTTAATGATATATGAAATCATTTTCTGTATAAAAAATTTAGATAATTTAATATGATCTGCTTTTGTGGAGATTTGTTGTTCCTCTTGGAAACTTTCATACTGATTTCGGAAGCTTGGAGCTACCACCTATAGGTTTGCCCCGAATAGGGTCCACCATTCATAGAACCATCGTGGGATGACTCTATCTTTCAATTCACTGGAATATTTAACAAACCAGGTGTCAGTATATGGTCGGACGTAGATGAAGTTGAACCATGCATCCATGTAGGTATACCAATTCAAGGTTTGTGGTTTATGAGGTACTGATAAAGGAATTGGTGTATGTAGATGGTCTACATACCATTCATAATGACTTAAAATCTTTTTAATCATAAATTTGGAGTACTTGATGGCCTCCGGATTGTTCCTGAAATAGCTGTGCTCAATCTCTATAGATTATGTATCAATAAGGATGAACTCATAATATTTTCTGGTTTTAATTGGATCCTGAGTATCAACGTACTGGAAATTGGTGTAACATGGTTTCAAGAGTTCTTCCACTCTAAATCCCTCGTACTGTTTATCAATTGCCATTATTGGCTGAATAAGTTTTACGATGATTTCCCATTTTGGCACGGGACTGCTGGCGACATTTTGTGTTTCCTCCTTCTTTTGAGGAGTTACTGGTTTAACTGCTTCCGAGTAAGTCTCGAGGTTGTGCATCCTGTAATTATCTTTAGTTTGTACCTGAGATGTGGAAGGGGAGGCCTTGAAAGGTTGTGCTCTGGCCTCTTTGCTTATTTTTTCTTCTGGAGAGGACTGGATTGGTCCAGTCGGTAGTCTTGGGAATTTACCAATGCTGAGAATTTATTCTCAAAGTTTATAGGGTAAGGTGTTTTGGGTTTTTCTGGTCTAAAAGCTTGTTTCATCTTGTCTTCCAGTTTAAGTTGAAATGGGGGCCTCATTGGCCCTATCCCTGGCATGTTAGGTCTCATGGTTCCCCTGCAGAAATTCTCTTGTTAAGAAATCGGGAAGAGAATTATTTTCTCCTTTAATAAAATCAATTTTAAAATCGAAGCTTGATAAAAGTGCTTGCCATCTGGCAAAAATTTGCTTTGAAACAAGTTTTTTAACATCTTTTTGTAAAACATCTTTGGCTGCTTTGCAGTCGACTCTTAACAAAAATTCTTTATTAATCAGGTCATCCTGAAATTTGGTGATACATAGCACTATAGATAAAAATTCTTTTTTAATAGTACTATAATTATTTTGAGCCGTATTCCAGACTCCCGAAGTGACTCTTACTAATTGCTCAGTAGATTCGAAAGATATTTTTTGCTTAAGGATGCCGCCATAACCTATGTCAGAGGCGTCAGTTTCAACGATCATGAAGGCGTCTGGATTCGGGATTCCTTGACACGGAAGTTTTTGGACTATTTCCTTCACTTTCTTAATAGCTCTAGTCTGTTCTTCAGACCAAGGGATTGGATTCTTCCTAAAAATCTTTGTAACTGAGTTTTATCTAATAGTTCATCAGGAAACTTAGTTGAGAACTCAATGGCTCTACAGATTGGTTTATAGGTTCCTTGATAAAGGTCATGGCCTAGGAATCTTATGGCGGTTTGGAAAAGCTTTACCTTCTTAGCGCTAACAGCTAGACCGTTTATTTTGGTTACCTTTAAAAAGGTGTTGATATGTTTAAAATGTTGATCTATTGTTTCTGAAAAAATCAGAACATCGTCTATGTAGACAATAGAAAAAAGACTATAAGGGTTGAATATATTATTCATAATATTCTAGAATTCTGAGGGGCATTTTTTAGCCTGAAAGGCATAACGTTCCACTCATACTGTCCGAATGGGACATTAAAGGCGGTTTTATATTTATCCTTTTCATCTATCTGTATTTGCTAGAATCCTGACTTCATATCAAACTTACTATAGATGTTTGCTTTATAGGTCCTTTTCAGGAGGTCTCTTTTATTAGGTATTGGGTACCTTATCGATTTTAATACTTGATTAAGAGGCTTATATTTAATAACTAGCCTAGGGGCTCCTCTTTCCTTTTCTGCACTATTATTGACATAAAAGGCGGAGCAACTCCATGGGGATCTGGAGGGTCTGATAATTTTCTTTTGTAATAAGTCATTTATTTCCTTTTTACAGTATTCCATAAGCTCGTGATTCATTTGAATCAACCGGGATTTAGTGGGGATAATATCTTCATTAAAATTATCAAGATAAGGTAACTGTACCGTATGCCTTTTCCTTTCCCAGAAGGCATTAGGTAAATCAGAGCAAATCTCTTTCTCAATCAGAGAACTTAAGCTTTTTATCCTATCTGTTACCTCCGGGGTTTTCAAGGAAGATTCTATCTTTTTGATTTGGATATCTTCTTTAAGAAAGTTAATTTGGTTAGATAAAAGCTGTATTCGAAAAACTATTTTTTGTTTAACATAATTACTATCATTTTTTGAAAGAGGGTTTAAATAAGGAAAGATTACTTCTTTTCCTAATGTTTTGGTATAAATACCATCCAAATTTACCGTATACGGCTTTATCTGGGTTGCGAAAGAAATACCTAAAATAATTTCTTCAGTTATATTTCTTGTAATTACAAAGTCGTTGATAAAACAGACTCCGTTATTACAGACATGTTCTTTAGTTAACTTGTAATTTATTTTTAATTTTTCGCCTGTGGCAGGGTACAACTTTGATGTACTCTTTTCTAAGTACTTAGTAGGGATTAATCCTTCGGCGATATAGTTTTGATCTGCCCCTGTGTCAAATAGGGCGATCTTATTAAGGATGACATTTTTATTAATGACAAGCTTAATGAGAATATGGTAGCTCAAGGCTTTTACTTTTGAAATAATTTTTAATCCTGATTGTTCTTGGTTTGAAGAATCTTCTTCTTCCTCTGAGCTAACTTCCGCTATTCTCTTAGAGGTGGAGGGAGCATACATTTCCTCATTAGCTTCCCTAATTATTTTATTAGCAAAAGATTCTAATTCAATAGAACTGAGCCTATCTTTAATATCTTTGATTTCTTGTTTAAGACTGGATACTTCAGATTGTAAATCCTGTAGAGAGGTATCTGTTTTAGCTATTTTGAACTTATTTAAGACTAGTTTCATATTAAAAGGCTCTACCGTGTTTTTACTTTCCTTATAAGTAATGATGAGTTTTTTTAATTCTAACAAATATTGCTATCTAAGCTCTTCATCATTAATCTGTTCGATCATGTCGAAGAAGAATTCCTGACTTTCTTTTGAAATGACATTGACAGCTTTGGAATCGCAGGTACAGAAGGTCCCCGTACAATTGCATTCATTTCTAGAGTATGAGCTATCTGAACTGTAATCAATATTGAGGAGTTCTTCATCACTATAGTCTTCAGTTTCGGAAGACTCGCTGGAGGGTTCTCCAAGGATTGTAAAAAGATTTTCTTTTGTTTCAGTGTTTAATTCTAGAAGTTTTATCTTATCCTTCTTTTTGTTGGGAGCTTTACAATTATTGGCCATGTGGCCAGCTTTGCCACAATTCCAACACTTAGCTTCTTTGGAAAATGTTTTCCATTTTGCGGATCTTCTGGGATTATAAGACTTTCTTTTATAATTCTTATATTCTCGTTTGGATGCGGTACTAGGCTTTTTATGCTTTTTATATCTTTTGGTAGCCTCTCGAGATGGAGCAGTTATTTTGGTATAACCAAAATCTTGACAGAAGCTTCCTAACTCATTTTTGGAGAGTCTTCCCTCTTTCTTTAACGAGTGCTTAAGTTTTAAATCGTTACATAAATCTAAACCAGTAAGGTTTATCAAGCTCACGATATCTCCATACGTTAAGCCCCCGTAAGGTATTTCTCCATCGAATTTATTTCGAATGGTAGTTCTAACCTTTTCTGTAAAAAGTGGGGGTAGGCCACTGATAAATCTTTCTTTCCAATAATCATGATTACAATCTTCTCTGATGATAACCTTGTTAAGGAAGATGTCTTTGTACCACCTAAAATCGTGGAGTCTAGGACAAGTTAAATTGTTTAAGATCTCTAGGCTTTTCTCTTGGAATAGCTTAGGTTTTCCTATAAAATATTTGGCAATACCATAGATGAGCGTAGCAGTTGCATCATCTACGGTCTTTTCCTCTATGGTATCATCTATTTTGACCACCTGACTTACGGTTTTAGCATTCATTATGCCCTGCCTAATTTCCTCAGTGAGATAATTATCCCACCAGTTCCTAAGCATACCGGTAAATCCTGCGACTATCATGGTAGCACATTGTTTGTCATTATTTTTTATCTTATGGGCAGTTATGGCTATACCCATTTCATGCAATTTACTATAGATCTGGCCTTCAGCTAGACCGTCAATGTTCCATTCCGCGATTTCCGTCCCAAAGTGTGAAGTATGAGATAAGAACTCATTTTCTTCAAACTGCATATCTGGAAAGGTGGCACGAAGGTAATAATTTTTCTTGTTAACGTGACGGGATAACTTGTTTATATCGAACTCTTTGTCAGTAATTGTTTTAATAGCATAACCTTTATCGGTAAGACTTTGCTTTAATCTAAGGTTTATTTTGTCTAAAATCTTATCGCTTATTTCTATTGTGTCGTTAAGACTTGGGTAGTTACTGGCTGTAAACTCTGGTATCTTAAATATAGGGTTAGTGGCCCTGATCTCGCTTTTGAACGGATCAGATTTATCTTTAAATATGACCCTGTTACTGGTATGGTTAAGCTGGGTGGAAACTACGTGTAGCAGTTGGTTGGTGTAATTATTCTGTTGGATAAGTTTATTGACATCGTTATTGGTAGGGTTTCCCGTAAGGTCCTTTATCTCTCTTTTAAAGGGGGCCGCTTCTATGACTTCTCCCTCTACAGGAATACTAATCTTTTCTAGTGGAGGAGTTATTGAGTCTACTATTTTGGTACTTGTGTACCACTTGTTTACAAGAGTGCTCAAAGTTTCTAGTTCACTACCTAATTGGCCTGTGACCTGGAACCATCTAAAGAATTCTATATTACATCTTAATCTTTTCATATCAATAATCCAAGATTTTCTAAAAGATAATCTCTGATCTTCTGTATATGTATCTACATACCACTTTCTTTTAATGGCATGTCCAGGGTTTATCCATAGGTTATCTAGGAGTTTAAAATCTATTTTAAATTTGTTTTCATTTTTTATCATACCGAGTGATCCCTCAGCTGGCCCTTGCAAGTCGCTAGGGGTAGGACTACTCGTCCTAACTACTGATTCATAGTGGACTTTGGGAATACTTTTGGAAAAATCTACCCCCTTTATTTTTCGTTCTATTTCCTGGAGTAAAGCTTCTTCATCATAGTCCTTTGTTTCCTCCTCTCGGGTTTTAAAGGTAGAAGGTCTACTACAAGAGTATCTTTTTTAGGAAGACTCAGCTCTGGATTTAAGAAATTTCAGATCAACAGACCCATCAGGATACTGAATAATATTTTTGATGTTAGAACTCTCTGGTTCTAATTTTGGTTGGGTAATAGCATCGAAGTGCCATTCATCTTTAGATAAAATTTCGTTCCAATGGAGAATTTTGGGGACAAAGATATTGATATACTCTTGGTTTGCTTCCATGAGCATAGTTACCCCTTTGTTACTCATTATCTTAGCTTTTGGAGCTAAGGTAGTTTTCATTAATCTGTAATAGATTCTATATAGAACAGCTATCTCTTTATTGTTTATTTTACTATTCATATTTTTAGTTTTGATATTCAAAGTCAGAATATCCATTATGTTCTGATCATTGATATCTACAGAGAAATTGGGGTAACAATTAAAGTAAACCGGTCCTCTGGCCAGGTTACTTTCCAAGACTCCTAACAGGGAATCCTCGAAGTTTAATAATCTGGTGTCTCTTAATAAGAGACAAATAGGCGTGTCTAAACCTAAACGATATAAAGGTTTGACAGCTACTTGGACAAGACCTATGTGGAGAAAGTTATAATCTTTTTTATAATTATTTATATCTTGGGCCGCTAATAGCCTAATAATTTCTTTTGAGTTATTTATGGCTACTGTGGACTCGCAGGTCTTGATATTATAGTTTCTAATAAAATCGAACCTTCCAGTTTCGTAGATGGACTTAAAAGGTTCCTTTGGAATATTCCAATTTTGCAAATCTCTTTCTACTTTAGCAATCTTCGTAGTCGAAGTAGAGAGGTTTTCACTATTTAAAATACTATGTTTTTCAGAATTATTCATTTAAAACTGGGCTGAATATATTCTAAGCATAAAATCGGAATTACTTATTAAAGCATCTTGATAATCTATAATATGTCTTAGATGATAGATACATTTATAACAAGAGATCATTAACTATTGTTCGACAGTATAGGTCTAGAGACTCAGGGGGTAATAGAGACTTATAATATTCTAACTCTTTCTTGGTTTTATTTAATTCTTTTATAAGTCTGCTTTTTTCTGTTATACATTCTAATTTGATACGATTAGCTCTCCTAATCCTATCGAAGGAAGGATGGGTATACATGTTAAAACCGAATAGATGTTTTTAGGGTGCTTAATGAGAGAGGCTACTATCCTTAGAGCTATTGTTCTATCGATCGTGAGACTATTGATACTTTGTATTGTTACTAGCTTTATCCGAACCGTCGTGATTAATCCTAGTTCTTAATCTGATAATTCTTTAGTTTATAGTAAAAGGTAAGTATCTTCCTTCCTAAGTAATCTTGGCAACGGGATCACCAAACCGGGCCCGGCTCACACCTGGAGCTAATCCAACGGTATATCAAGGCTAGCCAACGTCTGATCCGGGAATTACTCGGATACCTCAACTATGTGAAGGATCATAACAACCTTATACTGATAACTCAAAAACATCGATATTGAACTGGGAATAATAACAAGGTAATGATAAAGGCGAACAGTAACTAAGAATCAAATAATCAAGACCTCTAGACAATCATGCTCTAAGGCGGTAGTATAAATTTAGCTACTCATGCTTGACAACATGGCTTTGATACAATAAAAAGGGTCGGTTGTAGGTTTGATAGTTGAGTTATTGTAAGATGTTTTAGGGATTGTTTTGGGTTAATATAAGGTGTTGTGTTTATTGTTGTGATTTTGTTGCATATTGGATTGTTTTAGGTGCTGAAAGTTGTGACATGTTGTAGGTGAACAAGACTGATGGTTTAAAGGTGTTAAAAGGTACAAGTTGTAAGTTGACGAACTAAATGATACACTTGAAGTGTTAGTTATATTGTGTGGATATGTTGAGTTGGTTTAGTTGTTTAAAATGGATAGAAATATTGGTGTATATGTAATCTTATGGTGGTTGGTGGTGTTGTAAGTAGTAGAAAGGAGTTAGACAAAATTGATGTCGTAGAATCACGTTAGTGTGTTATTTCCGTTTGATGGCCATTTAGTACATTCCTTTATGTTGATAGTAGTATTATTTTCTTGGATGTAGCTTGACTTGTGAAAGGAGCTAATTTCGCCATCACTGTGGAAGGATCGACTTAGAGGTATATAATGGCTATCCCTTCTTTTTATGACATGATTCCGTACCTAAAATGGTACTCCTTAGAAATGTATGAAAAGAGCATTTACAATGAGCTTATGCCTCTATTGAGATATCATTTAGATCCTATTATTTGTCCTTGTTGGGAGTATTTTCATGATGTAGAGCTTTCCGTAAGATTGTATATTCTTTAAGATGTCGAATGGTTTGAATATAGTCTGCCACTTAATGTAAAAATTTAATGGATTGAGGAGTAGTTCGTAATGTGTATATACATTTCACTCTATAAATACTAGATAAGATTCACGACGACCATACGCTTAATGTGCTAAAATAAAGGTATCGTAGAAGGTATATAATGACTAGACGTACAAGTACAATTTAGAGTTGACGAAGATTGTCCCTAACAACTAGTCTACCATAGGAATGGTTTAAGAAAGATTAAACAAGTAAAGTAAGAAATAGAAATGAAGTAAATAAGGTAATTAGGGACAAACAACTTCATAATAAGAGGCCTTGATACTAAGGTACTAATGTCTTCATGAATAGGAGGCCAATGATCTCTTAATGAAAGGCCTTGATGCTTTGGCTTGTTATGTTTTAGCTATGTATTGTATGATTGTATTGATTGTTTTGCACCTTGTTGCATATTCCACATAGGATATAGTTGGCCTAATATGTTGTACACTTATTCCACAGAGCCTATAGATGGCCTGGTACGTCGTATGCTTACTCCATAGAGCCTTGTATGGACTGGTGTGTTATATTTATCTCACATAGCCTATAGATGGCCTGTCATGTTATGTTTACCCACAGAGCCTCATTAAAGCATGATATGTCATGTTTATTCACATAACCGTGTATGGCCTGGTATGTCATATAGTTTGCACAGAGCCTTGCTATGGCATGTTATGTCATGGTTATCCACAAGGCCTCATTAAGGCCTGGTACATTATACTTATCCACAGAGCCCCGATAGGTCTGGTATGTTGTTGATATTAGTGTATGATGTGAGCAGGGAACATGTATGTAAATCTTTAGATGTGAGCAGGGAACGTGCATAAAGTTTACATCATCTTCTACATGGAGACTTATGCATATCCACACAACTCAATCCTTCCACTCCTCCTCCATAATCTCCATAACACCATTTACACTCTTGTAACTCCATACCATACTCATAATTCATACAAAAAAACCCAACAATACTCAACAACAAGATTCAATATTCCAAGAACTTGTGCTACATGATTTCTCAACAATCATCCTCTTAATACTTTTATAAACTCAAGAACAAGAAGGAGATGAAACTTACCTCCAATCACAAGAATTCACTTCAATGTAGAGATTACATAACTCCCAATGAGTCTTCCACGTTCAACACAATGAAGAAGAGAGCGATCTAACAATAAGCACGAGATTCCTTACGTTGGATTCACTTAATTTGCCCTTTAATTTAACCTTGTATCATAAACGAGCTTATAGAGAATGTTTGGTAACTAATTAGATTTGAAAATGTCAAGAAATGAAATGAACTTCGACCTAGGGGTTCATAAAGGGGTTAGGATAAGTTTGAAGTGAAATAGTCCATGCAGGGTCTGCGAATCGCAGACACTGCATATGAACTGCTGACACTGCATGCGAACCGCAGGTTGTGTCGCAGACCTTTCCAGGATTCTACCATACATGTCTACCCTGTAGCGTTTTCTTAAAACGTTCATAACTTTTTGTACAAAGCTCATATTGACAAATGATTTATTTCATTGTAAATTAGACTCCCTAAACTTGAACTTATATAGGTTAGGAACTACATAACTCCTTATATACGGGGAGATATGCCCCTACCAATTTAGGTCTAAAATCCTATTTGAAATTCTGCCTGCCTTTCCCCGAATTTCGACGGACTTAGTTTCTTTGATTCATTTGAACTCAAAACCATTTGGTACTCTCTTAAAAATTAATAACAAACTTCATTAACCTTATAAGGGTATCATGACCTTTTCGTCTTATGTTATCTAGCTTATGATGATGTCGACGTACAAAGTACTGGGTGTAACACCATTAGTAGAACTATTATCAAGTCCACTTGTAAACTCCACAGAGAACATGTAACGTTGTCATACCTCTATTCCAAAATTAAGTCTATCAAATAATTGATGGTTATCTACTAGAATAATCATGAGTCCTCCTGGCAATATAAACATAGGCCACCCGACCCTAGTTGAACAATTCTGACCCGTAATAAAATGCTCAAATTCCTAAATCATCAATAATCACCCAAACTTATTCCAAAAATAAATGGGAGGCTTTACACAAGCCTTCAATGACCTCTTCCCCCTCTTTTCTCATGATTAATCAATCATGTGTCGTCACCCTCGACTCTAAAGCGGGATTCTATCCATGTCATCAACTTAGCACCGAAGAATCATACCTTATGACTAGAGCCTTCATGAATCTCAACTCACACCCGATACACAGATCTAATAGAACTCCATGAACTCTAAATCCATCAAATTCTCCTTGTGCCTTTACCATGACTCACTCAAAACTCCGATCACTTGATGCAAGGCCTGTAGCGTTGTACACCACACCCCAACCATTGAATCGCTAATTGAAATACATCTGCATGCCTTTAACAAATACAAAAGTATCAAATATTGAAATCCACGCACCATTCCATACATTAAATCCAAGCTCTTGATAATTGAAATACCCACTCATGCTATCCAGTCGGAAATGATTCAACTCAATCTACTAACACGAATGTAACCCTACCTAAAAAATATAACCTTAACTTTCAAACGTAATAGATTCTCAAGATTCGCTCTTATTAATATACTTAGACCATTCTTTAAAGAATGGCATGAGATTGCATGTCTTGATATAATGCAAACCGTCTCCATCAGTCTTATCACAACCGTCACCTAAAATTTTCCTCTCACCATACTTCAATTTCGAATCCTCATGGAACTTTGTCATAAAACTTGGTCAATTACCATAGACTTCCTTCTCAAAGCATACTTAACAATTACACCCCATCGAAATGATGCAAACTAGCACCACCATAATCCATACCCGACCCAAGGAATTACGTTGCATTGAATTCAAATCCTCTCATTTTCTAAAGATGTACCTTAATCCTTCCAATTTAAATCAACCATACATTTAACTTAATTCTTCAATTTCCACATTTCATTCAAAATCACACCCACCACTAGTAATCGATCATCACTCAACCCCGCTCAAGAATGTACTGTAATATCATAGGCCTTGCAAAATAGCCGAGACGATCCTGGAGATATTGGAATACCATACACCCAAGCAACCAAAAATTTCCATTGCCTCATTCAAACTTTGAAACTTAAAACTTCTCTAAATCTGGTGCATCTTATGTACAATACTTTATAATGTTTCTCCACTAAGAAGGTACCGACTAACTCTGGTTAATTCTAATAAAAATCAATTATTACCAAAGAAATAACCAAAACCACTACTGACTGGTCAATAATCTGTAGGTCGATCCTTAATTTCCTAACATACAATCATTCTAACATTTTCATATAGTTTAATCGAAGTGCCCTTGTCAAAATTCCTTAACTGAAGAGTCCTTATTCCATCATGGTTTCAACCGGTACTGCTGATCTCTAACTTGATTCCTGAATGTTCTTCATGACTAGAATTAGTTCAAAACCATCATCAATATATTACCATAAATGTCTCTATTGACCAACACTTACTCGAGGGTCCTTAAACGATGTTTGCCCGCGAAGAACAACCTTTTTTCCTTATCTACTGAACCAGGAAACCTCTAACAAATCGTGTGATTATTCCTCTCATTCAATCAACTCCACAAAGTCACGCCACCAGTAATTGTAGAAGCTTCTCAAGTATTAACCTTTACAAACAAGGACACAATCTCACCCAAGAACTAGATGCCACATCTGGTAACTCCTTCAGTAATAAACTTCACACTTGTCCATCGCCAGAGTCAATCCTATTAATCCATCGCCGGCTCCCATCTGCCTATGCTCTAGTCATACACACAAACTCATACATGATCCCTTACCTCCTCTATACATTAACAATTGCAATATAACTCACAAAATAACAAGCTCTTGGTTTCAAACGCTCCCCTTTTATCATTAACCTAAAACACCAAAAGACCTTAAAATCATACCCTTTACTGAAGGATCATTGTTCATACCTAAATTTTACCCTCTTATAATTTTATTTAATTATTCAAGGTTCATGAGTCACATACGGAGTGAAATATACTTTTTATAAGGCAAAAATGATTTTATAAAATTACCTCGAAAATATTTTGTCATTTTATTTGACAAAATATCATCCAATATATATATTGTATATCATATCTCATTCTCATCTATTTTAAGATTTGTAAATATAATTATCAATTTTAAAATCAAAGTAGTGAAAAAGACAATTATGTAATTGATTGCTCAAAATCATTTTACGACTGAATTGATCAATACTTTACTCCGTCAAGGTCGGGAATTTTTTTAATTGAATAAGTTTTAATTACATATCAATTTCATGACATTTAGTTTAATTGAAAAGATTTTACAATTTTGATTACAATTGAAAAGGATTTTATTTTTAAATAATGTCATCATAGTCTTTGATTTAAACAAATTCATTTATTGTGGTTACAATTGAAAGAAATATGGTTCTTTTAAACTTAATTGATGACCACATTTAGCAAATGTGATCATATTTGCAAAATGTGGCCACTTATTTAATAACTTCATTTAAAAATGATTGGGCCACTCCCCCTCTTGTTTTAATTTCAGCCGAGTTCAGCCGAGTTGAACCAGACCCAGCCCGATCCTTTCAATTACAAGACGTGATCTAGCAGCGATGCTATCCTCTCCTCTCTCCTATATAGTTGCTAGAAACGGAAGTATTGCATAGGTACAATTCCTTTACGGGTTGTACATGGTCGAAAAGAGTAAGAGCATTTAATGCTCTTACCTCCACGCCACTACGATACCACCCCAAGGTGAGGTCGCCCCTCATGTTTTGCTTTTCTGCTATGATTTCTTAATGGTTCTTATCATATTTGATTGGTTGCAGAAGTGGCAGTAAAATCCAAGTTGTAATCTTGTAAGCCTGCTCTTATGTCTGCAGCTTTGAGTATTCCTTGTATGTTGTGTTTTGCTCCTGAATAAGCCACAAACTTCCATATCATTTCTTGTAAGATAAATGGAACTGCATTGTGTAGTATCATGAAGTCTCAATATGTACACAACATTAGGTAAAACAGCTATCATCATACTCTCCTCCCATGAGATTTGAGTATGAAAATAACATTGTAGAATATGTTGTTTCCTCCCAACAAGTAGGTATGTATAGTGGTTAAGTTGTTATTTACTAGTTGTGTGACAACCAAGATATAGCTTGATGCATTAGCAGCAGACTTAAAATCATGATTATCTCTGAATATCCAAGTTGCAATAGTTCCAATTATGCTTCTCTTTTTACTAGGATATCTACACTTCCCATCTATTGTCACAAGTACAGCAGAATGAGAAAACCTTTCTAATACCATACATTGTACCATATTCAATAGATAGGTCATGTGTATCCTTGTATAAATACTGAACCAAGTCTAAAAATATGCAGCATGCACACCTGTTATGTTGGAAACAAAAGCACAGAGTCAACACAACCTATCATCATGCTCACTTCCCAATGAATTTGAGTATGGAGATAGCAAATTGATGCTTTGAATTGCAATACATCTCATGCTGAGATCTGTGCAAAATCCAAGTGATCATTCTCTCAATTTGCTTCAATTCTGAGTTCTTTCATCTATACACAAAGGGCTAAACATTTTCCATTTATTGTCATGCTTCCAGGTGGCTAAACAGATAATGTTATCACACTCTGGAAAGTAGTCAATATAAGGATCATGTATGCCCTTGTACATAACCACAAACATATAGCATACATAAATGTCTTCATATAGCCTGCTAGGATCATATCATGTTCCATTGTGATAGAATCATTGAACCAATAGCTGACTACTGCAAAAAAAAATAGACCAGTACCAAATCATATCCCATAGGGGTAGGATCATTGATACCACAAATAGTACATCCAGTAGCTGTTTTGTGGATCTTGTGATGCACATATGAAGCTGTGTACTCGTTATCTTCTGTGTAAAGATCAAGGTACCAGTAGTAGGAATCAACCATGAGCCTTGTGTGCACTAAGTCATTTCTCAACTAGAAAACCACTTGGCTAATTATGCCCTTGATCATAGTGAGGTGAATGTAAGCTCATTGCATAATTGGATTAAAAAGGGAGAAGAATTCTAAATAGTGAGAAGTTACAATGTCCATATTTTAGAATCAAGACTCAGAGGAGATTCTGAAGATACAGACTAGTGTTGTGTGTAGAGGAGGTCCTATCATCATACTCAAGTCCTAAGGGAGGAGAGTATGGTGGTAATTTTTCTACTAACACTGGTTTCTTTTTTGCAGGGTTTAAACTTGTCATGGTGTCTGTTGAAACTCAGTCTATGAGGGGAAACATGACCTGTGACAATTCAGGAGGTGCTGATTCCTACACTAATGATCTCATGCAGTTGAGAAATGACTTAGTGCACACAAGGCTCGTGGTTGATTCCTACTACTGGTACCTTGATCTTTACACAGAAGATAACGAGTACACAGCTTCATATGTGAATCACAAGATCCACAAAATAGCTACTGGATGTACTATTTGTGGTATCAATGATCCTACCCCTATGGGATATGATTTGGTACTGGTCTGTTTTTTTGCAGTAGTCAGCTATTGGTTCAATGATTCTATCACAATGGAACATGATATGATCCTAGCAGGCTATATGAAGGCAGTTATGTATGCTATATGTTTGTGGTTATGTACAAGGGCATACATGATCCTTATATTGACTACTTTCCAGAGTGTGATAGCATTATATGTTCAGCCACCTGGAAGCATGACAATAAATGGAAAATGTTTAGCCCCTTGTGTATAGATGAAAGAACTCAGAATTGAAGCAAATGGAGAGAATGATCACTTGGATTTTGCACAGATCTCAGCATGAGATGTATTGCAATTCAAAGCATCAATTTTCTATCTCCATACTCAAATTCATTGGGAAGTGAGCATGATGATAGGTTGTGTTGACTCTGTGATTTTGTTTCCAACATAAGAGGTGTGCATGCTGCATATTTTTGGACTTGGTTCAGTATTTATACAAGGATACACATGACCTATCTATTGAATATGGTACAATGTATGGTATTAGCAAGGTTTGTTCATTCTGCTGTACTTGTGACAATAGATGGGAAGTGTAGATATCCTAGTAAAAAGAGGAGCATAATTGGAACTATTGCAACTTGGATATTCAGAGATAATCATGATTTTAAGTCTGCTAAGTACTGGCTATTACTAGTTGTCACACAACTGGTAAATAACAACTTAACCACTATACATACCTACTTGTTGGGAGGAAACAACATACTCTACAATGTTATTTTCATACTCAAATCTCATGGGAGGAGAGTATGATGATAGCTGTTTTACCTAATGTTGTGTACATATTGGGACTTCATGATACTACACAATGCAGTTCCATTTATCTTACAAGAAATGATATGGAAGTTTGTGGCTTATTCAGGAGCAAAACACAACATACAAGGAATACTCAAAGCTGCAGACATAAGAGCAGGCTTATAAGATTACAACTTGGATTTTACTGCCACTTCTGCAACCAATCAAATAAGATTAGAACCATTAATAAATCATAGCAGAAAAGCAAAACATGAGGGGCGACCTCACCTTGGGGTGGTATCGTAGTGGCGTGGAGGTAAGAGCATTAAATGCTCTTACTCTTTTCGACCATGCACAACCCGTAAAGGAATTGTACCTCTGCAATACTTCCATTTCTAGCAAATATATAGGAGAGAGGAGAGGATAGCATCGCTGCTAGATCACGTCTTGTAATCGAAGGGATCGGGTTGGGTCTGGTTCAACTCGGCTGAAATTAAAACAAGAGGAGGAGTGGCCCAATCTTAAAATAGATTAGAATGAGATATGATATACAATATATATATATTGGATGATATTTTGTCAAATAAAATGACAAAATATTTTTGAGGTAATTTTATAAAATCATTTTTGCCTTATAAAAAGTATATTTCACTCCGTATGTTACTCATGAACCTTGAATAATTAAATAAAATTATAAGAGGGTAAAATTTAGGTATGAACAGTGATCCTTCAGTAAAGGGTATGATTTTAAGGTCTTTTGGTGTTTTAGGTTAATGATAAAAGGGGAGCGTTTGAAACCAAGAGCTTGTTATTTTGTGAGTTATATTGCAATTGTTAATGTACAGAGGAGGTAAGGGATCATGTATGAGTTTGTGTGTATGACTAGAGCATAGGCAGATGGGAGCCGGCGATGGATTAATAGGATTGACTTTGGCGATGGACAAGTGTGAAGTTTATTACTTAAGGAGTTACCAGATGTGGCATCTAGTTCTTGGGTGAGATTGTGTCCTTGTTTGTAAAGGTTAATACTTGAGAAGCTTCTACAATTACTGGTGGCGTGACTTTGTGGAGTTGATTGAATGAGAGGAATAATCACACGATTTGTTAGAGGTTTCCTGGTTTGGCAGATAAGGAAAAAGGTTGTTCTTCACGGGCAAACATCGTTTAAAGACCCTCGAGTAAGTGTTGGTCAATAGAGACATTTATGGTAATAGATTGATGATGGTTTTGAACTAATTCTAGTCATGAAGAACATTCAGGAATCAAGTTAGGGATCAGCAGTACCGATTGAAACCAGGATGGAATAAGGACTCTTCAGTTAAGGAATTTTGACAAGGGCACTTCGATGAAACTATATGAAAATGTTAGAATGATTGTATGTTAGGAAATTAAGGATCCACCTATAGATTATTGACCAGTCAGTAGTGGTTTTGGTTATTTCTTTGGTAATAATTGATTTTTATTAGAATTAACCAGAGTTAGTCGGTACCTTCTTAGTGGAGAAACATTATAAAGTATTGTACATAAGATGCACCAGATTTAGAGAAGTTTTAAGTTTCAAAGTATGAATTAGGCAATGGAAATTTTTGGTTGCTTGGGTGTATGGTATTCCAATATCTCCAGGATCGGCTCGGCTATTTTGCAAGGCCTATGGTATTACAGTACATTCTTGAGCGGGGTTGAGAGATGATCGATTAATAGTGGTGGGTGTGATTTTGAATGAAATGTGGAAATTGAAGAATTAAGTTAAATGTATGGTTGATCTAAATTGGAAGAAGTAAGGTACATCTTCAGAAAATGGAAGGATTTGAATTCAATGCAACGTAATTCCTTGGGTCGGGTATGGATTATGGTGGTGCTAGTTTGCATCATTTCGATGGGGTGTAATTGTTAAGTATGCTTTGAGAAGGAAGTTAATGGTAATTGACCAAGTTTTATGACAAAGTTCCATGAGGATTCGCAATTGAAGTATGGTGAGAGAAAACTTTTGGGTAACGGTTGTGATAAGACTGATGGAGGCAGTTTGCATTATATCAAGACATGCAATCTCATGCCATTCTTTAAAGAATGGTCTAAGTATATTAATAAGAGCGAATCTTGAGAATCTATTCCGTTTGAAAGTTAAGGTTATATTTTTTAGGTAGGGTTGCATTCGTGTTAGTAGATTGTGTTGAATCGTTTCCGACTGGATAGCATGAGTGGGTATTTCAATTATCAAGAGCTTGGATTTAATGTATGGAATAGTGCGTGGATTTCAATATTTGATACTTTTGTATTTGTTAAAGGCATACGGAGGTATTTCAATTAGCGATTCAATGGTTGGGGTGTGGTGTACAACGCTACAGACCTTGCGTCAAGTGATCGGAGTTTTGAGTGAGTCATGGTAAAGGCACAAGGAGAACTTGATGGATTTAGAGTTCATGGAGTTCTAATAGATCTGTGTATCGGATGTGAGTTGAGATTCATGAAGGCTCTAGTCATAAGGTATGATTCTTCGGTGCTAAGTTGATGACATGGATAAAATCCAGCTTTAGAGTCGAGGGTGACGGCACATGATTGATTAATCATGAGAAAAGAGGGGGAAGAGGTCATTGAAGGCTTGTGTAAAGCCTCCCATTTATTTTTGGAATCAGTTTGGGTGATTATTGATGATTTAGGAATTTGAGCATTTTATTACGGGTCAGAATTGTTCAACTAGGGGGGTGGCCTTTGTTTATATTGCCAGGAGGACTCATGATTATTCTAGTAGATAACCATCAAATATTTGATATACTTAATTTTGGAATAGAGGTATGACAGTGTTACATGTTCTCTGTGGAGTTTACAAGTGGACTTGATAATAGTTCTACTAATGGTGTTACACCCAGTAATTTGTACGTCGACATCATCGTAAGCTAGATAACATAAGACGAAAAGGTCATGACACCCTTATAAGGTTAATGAAGTTTGTTATTAATTTTTAAGAGAGTACCAAATGGTTTTGAGTTCAAATGAATCAAAGAAACTAAGTCCATCGAAATTCGGGGAAAGGCAGTCAGAATTTCAAATAGGATTTTTGACCTAAATTGGCAGGGGCATATCTCCCCGTATATAAGGAGTTATGTAGTTCCTAACCTATATAAGTTCAAGTTTAGGGAGTCTAATTTACAACGAAATAAATCATTTGTCAATACGAGCTTTGTACAAAAAGTTATGAACGTTTTAAGAAAATGCTACAGGGCAGACATGTATGGCAGAATCTTGGAAAGGTCTGCGACACAACCTGCAGTTCGCATGCAGTGTCAGCAGTTCATATGCAGTGTCTGCTATTTGCAGACCCTGCATGGACTATTTCACTTCAAACTTATCCTAACCCCTTTATGAACCCCTAGGTCGAAGTTCATTTCATTTCTTGACATTTTCAAATCTAATTAGTTACCAAACATTCTCTATAAGCTCGTTTATGATCCAAGGTTAAATTAAAGGGCAAATCAAGTGAATCCAACGTAAGGAATCTCGTGCTTATTATTAGATCGCTCTCTTCTTCATTGTGTTGAACGTGGAAGACTCATTGGGAGTGATGTAATCTCTAAATTGAAGTGAATTCTTGTGATTGGAGGTAAGTTTCATCTCCTTCTTGTTCTTGAGTTTATAAAAGTATTAAGAGGATGATTGTTGAGAAATCATGTAGCACAAGTTCTTGGAATATTGAATCTTGTTGTTGAGTATTGTTGGTTTTTTTTGTATGAATTATGAGTATGGTATGGAGTTACAAGAGTGTAAATGGTGTTATGGAGATTATGGAGGATGAGAGGAAGGATTGAGTTGTGTGGATATGCATAAGTCTCCATGTAGAAGATGATGTAAACTTTATGCACGCTATGTGTTTGATGAAGTGTTTGAATGAGTTTTCTTAAGAGATATGAATCCGTCGTTGATACGAATTGTGCGTATACTATAGATAATCATTCGTGGAGCATACAAGGACTCGTTGAATCCGTATAGCTAAGGCGGCAAGGTATGTTAAGCCTCATTCCTTCTTTTGGCATGATTGTTGGCTTAAGAAGAATATGAAACGAAACATTTTTCAAATGATTCTAGTCTTGTTATCTTAAGTTGATATATCTTCTTTTCCATTGAATACATGGCTCTTATTCGTCCCTGGTCGAGAGTACTATCCGCATTTTATAGCGTCTCATCTTTGTTGACATCCTATGGTTGCCTTGTTGGTCTGATGAACACTAGAAATGTTATGTCTTGACTTGTTAGTTCATATGAAAGAATGAAATGGTTAGGGTCCTTGCTCTATTAAACGATGGTTGTTGATTCTTATGAAAGAGTAGAGGTGAAATGGCATGTTGTCTTCATAATTTTAGTCGGAAGTGTAACGACTCTGTTCTTAACGAATTAGGAAGCTCTTACTTAACACCTTGTATGAGGTACGTAGTAATGTTAAAAGGAACTCTTTAGCTTTAAGATAACATAAATATTGTTGATGATAGTCCTCAAATGTAAAACAAGAATATAAACGATCTTACGTCATTTCGGTAGGTGTCACACCCTAACCTAGGTGAGGTAGACATAAACCTGATGCCTTATGTATGTGAGCGACCCATCTTATAACCATTAAACTTACTGCATTTACACGCCTGCAAGCAGAAAATCTGTATGAGCCTACAAGGCCTCGATATGTACGGACATTGTACCAACATACTGAACCTGACCACATGCATACATAAGTCTACAAAAGCCTCTACGAACATCTGACTGACATAACATAGTCGGTACAGGGCCCCGACCTACCCATCACAATTATAAACAACTCAAAGTACTCCAAACTCTGGACCTGGCATTTCCGAATGACATGGTGCTTACCAATCAGCTCAACTCTGAAGTGCCTGCTATAGAGGCCTATTTAGTTGTCTCTCAGGACCTACACACATGAAATGCAGCGCCCCCAGCAAAGGGACATCGGTATGAATAATGTACTGAATATATAAGGAGACTAAAATAACTGAAAGTTGAACTGAAACTGAAAGCATCATAGCTAAACGTATCTAAAAGATAGAAGAGAAATCTAAAGATATACATACATGTTCCCTGCTCACATCATACACTAATATCAACAACACACCAGACCCTATCGGGGCTCTGTGGATAAGTGTAATGTACCAGGCCTTAATGAGGCTTCGTGGATAACCATGACATACCAAGCCATAGCAAGGCTCTGTGCAAACTATATGACATACCAGGCCATACACGGTTATGTGAATAAACATGACATATCATGCTTTAATGAGGATCTGTGGGTAAACATAACATGACAGGCCATCTATAGGCTATGTGAGATAAATATAACACACCAGTCCATACAAGGCTCTATGGAGTAAGCATACGACGTACCAGGCCATCTATAGGCTTTGAGGAATAAGTGTACAACATATTAGGCCAACTATATCCTATGTGGAATATGCAACAAGGTGCAAAACAATCAATACAATCATACAATACATAGCTAAAACATAACAAGCCAAAGCATCAAGGCCTTTCATTAAGAGATCATTGGCCTCCTATTCATGAAGACATTAGTACCTTAGTATCAAGGCCTCTTATTATGAAGTTGTTTGTCCCTAATTACCTTATTTACTTCATTCCTATGTTAGGGACAATATTCGTCAACTCTAAATTGTACTTGTACGTCTAGTCATTGTATACCTTCTACGATACCTTTATTTTAGCACAATAAGTGTATGGTCATCGTGAATCTTATCTAGCATTTATAGAGTGAAATGTATATACACATTACGAACTACTCCTCAATCCATTAAATTTTTACATTAAGTGGCGGACTATATTCAAACCATTCGACATCTTAAAGAATACACAATCTTACGGAAAGCTCTACAACATGAAAATACTCCCAACAAGGGACAAATAATAGGATCTAAATGACATCTCAATATAGGCATAAGCTCATTGTAAATGCTCTTTTCATACATTTCTAAGGAGTACCATTTTAGGTACGGAATCATGTCATAAAAAGAAGGGATAGCCATTATATACCTCTAAGTCGATCCTTCCACAGTGATGGTGAAATTAGCTCCTTTCACAAGTCAAGCTACATCCAAGAAAATAATACTACTATCAACACAAAGGAATGTACTAAATGGCCATCAAACGAAAATAACACACTAACGTGATTCCACGACATCAATTTTGCCTAACTCCTTTCTACTACTTACAGCACCACCAACCACTATAAGATTACATATACACCAATATTTCTATCCATTTTAAACAACTAAACCAACTCAACATATCCACACAATATAACTAGCACTTCAAGTGTATCATTTAGTTCGTCAACTTACAACTTGTACCTTTTAACACCTTTAAACCATCAGTCTTGTTCACTTACAACATGTCACAACTTTCAGCACCTAAAACAATCCAATATGCAACAACATCACAACAATAAACACAACACCTTATATTAACCCAAAACAATCCCTAAAACATCTTACAATAACTCAACCATCAAACCTACAACTTTCATCTTCCAAGCATATTTACTTTCCAACCAACTCATGTAATACATGTTCATACTTCCAACACCTAGGCATGACATAAATATCCCCTTATACACACCATATAACACTCAATACATCAGATAGCACATCTATAACTCAAGTCTATGCTTCATCTATCCTACAACTCACAACCTATAACAATTTAACATGCTAATACATCCAATATGTCCATCACACAAACAACCATATTTATATAATTTCCAGCCTTATATCTATTATAAAAAACATCAAACAGTCGAACACCCTTTAACTCAACTTTAACATGTAACCCTAATCCATATTCTCATAGTAACAAAATGCATCTAGAGTTCAAGCTAGCTTATGAACATAGAAAAGAAGATGATTCTAAACATATGTGTCATCCTCGTTTAATAAGTAGGACGTGTAATAGGACGTGGAAGCAAGTTGGACGTGCGAGCAAGTAGCTCAAGCATATGGGATGTCTAAGCAAGTAGGTCACTCTCTTTGCGCAATACTTCATTTTTAAAATCTGATTCACCTTAACTAGACTTAACATATACTCTTGGACCTTTAGATAGAAACTAAAACCTTGTCAAACTTCATCAAAACTTATTTCTTTCAACTCGTTGAGCCTGAAACTCTTACGAGACTTACTTAACACTCGTTAAAACTCATTGTTGTCCATATATAAGATCTTATCCTCTCTAGACTTCTGTTACTTTACTTATGATGCAATCGATCAAATGTATGGGGTGTAACATCTTCCCCCTTTAGGAACATTTATCCTCAATTGTTGGGTTTATCCACGTGTTATACTATTCTCATGACTTGTTAAACCATTAGCTAAATAGTTATTCTATCTCTTTAGACCTTATTCTTATGATGAGGCATATCCCTTCAAACTTGACGAGTTTACATCTATTATCACATCGGGCTCTCTCTTCAAGGTACCACTACCCCTAGGTAGTTCATTCTACCTCGTGATACTTATTTATGATCTATATCCTTTCAAGTCACCTCGCTACAATCCATCTTGGGTGAAACATTCCTCATTTCATACTTTAAATTTTTTATCTATCTATTGTCCATTCATTTTAGGGACAATACTATGTCTCAATAATTGTATTCCATAATATCCCAACATAATTCATCTTGTGAGAGGTATTCTAATCCCATGTAATACTCGTAATCATTTCTCGTTGAACCATTACTACAATCGCAGATTATACTCTTGAACGCTATACACTTATTGCTTATCACTCGATTCACTTGTTCTACTATCAGGGCGGCATTCCAACTCTCCTAAGTTCTTCTAATCTTATACTCTTCTGCTTTCATTCAGGCTATACCAACCTCTCTATATTTGTATTCAACTCACTAGTTTTGATGGGCTTAATCCTAAGGTCTTATCTATCCTCGTCACCTTCTTATTTACTTTAAAGAACTTTTACTTATATTCGTCTAAAACTTTGTCGTACTACCATACTTTTACCTAAGGCCTACACTTATCTTTTCATACTATTCGTAACCTTCCACTAATCTTGCTAGCATCATAGACTTTCTTATACTATTCTAGAACCTTAGGCGAGATATCACACCGCTTTTAACTTTTTTTACTCTCTTAACTAGACCTTCTGGTACCTGAAAACCATAAGCTGGAAGACATGATACTAATGGTACCACTATCATTTCTGGATATGGAATCATGACGCTTCTATCCCTACTTAAAGTCTAACTACTCACAATATTATATACTTAGGTATCTCAAACCTTCTTCACTTCTATCTCATTTACATTTGAATCTCGTACCTTATCTTCTAATACTTTCATAACTTGTCTCCTTCAATTGTCTTATCCTTTTGGCTGGCCATAGCTTTTCTGGCCAGCGGCATCTCTGTATAACATCAAACACGAGTTAAACTCAACTTCTTATGACTTGGATTTGTAGCACGACTTGGAATCAGAAAGAAAAACCAATCATAAATGCCTTGTATCCTCCCATTTATATATGTGGTGCACAATACATCCATAAATAAAACTCTACTAGACACTGCTTTGTAGACTCCCTACGACACGACCTGCTCTAATACCACTTTGTCACACCCCAACCTAGGTGAGGTGGACATGCACTTGGTGCCTTACGTACGTGAGCGACCCATCTTATAACCATTAAACTTATTGCATTTACACACCTACAAGAAGAAAATTCCAACAACATATGTATATATATATATATATATGTATCATCCGCATAGGTCTACAAGGCCGCGACATGTACAAACACTGTACCAACATACTGAACCTGAGCACAGGCATACATACGTCTATAAAATCCTCTAAGAACATCTGACTGACATAACATAGTCGTAATAGGGCCCCGAACTACACATCACAACTATAAACAACTCAAAGTACTCCAAGCTCTTGACCTAGCAACTCCGAATGACATAGAGCTTACCAATTAGCTGAACTCTAAAGTGCCTACTGTGGAGGCCTATCTAGCTGTCTTTCAGAACATGTACGTATGCCCCCAGTAAAGAGATGGTAGTACAAATAATGTATTGATTATGTAAGGTGACTGAACTAATTGAAACTGAAAGCATCATATCTAAATGTATATGAAAGATAGAAGGGAAATCTGAAGATATACTTAATGTTCCCTGCTCACATCATACAGTAATATCAACTACATACCAGACCCTATCAGGCCTCTATGGATAAATATAGCGTATCAGGCCTTAATGAGGCTTTGTGGATAATCATGACATACCAGGCCATAGCGAGGCTCTGTGGAAATGATATGACGTACTATGCCATACAAGGCTTTGTGGATAAACATGACATACCAGACTTTAATGAGGCTTTGTGGGTAAACATAACATACTAGTCCATGTATAGGCTCCGTGAGATGAATATAACATACCAGGCCATACAAGCCAAAGCATCAAGGCCTTTCATTAGGAGATCATTGACCTCCTTTTCATGAAGACATTATTACCTTAGTTACTTCATTTCTCTTTCTCACTTTACTTGATTAAGCTTCCTTAAACCATTCCTATGGTAGACTAGTTGTTAGGGACATTCTTCATCAACCCCAAATTGTATTCGTACGTTTAGTCATTCTATACCTTCTACGATACCTTTACTTTAGCACATTAAGCGTGTGGTCATCGTGAATCCTATCTAGCATCTATAGACTAAACTGTATATACACATTATGATCTACTCCTTAATCCATTAAATTTTTACATTAAGTGGCGGCCTATATTCCAACCTTTCGACATCTTACAGAATACACAATTTTATGGAAAGCTCTACATGAAAGTACTCCCAATAAGGGACAAACAATAGGATCTGAATGACATCTCAATAGAGGCATAAGCTCGTTGTAAATGCTCTTTTCATACATTTCTAAGGAGTACCATTCTAGGTACGAAATCATGTCATAAAAAAAATAGTCATTATGTACCTCTAAGTCGATCATTCCACAATGATGGTGAAATTAGCTCCTTTCACAAGTCAAGCTACATCCAAGAAAATAATACTACTATCAACACAAAGGAATGTACTAAATGACCATCAAACGGAAATAACACACTAATGTGATTCTACGACATCAATTTTGCCTAACTCATTTCTACTACTTGCAGCACCACCACCCACCATAAGATTACATATACACCAACATTTCTATCCATTTTAA
Organism: Anisodus tanguticus; assembly: GCA_034509755.1. NCBI lineage: Eukaryota > Viridiplantae > Streptophyta > Magnoliopsida > Solanales > Solanaceae > Anisodus > Anisodus tanguticus. The sequence continues at coordinate 44,208,125 of CM067556.1, forward strand.
ATAACTAAACCAGCTCAACATATCCACACAATATAACTAACACTTTAAGTGTATCATTTAGTTCGTCAACTTACAACTTGTACCTTTTAACACCATTAAACCATCAACCTTGTTCACCTACAACGTATCACAACTTTCAGCACCTAAAATAATCTAATATGCAACAACATCACAACAATAAACACAACACCTTATATTAACTCAAAACAGTCCTTAAAATATCTTACAGCAACTCAACCATCAAACCTACAACTTTCATCTTCCAAGCATAGTTACGTCACCAATTAATTCATATAGTACATGTTCACACTTCCAGCACCTAGGCATGACATAAACATCCCCTTCTACACACCATATAACACTTATTACATCATATAGCACATCTACAACTCAAGTCTATGATTCATCTATCCTCCAACTCACAACCTATAATAATTTAACATGCTAATACATATTATATGTCCAGCACACAAACAACCATATTTATATAATTCCCAGCCATATATCCATCATAAAAAAACATCAAATATACCAACACCCTTTAACTCAACTTTAACATTAACCCTAATCCATATTCTCATAGTAACAAAATACATCTAGAGTTCAAGCTAGCTTATGAACATAGAAGAGAAGATTATTCTTACCTTAGATATTAAGTCTCACACCTTAGCTTCACTCTCTTTTATCTCTAGAACATCCAACGTTATCAACTAGAAGGAAGAACACCTCTAGATCAACATCTAGGACTCTTCATAGAAGGATTTAGGTTGATTAGCTTTGGATATGCTTTGGTATCATATTAGAACTCTTAGGGATGTGTTTGGGATAACTTAGGGCTGCTGATTTCATGGAGAGAGAAGAGAGAGTATTGGAGAATGTTTCTAAGTGTAAGAATGAGAAATATCTACAACGTTCATATATGTATATTAGTCCTTAAATGGGCTTGGGCAGGAGGGGTTGGATCTACCCCATCTCACATATTTCTTGCCTTCTACTTGGGCCACTCATCTTAAGTAGGTGATGCACCTACTTACTTGTGTCAAAATCTGGTCATCTCCTTTGTTAAGTAAGTGATGCATTTACTTATCACTTACTTAAGCTAGAAGGTTACTAATTAGCTCTAAACGTGTGTGTCATCCTCATTTAATAAATAGGACATGTAATAGGACGTGAAAGCAAGTTGGATGTGCGAGCAATTAGCTTAATCACATGGATTGTCTAAGCAAGTAGGTCACTTTTGTTGCACAATACTACATTTTTAAAATTTGATTCACCTTAACTAGACTTAATATTTACATACTCTTGCACCTTTAGATTGCAACTAAAACCTTGTCAAACTTTATCAAAACTTATTTCTTTTAATCCGTTGAGCCTCAAATTCTTACGAGACTTAGTTAACACTCATTCAAACTCATTGCTATCCATATATAAGATCTTAGCCTCTCTGGGCTTCTATTACTTTACTTACGATGCAATCAACGTCAAAAGTATAGGGTGAAACAGTAGGTTCATAGAAGTTTCTTATGACTCTTCTTGTATGTATGTATGTAGTACCTACAGAGGCATGTATATGATAGTGTGACTTACCACCGAGCTACAGTCGGTCGAGCAGTTATGCTATATGAATTTACCACTGGTTGGGCAGTTATATATCATTATTTACCACCGGTTGGGTAGACACATATTTACCACCGAGCTACAGCCGATCGGGCAGTTATACTGTATGTATTTACCATCAATTGGGTAGTTATGTATCATCATTGACCATCGGTTATGCAGGAACATATTTACTACTGAGTTACAACCGGTTGACCAGTTACCAATGATCAGTTGGGAAGTTGAGCAGTTAGATTTACGATGATGATATAGCGGCATAGAATAAGGTTATAATATAGGAATGATAATTATGTGTGTTGTGGTCCGCATTGGCATTTCAGGGGTTCACGTTAATTCATATCTCTTTTTTGTGATTACTTACTATTATGTTTTATTTTCGCCTTACATATTCAGTATATTATACGTACTGACGTCCCTTTTTCCTGGGGACATTATGTTTCATGCCACGCACTCAGCTAGACGATGAGAGGACCATCCACTGTAGATTGCCTCCACATATCAGCTTTTGTTTGTGAGCTTCATTTTCTCCTGGAGTATTGCCGAGTTAGGGTTATGTTTAACTCTTTTTTGGTATTCTAGGTATGTCAGGGCCCATGTCCTGACTTATGTATTATGTCAATGTTCTCTTTTAGAGGCTTTGTATACATGTCTTATGTTATACAGTTTGTTCGGTATGACCTTGTAAGCCTAGATATTGGTTAGAGATCATGTTGACCTTGTCGGCCTTAGTAAGTATATATACATAGGTTGGATTCTTCTATTTGTAGGATATTATGTCGGGTTGTTTTATAATCTATCATTCTGGGGCCTTATCGGCCCAGATCATTATACATTCATGTGATGATATTCAGGTAGTATGCTTGGGCCGTCCAGGCGCCGGGTGTTGTGTGTCGGCTACCCCCCACCCCTAACTTTTGGGTGTGACAAATGGCAACTTTTTGGATATTTATAAGGAGTTACACTAATACTTGATAATGTATTGAGAGGTGCAAATGGTCGTGGAAGTCTTTCAGTTGATTTTCTACACGTTTGGCACAACAAGATAATTTGTAGGGGCACAGAGTAATGATTGTTTGAAGATTGAAGGGAAGTGGGCGATGGGTTTTGACTCAGTAGCTTCAACTCGATGAAATGAAACTAACATAAATTGAATTAGTATAGTCAACTTTGGATAAGATAAGTTTTTGATGAATTGCTTAGAGTTTTCTCAAATAAATCAAGGATTCTTTTCTGGAAGAAGAAAGTGATTATTTGGGCTTGTGGCATACATCTACGTGTTTCTAAGGAATCTTGGTGCTAAAGAAGGCATTCACAGGTGGGAAGGAAGGGTTAGTAGAATTAGAATATTTTATTGGTACTAGCTGGACTATGGTTTGTGGCTACTACTAAAGGAATGTTGTGTTTAAGAAGATATTTGTGGAGGCAATTGAATGCATATAGATGTATGGTTATAATTAAATCAGGGAATTCGAGCGGAGTTAATTCTTATATTCAAGGATTAGCTGAGAAAATAATTTTGGTTATGAAGAAATGAAAATTTGGATCATTAAGTTAATGGTAATTTTGACTAGTAAAGTGAACAGACGGTCTATCAGTATATTCCTACCTTATGGTGGTTTTTATGGGGTTATAATGGAGATTCCCTGGGTACTCATTGGCTTCCGTACTTTCCTTTTTTTATTCGAGGACAAACGTTTGTTTAATTGGTATCTGATGTAACGATCAGTCCCATCATTTTTGGCTTAACACCCTAACTTGACTAAATTACCCTTCCCATAGACCCTTTTCGATATGACTTGCTGGATGGGTGGCACATTTCTCGAGATGGGTTGGATAAGTTTCATGAAGAAAAATCAAAGTTAGTAGTTTTGAAATGAAAAGGTTTGACTAAGGGTTGACTTGTGGATAAACATGTTCGTTTCTGAGATTCGTCAATTTCTTTATATTCGAAATGCACTTTTTGACTTAATCGAGTCTTTGGTTCTCTTTCCAAGATGTTCAGATGTGTTTTGAGTCTTTGTTTGCTAATGGTGAAGTTTGGAAAATTTGAGAGTGATTTGTAGAAAAACGAGTCCTAGCATTGTCGGACTGGTTTTCTAAGTGCGCGAGCAAGTCCGTAGCATCATTTATACTCACTTAGCATCTTTGGTTTGTATTCGGGTGGTCTCAGGTGAGTTTCGGGTGTTTGATGGAAAGTTTGTTGTTTTATGAAATGGTTGTTATTGGTGTAATCGCCCCTACGATATTTTGGTCGCACCTACGGAGCTGGTTTTGCGGAAGTTAGTTCGCAACTGTGAGGGTCTGAAGATTTGTAAAGGGCCGCTTCTGCAGAACGCTTGGCGCAGGTGCGAGGCCGTTTCTGCGCAAACTTGGAGGATAAGTTGGGTCCACTTCTGCCGTCAATTCTTTGCAGAAGCGAAGCTGCTTCTGTGAGGAAAGGTCCGCAAAAGCGGAATTATTGTTTTTCAGAACCTTAAAAGTACCAAGTCTGAAATTTGTCTTTATTCTTCACATTCTTCAAAGTCTAGGCTCAGTTTTTGGGAGATTCAAGAGGGTTTCAACAATTTTATCTTTGGGGAAAGACTTTAACCTTGTTTACATTTATTACTCATGTTTCCTTTCTTGTATTTGTAGATTGTGCTATGAATTATGGGTAGGAAAACCTAGGGGTTGTTCCCAAATATTAAGAGAGCTTGTGTTGTTAAGTCTTTTGATTAGACTTGTTATTACATGGGGAAACTACTACTAAGATTAAAGTTCTAATTTAGTCCTATGATTCCCATATGGGAATCAAGGTTCTTCAAATTGGAGAGTTTGATAAATAGGGCAATTGAAGGCCTAATTGTGATAAGTTTTCTATCAAACTTAAGGATAGGACTATTTCGATCATGGATTCTATATTTCCAAACTAAAGTTATGATTTCCTTTCATGGGCCCAAGGGTCACTATTTAAGTTACATGTTTGAGTTCTTTGAGAAGCTTATCTTTATGGTTGTATGTAGGATTGTGTGTTAACGTAAAATCTATAATATTTAGACTACGATCGTTCGAAAGCACTACGAAAAGGTAAGGCCTTAGTGTGAGGGAGTTTGTGGCACCTGATCGTCGTGAGGTAGGCTATGGTTTACTCTTTTTAGACTCCGATAGATGCATGTAGTATTTAAAATTATTGAGGGGTATTGGACGTGATATGGGTCCCACCTTAGTGACTGTGATGAGCACTTGGGTGGTCACCTGTGTATTGTGTTTGGGGGATCATACTTAGGTTGATCCCGACTGCTGTTATGTGGGCTTGTCGCCATATTTGCTTTTATTTTTTATTATGTCTGGATGTATCTCATCACTCTATGCCTTTAAAGGTGGAAATACTTATTAAATGGAATTGTGGTAACGCGATTGATATTAAGGCACTTGTTTATTCATCTCTTAAAACATGATTTTCATATCATACTGCATGATTACTTGTTTGATTTACCGTTGTATTCACACTCATATTATGTCTGATGAGACCGGGAAACAAAGGTAAATGATATTGTTAATCGATGATTTGGATACTGAGATGAAGTGATATCATATGACTCGACAAATGAGTCCGTGATTTATGCTCTACCAGTCTAATGGATCAGTTCGTTTTGTTGTGAGCGGTATATGGACTCGCGGAGTCCCTCATGGATCATAGCTATGTGGCAACATACAATAGCATGTGTATACCAGGTTTGGAATTGGAAAGTTACATTGCATAACATTGCATTTGTCACACCCCAACCTTGGGGGGTGTCCAGCACCCTGCGCCTGGACGGCCCGAGTGTACCACCTGGATATCATAATCTGAACATATAACTGTCTAGGATGACAAGGCCTCAGAAGACAATAATACAAAAGACTTGAATATAACAACCTGTACAAGTAACACCCAAACCAATATATACATATATCAAAGGGCTGACAAGGCCATAACAGGTATACTAACAGTTGACAAGGACCCCGACAAGGCCATACGAAACAAATATACAATGATCTATAGTCTGCAAGACTCTAAGAGTACTACAACATGTCATCAGGTTAAGACAGGGCTCCACCATACCCAAAATAGCTATAAACATAAGTAATAGTGCCTACTGACTTTGTACAACAACTCCAGGAAAGTGGAGTGCAACAACTAACAGCTGAACCAGATAACCTACTAATGAGGTATGTCCGGCTGTCTATCTGCACCTACGGGCATGAAATACAGCGCCCCAGCAAAAGGGACGTATGTACGAAATAATGTACTGAATATGTAAGGCATGTAAAAAATATCAGCAGAGAATGTAATACAAATAAAGGGGGACATAAGTCAACCTAGGACTCAGAACTTCTGCTGAGAGTGTAAAATTAACATGAACATGAACATATGCATAATGATAAAATTGGGCCACTATAGGGGGCCAATAATATAATGTCAAGCCTCTTTGTGGGGCGAATCTCATCATATCGATTATTACAATCCAACAAGAGCCTCAGATTAATCACATCACAAGGAGTATCATAAGGTGTGGAAAGTACTCCCGACAAGGGAAATATAAGATTCATATAACATTTCAGGACAAGAATGAATATGTTTTCAAGATCAAGAACAGGAATTGATTCACAGACATGCTACTTTGTGATGTGTTTTTTAAGATCATGCCGAAAAGAAAAGATGTAAGCCTTACATACCTTGTTGCCTTAGCTTATACGAATTCCCCCAAGCCTTCGGACATTCTACGAGCAATTATCTACATTATAAGAACAATCTGTATTAATGACGGATCCATAACATACCAGCAAACTCATTTAGACATTTTGTCGAATATCTTGCGTGCATAGAGTTTGTAAGATCTTTTATAGCTTAACTTATACATGTATCATCACCACACCCTTCTTTACTACGGTCCCCCATCTCCATAACTCAATCAACAACTCCACAACTTCATAATATACTCTTAAGTCACATAAAACAACCCTCAACAACATATTATAGTTCTAATATTTATAAACACTTGTTCTGCAAGATTTCTTCAAGAATGATATTCCCAAACACTTGTAAATAAGAAGAAAGAGGTGAAACTTACCTTCAAACTCAAGAATTAGTCAAAAACAAAGGTTTCTTCACATCTAAGAATTCTCCAAAATCGACACCACAAGGAGAAAAATGATATAGCGATGATCACATGATTCTTTATGTTGAATTTGCGCAGTTTGTATTTGATTTTAACCTTTGATCATAATAGGGCTTATTGGGAGGTTTTGGGAGATAATTGTTTCAAAAATAGATGAAAATAAAGTGTAGATCGTATTGAGTACTTAGATAGGAAACAAGATAAGGTTGCGCCGACCATGACCAGCAACGCATCTACGAATCGCAGACACTTCCTGTGAACCGAAAGTCATGTTGCAGACCAAGAAAAACTTCCACAAAAACTCTTTCTAGTTTTGTGTTTCTTCAGCGACTCGCAGATCATGTTTTGTGGTTCGCACATTATTCTAGGCAGCGACGCTTTGTCAAACTTCCATTGAAACTTACTTTCGTCAATCTGATAAATCTTAATCCTTCCCGAAACTTACTCAACACATTCATAAATCCTTATTGGTCTCTTGGAGGTGTCCTACCATCTCTAAGCCTATGTCACCTAACATTACGGTATGACGACGCGTGAAAACATGAACTGTAACATCCTCCCCCCTTAAGAACATTCGTCCTCAAGTGTAGAAGCAAAAGAATTTAACTCTCAGAATTCTTAAAATATTTCAGCAGAGCTTCCTCTGTAAATAGGACTATCTAAACCTGCCAAGAAGCCAGAATTTATATCCAATGCCACACATGGCCACAAAATTGCATAACATAATATTATCGGCCACACACGACCGTCTATCTATCCAGAAATCAAAAAAGGTTAGCCATAACTCACCTCAACTGTCAACTGCCGAAGTCTGGGTTACATCTGTCTCAACAACATCGTCTAAGCAAGATATATAAGATAAGTTGGATAGATATGTTAGAAAGAGAGAAATTGTATCGCATGATTGCCAATATAAACCTATTGGCAATTTGGACATTGGCCCACGAACTCTACAATATTTTTCTTCATATTGTTCCATTAGTGAATCTCTTGTATGTAATGGTACATCTTAGTAGAACTAGGATGAATAGAATACCTGGACTAGTGAATCTCTGCCATAATCTGTCCTCGGAGTCCTCTAACATCAAATACACATTACCAGCCTCTATATCTAAGAACCACATCATCTGACAGCTCAAACAACTGCTTCTTCTGAAAGGGGATCCTTTCTCTTATTCTGACCAATTTTGGATCATCAAACTGTCTTGCCCTTACTTTTGCTACTAAGGATGATTTTGTGGCATTCTAAACTATAGCACCTCCATCATCTATGTCAAGTAGTCATATGTTTAAGCTGCCTAATTGGCACAAATCTTTGGTCAGCTCTAACTTATCACCCTTCACGTGTCTCAGGCTACCCATAGACTTACCGCTCAAGGCATCGGCTATAATTATAGTTTTGCCTTTATGATACATGATATAAACATAGTCTTTTAGTAACTCAAGTCATCTCATCTGTCTCAGGTTCATCTCCTTCAACTTGAATATATTGTAGGCTCTTATTATTGGTAAACACATCAACATGAACCCCATATAGATAATGGTGTCACATCTTCAGGGAAAATACAACTGCTAGCTCAAGATCATGAGTTGGATAATTCCGCTCGTGCTTCCTCAATTGCCTCGAAGCATATGCAATAACCTTGTCATGTTGCATCAGAACACAACCTAAACCAACTCTAGAGGTGTCACAATAAACAACATAGCCCTCTGAACCTTCTGGAAGTGCCAGGACATGTGATGATGTCAACATACCCTTCAACTCTTGGAAACTCATTTCACAAGCATATGACCACTGAAACTTAGCTACCTTATGAGTCAACTTCATTTATAGAGCGGTAATATAAGAGAAATTCTCCATGAACCTCCGATAATAACTAGCCAAGCCCAAGAAACTACGTACCTCTGTAGGAGTTGTGAGCCTCAGCCAATTCTTCACAACCTCAATCTTCTGACTATCAACTTTATTGCCTTCATCTGATACTATATGCCCAAGAAAGGCCACCGAATTCAACAAGAACTCGCATTTGGTGAACTTGGCATATAACTTATGACCTTAGAGCATCTATAACACTACTCAAATGGTCTTAATGCTCTGCCTCTGACCGAGAATACACCAGAATGTCATTTATAAACAAGATTACAAAGATATCCAGAAATGGCTTAAATACCCGATTCATCAAGTCCATAAAAGTCGCACACGATCTAGGCCTTAAAAGCAAACTAGGCCTTTGAGGCCATACTATAAATGGAACATTTACTTGGGTCACCAAGGCCGGACAATACAATGTCTGTAAATAGAAATCAACTCGACTAGAATGGGATTGTCCCCACATATATATATACATGACTAGGCGGCCAACCCAGCCTACCCTAGTCACTGCAAGCATCAAATTTCAAGACAGACTGTATATACAAGGGCCGACTAGGCCACCACACTACCGCTACTAATGTACAAGCACGTCTACAAGACTCTAATGAGTTACAACTATATCATGACAGGGACAAGGCTCCGTCTTACCCATCATTTGTAGATACACAAAAACTAGATTTGACAACTCTGAATGATTTGGAGCTTACCACAAAAGCTAATACTCGGTGGATCATATAGATGTGGTACTTTCTGTAACCTGACGGAACCTACAACCATGAACACACGTCCCCAGGCAAAGGGGCATCAGTACGAGATAATGTACCGAGTATGTAAGGCGACTGAAATGGACTATACTAAAATATAAAGCAATCTGAATATAAACTAAAGAACTGCTAAAGGAAAATTGGTTATGTTTACCTACCTATGTCATATACTAACTATACAATCCGACATTCACTACTTAACCTCATATACAACATCTAAACGCAAGTAAATAGCCTTGAAGGCAGTGCACGACCCCGAAGGCAAGGGTGTTTGAATGGCCCTGAAGGCAAGTGTAACTAAACGGCCCTAAAGGCAAGTGTAGCTAGTTATATTCAACTATCAACGTTTATATTAACTTAACTGTAAAGTTAAATGTGACTAACTGCAACTCATCCCCGGCAAGGGAGATTTACTATAATGGGATCATGGTAACCCAAAAGCGACTTCTATGACTAGCACATCTTTGAACTATTAATCAAAACTAACTTGATAAGGAAAGCATGCCCAAAACAAGGAAAGGTACAGCCTTCATATACCTTGGGGTATATGTTCTTAACAAGGCGATGTAACCGGCCCACAACATACTTCAATCTAAACCAAAACAAATAAATAAAAATTACTATCCGAACTAGTAATAATTATGATCGTTCACAAGTTTGATTTTGAATTAAACTTAGTTCTCTTCTTTCTTTCTTCAACTCTCGCTTCCATCAACAATCCAATAGATGGAAAATCATGATAAGAACCATATCAACATCATAATCATGTTGTTTCTAGCAATTTACAACCATAAGAAGCTATGGATACACTTCCAACAACTCAAAAAGACAACAACACTTTTCTAGACCATTTCATTGCCTCATTCTTATAGTTATTCACTTTTCTAATTCAAGAAATACCAAAACAAACCTAAGCATAACAATCAAAAGGTTAAACTTACCTTGAAGAATCTGGAAAACTCCAACCACAACTTCTTTGGATCTTGAACCACATACAAAGAACAACAACACACTAAGAAGGATCTTCTTAAAGCTTGCATCATGTATAAGAGTTGAATCTTACTCAAATCACCTTGGAATCTTGTGCAAACACCATTGATAGATGAAGAACCCTATAGAGAGTGTTTGGAGATGCTTTGGAGCTGAAATGAGTGAAAATGAAATGTTTTAAAGCCTCAACCGCTTTAAGGCTTTATATAGAGGTTCCACCGCCAAGGGAATGTGGACCCATATGCGGCCGCATCTCCTTCCGGTATTTATTCAACTTTTTGGCTTCCCTTATGCAGCCCCATCCACGAAGTGGACCTCTTCTGCGATATGAAATACTTAGCGTATCACTTTAACTATATCGAACTTCGTCGAGGGATGTTGTCTTCAATCCCAATATCTTCTAAACCTCCTGACACCATTCTAATACTCTTCTAAGAACTAGATATTCTTTAGAAAAGTCTCAAGTTGCTATAGTCCATCTCAACCCTCTTCGCACCTAAGCGAACGTAAAAGGGTAAAATTGTTGCGATTGCTTCTTTAATCTCAAAAAGATACTCCTTCCTTCTAACTTTACTTAATTATCTCATCAAGTATCCATCGTACAAACTTTCAAGGTGTAACATCTTTCCCCCTTAGAAACATTCTTCCTCGAATGTTAACCCTTAGAGGCTCTATGAAGAAAACTTATTTTACTGGAACACCTTGTCGTACCTATTACTTCCAATTGGGACCTCAACTTGTAGTATACCAGTCTTCCTCACTAGTTCCTCTTCAAATTCAACTCTCCTAGCATAAACCTCGTAGTACATTCTAGTCCTACTCTTTCTTTCAAGATGGGTGCCCTTAGACCGCTTAATAGAAAATCATTTTCTCAAACTATCTATCGTACATTCTGCTAGAAAAGATCATCATTTCTCTAAGTAAGTCTACAACCATCGTCCCTCCTAAATTTTCGTTGTATTGGACACACGGTTTTGTTCTAACCCATGTTCCTCTTCAGAAGTTTTAAAGGTTTCTAAGTTCCTCTCAGATTTGTCCCCTTATGTAGTCTTTTTATCTTTTGAAGTTGTTCTTCTATAAGTCACTTTAAACCTAACAACATAAAAGCCTACCTTTAATAACTAACGCTACTATGTCCAACCTTATAAAATTGACTAAGGTCGAATGGTTACATATCCTTACCACACAGTCCTACAAGAACTATCTTGCAATAGCTAACTCGAGGCTTAGCTTGGATATTACATATGGCTTAGTTCACAACTCAAATAATATATTTACTTTTTCATAATTAACTAGGCACCATAGCGAAAGCAGGTCCGAAACTTGTCGAAGTACAACTACTATATGGGCATGAATCCACTATACCTGCAATATCATCTGGAGGAAACTCAGGGTCCTACCGATCGGCTATAGCATAGATGTGGTTTTGACTACCACATAAACTGGAGGTCCTACCTTGACCTAGACCTAGACCTCTACAGCAGAAGATTGGGACTCTCATCCTCGGGGGCACACTAAAGTAGATGATCCTGCTACCGAGTCAGTCGATTGAGCCATTATACCTTGCCCTCTTTCTAGCCAATCCTTCATCATGTGACCCTCACGACCACACGTATAACAAGAAGTTGATCCAAACCTGCACCTTTCATCATGTCCTTTATTTCAAGTATCACAACACAAAGAGATAAATTTTGTCTTGTCCGAACTCTACTACCACTACGAACCTAATGCTCGTGAGCTCTGACTTGATCCTGATAGAATATAGCCCTGTGACGGAGATGACTGAGGCCTGGGTGGGTTTATAAACTCTCGTGGTCAATAACCAATTGGAAACTTCTCATGAGGCCCAGTAAGTCTCACCCTCTTATGTTGCTCCTTCTCAATCCGCTCAGTGACCGATTGTTGAAGATGACGCTCTTCTAAATTCTGAGTGAAGGCTTGCATGCAAAAGTTATCAATATTTTCATACACAACTTCTATAGTGTATGTATTAACATATTCTCATGCACGGCTTGATATAAATAGGTGAATTCGGGCACGCATAGTATCAACAAAAATTGGGTCATATCTTGCGAATGAGTCAAATCGGAGGCTATACTCTCGAATGCTCACATTTTCTAGCTGCAGAGTCAAGAACAGATCAACTCGAGCTTCTCAGATCTCCAAAGGTAGATAATGGTCCAGAAAGGCTTTTACAAACTCCTTCCAAACTGTTAGCAGGGAATTCTCTCCCCTAGACCGCTCACACGCCTCATACCAAATGACAGTGATATCTCGCAACTTGAAAGATGCTAACTCTACTGCTTCCGTTTTTGTAGCATGAAAAACTCTAAAAACCCTATGAAGTGGTCCGTAAAATTCTGAGGATCCTCAATTGCATTTGATCATGTGAACTCTGGAGGGCTCAATAGTATGAACTCCAAAACTCTCGAACTCTCGGGCCCTTCTAGAGACCCAATACTAGTCGGTACTTCTGGTTGCCTCTGCATAGCCACTATCTGAGCTAATAAGTGCACCGCCCTCCTGCTATCCTGATCATATGGAGCAGGAGGAGGAATTACAAGTTGAAATGGTGGTGTTGTATCTCTGGGGAGCTCCTCTGGTAGTTGAGGAGGTGGAGGTGGTTGAAAAGTGTCTCCTCCTAGGACTTATGCGGGGTTGTATTGTCAGGCGGTGCCCTGACTTGTACCTTCTCCTACAACTGCACCAACTCTCTGACTATCTTAAGCTCGCCTAGTAACATTCATCTCTGAATAATCTGTATCGAAAACATAAGTTAGACTTGAATTGCTTATACTCAGTTTGATCCCATGATCTAAGATCATAAAGAAGGGTAACTAACTCCTAAATGCATTGTATCTTCCTGCCCATAAATGTGGTGCACAACACATGTATAAACAATACTCAACTAGACACGGCTTGTTGACTTCCTATGACTGACCTGCTTTGATACCAATCTGTCACACCCTAACCTAGGAGAGTTGTGACTGGCACCCGGTACATGGCGAGGTCTGAGCATACCAAGCTGCACTCGCAATATGAGCCTTAAAGGCAAACTAGGCCCTTGAGGCCATACTATAAATGGAATATATACTTGGATCGATAAGGCTGAACACTACAATGTTTGTAAATAAAAATCAACTCGACTAGAATGGGACTATCCTCTCACGTATATATACATGACTGGATGGCCAACACGACCTACCCTAGTCACTGCAAGCAGCAAAATCTAAGATATATTATATATACAAGGGTCGACTAGGCCACCACACTAACGCTACTAATGTAGAAGCACGTCTACAAGCCTCTAACGAGTTACAACTGTATAATGACCAGGACAGGGCCCCGGCCTACCCATGATCTGTAGATACACAAAAACTAGACCTGATAACTCTGAATGATCTGGAGCTTACCACAAAAGCTGATACTCAGCAGATCCAACTAATGTGATCCTTCCTGCAACCTATTTGAACCTGAAGGAATGAACACAACATTCCCAGGCAAAGGGACATCAGTACGAGATAATGTACCGAGTATGTAAGGCGACTAAAACTGACTATACTGAAATGTAAAGCAATCTGAACATAAACTAAAGAGTTGCTAAAGGAAAGCTGCCTATGTTTACCTACTTCTTTCGTCTACTAAATATACAATCTGACATTTACTACTTTACCTTGTATATAGCATCTAAATGCAAGTAAATCGCCTCAAAGGCAGTGCATGGCCCCGAAGATGAGAGTGTATGAATGGCACCAAAGGTAAGTGTAACTGAACGACCTCAAAGGCAAGTGTAACTGAACGACCTCGAAGGCAAGTGTAACTAGTTATATTCAACTATAAGCTCTTCTATTAACTTAACTATAAAGTTAAACGTGATTAACTGCAACTCATCCTCGATAAGGGAGATTTACTATAATGGGATCATGGTAACCAAAAGCGACTTTTATGACCCGAACATCTTTGAACGATTAATCAGAACTAACTTGATTAAGAAATCATGCCCAAAATAAGGAAAGGGACAACCTTTATATACCTTGGCGTATTTGGTCTTAACAAGGTGACGTAACTAGCCCACAACATACTTCAATCTATACCAAAATAAATACACAAACATTACTATCACAACTAGTAACAACTACGATCGTCGACAAGTTCGATTTCGAATTAAACTTAGTTCTCTTCTTCCTTTCTTCAACTCTCACTTCCATCAACAATCCAACACATGGAAAATCATGATAACAACCATATAAACATCATAATCATGTTGTTTCTAGCGATTTCTCACCATAATAAGCTATGGATACACTTTTAATAACTCAACAAGCCAACAACACTTTTCTAGACCATCTTTTTGCCTCTTTCTTATAGTTCTTCACTTTTCTAATTCAAGCAATACCCAAACTAACTTAAGAATAGCAATCAACAGGTTAAACTTACATTGAAGAATCTGGGAAACTCCAACCACAACTTCTTTGGATCTTGAACCACACACAAACAACAACACCATACTAAGAAGGATCTTCTTCAAGCTTGCATCACGTATAGGAGTTGAATCTTACTCAAATCACCTTGGGATCTTGTGCAAACACCCTTGATAGATGAAGAACCCTAGTGAGAGTGTTTGGAGTTACTTTGGAGCTGAAAGGAGTGAAAATGAAATGTTTTAAAGTCTGCACCACTTCAAGGCTTTATATAGAGGTTCCACCGCCAAGGGAATGAGGACCCATAGGCGGTCGCATATGTCCATATGCGGCCGCATCTCCTTCTAGTATTTCTTCAACTTTTTGGATTCCCTTCTGTGGCCCCATTAGCAAGGCGGACCCCAACCACTATCCAAAATACTTAGTGTATCACTTCAACTAAGTTGAACTTCATCGAGAGGTGTTGTCTTCAATCCCAATGTCCTCTAAACCTCCCGACACTCTCCTAATACTCTTCTAAGCAATAGATATTCTTCAGAAAAGTCTCATGTTGCTATAGTCCAGCTCAACCCTCTTCGCATCCAAGCGAACGTAAAATGGTAAAATTGGTGTGATTACTTCTTTAATGTCAAAAAATACTCCTTCCTTCTAACCTTACTTAATCATCTCATCAAGAATCCATTGTACAAACTTACGGGGTGTTAAAATTAGTAAGACCGAAGGACAAAACAAGAAACTCGAAGTGTTCATATCTTTTCCTAAAAGCAGCCTTTGTAATATCTTTCTCCTTAACCCTTAACTGATGGTACCAAAACCTAAGATAGATCTTTGAGAAATATTTAGCACCCTGCAACTGATCAAACACGTTATCGATCCTGGGGAGTAGATATTTATTCTTGATAGTAACCTTATTCAATTGACGATAATCAATGCACATTCTTAGTAAGCTATCTTTCTTACGAAAAAACAACAGCGGTGCACCCCATGGAGAAGTATTGGCCTAATGAAGCCCTTTTTCCAACAAATTTTTCAACTGCGCCTTCAGTTCCTTCAGTTCAACGTGGGACATTCTATAGGGAGGAATAGATATGTTGCTAAGTATCTGGAAGTACACCAATAGCGAAGTCGATTTCCCTTTTAGGAGGAATGCCCAAAAGCTCATTAGGAAACACGTCATGGAATTCATTAACAACAGGAATGGACTGAAGGGTTGGAGGTTCTGCTTCTGCATTTTGCAGTCGTACTAGATGATAGATATACCCTTTTGAAATCATTTTTCATTCCTTAAGGTAGGAAATAAACCTCTCTTTAGGTGTTGATGCATTACCCTTCCATTTTATAGCAGGTTCTCTTGGAAAATTAAAATGAACAACTTTCGCCTAACAATCCACGTTACCATAACGAGAGGCCAACCAATCCATACCCATAATGACATCAAAATCAATTATCTCCAATTCATTTAAGTCATCAAGAGTATGACGAATATAGATCATCACATCATAGCCCCGATACACCTACCTGACAACTACTGACTTGTCAACTGATATAGACAAAACAAATGACTTACTCAGTAACTCAGTTTCCTTACTAAACTTGCTAGTAATGAAAGGGGTAACATACGATAAAGTAGAACATGGGTCTATCAACACATACACATCAAAAAGAGAAAATGAATAATATACCCATAACCACATCAGGCGATGACTCCAAGTCCTATTGACCAGCTAATACATAGATACGATTCTGATGACCACCCGAGCTAGACGTTCCACCTTTACATCTGCCTCTACCAACTGATGTCTGAGTACCCTACCCAGGAGGGCATATAGATAAAGAAGAATAAGAAGCTACAGATCTTGTAAGTTGTGCCATACAACTTCTGCCTCTTATTAGACAGTTTCGCATAATATGACCGGGCTGTCTACAAGAATAACACAATTCTGAACATTTATGACATTGCCCAAAATGGGCTCTACCACATCGATCACAATAAGGTAATGGAGGCCTTATCTGACTAGAATATCTTCTATATTGCGGACCTGATGTTTGTGAACTATGACCCTGACTAGAATAAGTGGTCCGATCATAACGCTGACTCTGAAACTGAGGTAGTGCACTAGCAGCCGGATAAGATGGACGCTTAGGAAACTATAACCTAAACCTACATCTGAACTCTCATGTGTCACATGTGGACCAGGCCCTCTTATATTGGCCCTTATCAAGCTCTCAGTCAACCTGCTGCAATCTCTTATGATCCTCTAAATTTTGTGCATAAGCCCGAATGCAAGCAATATCCATACCCAAATTTAGGACAGACCTGCTATGATACCAAGTACTAACAGCTGACAAGGAGGCTGGCAAGTCCATACAAAACAAATATATAATAACCTCTAGTTAGAGAGCCTCTAAGAGTACTATAACATATCATGAGGTCGAGACAGGGCCCCGTCATGCCCAAAATAGCTATAAACATAAGTAATAGTGCCTACCAACTCTATAGCTACTCCGGGGTAAGTGGAGTGCGACAACCAACAACTGAACCAGATAACCTTCTAAGGAGGTGCGTCCAACTGTCTATATGCACTTGCGGGCATGAAACACAATGCCCCAGCAAAGGAATATTAGTATAAAAGAATATACTAAATATGTAAGGAATGTAAAGCATATAAGCAAATAATGTAATACAAAGAAAGGTGTACATAAGTAAATTTTTGACGCAAAACTTCTGTTGAGGGCTACAACTGACATAGACATCTACATATGCATAATGGTAAAATTGGGCCACTATAAGGGGCCATATAATATCATGTCAAGCCTCTATGTCGGGGAGAATCTCATCATATCATACTCGGCCATATAGGACTTGGTAATATCGTACCCAACTGTAGTAGTGTGCATATATAAATGTTGTACCCAACCAACTATAGCGTGGCTCGGTAAAAAATAACATATATATATATATAATGCATAAAAGACCTAAGAATATCAGTACGAACAGGGCGGAGTGACCTAAGGTTGTTAAGCCCACCTATCATTATGAAATCATATACAACGATCGTTATAATCCAATAAGATCCTCAGAACTAATAACATCACAAGGAGTATGATAAGGTGCGGAAAGTACTCCCGACAAGGGATAGACAAGATTCATATAACATTTCAAGACAAGAATGAATATGCTTTAAGTTCAAGAATGGGAATTGCTTCACATACATGCTACTTTGTGACGTGTTTTCTAAGACCATGCTGAAAGGAAAGGAATGTAATCCTTACATACCTTGTCGTCTTAGCTTAAACAATTCCCTCTAGATCATCCAAATGTTATACGAGTGATTATCTATATTATATGAACAATTTTTATTAACGACGGATCCATAACTTACAAGAAAACTTATTTAGATATTTTGTCGAACACCTTATGTGCATAGAGTTTGTAAGATCTTTTATAGCTTAACTTATACCTATATCAACACCACAACCTTCTTTACTACTCTCCCCCATCTCCATAACTCAATCAACAACTCCACAACTTCATATTATAATCTTAAGTCACATGAAATAGCCCACAACAACATATTATAGTTCCATGATTTATAAACACGTGTTCTACAACATTTCTTCAATAATCACATTCCCAAACACTTGTATAACCTTAAGAATAAGAATAATGGGGTGAAACTTACCTTCCAACTCAAGAATTAGTCCAAATCAAAGGTTTCTTAACTTCTAAGAATTCTCCAAAATTGACACCACAAGGATAAAAATGATATAGTGATGATTACAGGATTCTCTACATTGAATTTGTGTAGCTTGTCTTTGATTTTAACCTTGGATCATAAGAGGGCTTGTTGGGAGAGTTTGCCAGCTAATTAGGTCTGAAAATAGATGAAAATAATATGTAGATCATATAGGGTACATGTATAGGAAACAACATAAGGTTGCACCGACCATGACCTGCGACGTAGTTTGAGAATCGCAGACACTGCCTGTGAACCGCAGGTCATGTCGCAGACTAAGCAAAACTTCCACAAAAACTCTATCTAGTTTTTCATTTCATTTGTGACTCATACATGGTTTGTGATTCACATACCATGTTCTACATTTCGCAGATCATTTCGGGCAGCGACGCTTTGTCAAACTTTCATCAAAACTTACTTTCATCGATTTGATAAGTCTTAAATCTTCCTGAAACTTACTCAACATATCCGTAAACCCTTATTGGTCTCTTGTAGTGGTCCTACCATCTCCGAGCCTATGTCGGCTAATATTACAGTACAATGACGTGCAAAAAAATGAGGTGTAATAGCATTCATTGCATTCTTATTGTTTATGCGGCTACATGACTTAATTGCAATTGAATTGATGAAAAGACTTCAGTTGAGGTTATGTTTAAGAAAAGTTTAAGTAATTTCCCATTAAATTGATAAGAAGTGAGACTAACGTGATTTAGAATTGGATGGACTTAAGATGAACTTATAAAGAATGATATAAGCTTGAACAATGTTGAATTCATCCATGACTAAACTGTGAGGTAATTAATCTTTCTTGATTTTTATGTTTCATCAATATCCATGTTCTGAAGAAATTTATGTGTTACACAAGAAATAGGTTGTTTTGAGAGTTATTTGTGAATTAGACTCAATTTTTAGATGTGTTACGTATTTTTTGTTGTAGTCATCCTATGATGCCTACAGGGGTATGTTGTGTACTCATATAATGTTTGCTGCACTTTTTGTGAGTGTAGAGCTGATTCGAGTTCCTGTCGAGATCTCATGTTTATCCCGAGGCGATCCAACAAAGATGATGGGGTAAGCTACTAGTTGGACCTGCAGCCCTGGAATCTCTTCCTTATGTTTCTGTTTATTTTTTCCTATCTTTCGGACATAATTTACCTAGTAGCTTAAGACTTGTATTTTGTAAATTAATTTATGTATTGTATTTTAAAAGCTCTTGTACAAGTTACGACCAGGTTTTGGGGTTGTATTTATTAAGTATTTTTGTGCTTACTACTTATATGTCTATATGGAAAAGCATTTATTATGACTGTTGCGTATCTCCGCATTTCTTTTGATTAAGCAAATATTTTGGGAAAGGTTATCCTACCTGGGGGATAGTGTAACTGCCTTCATGATCCATAAATTGGGTTGTGACACTCTAGCCCTCATAGAAGAAACCATATTCGAAGCATACTTGGATAAAGAGACAAACTTGAGATAATACTCGCTAACACTCATGTAGTCCTGTCTGAGTCTCTCGAACTATAAAGCCTTACCTTCCCTGATCTCTATCGGTAAGAAGTTGTCAATAAATGCCTCTACAAACACATCCCACACAACAAGAGATGCATCCTTCCCTCAGGAATCTTCCTATGACTCATACCAGATGATAGCAATGTCCTTCAGCTGGTAGGCAGAAAACTCCACTGCATCTATCTCAGTAGCATGCATAACACGAAGAGTCTTCTAAATCCCACTAATGAAGATTTGTGGATCCTCCAATGGATTGGACCCTGTGAACACTGGAGAGTTCATGCGAATAAAATCTCAAATCTTGGAACTGGACGACCCCTTATGAGAACCCGTACTTGGAGTTGTTCCCTAATGCGGAGCTTGCGGAGCAACTAGATAGAACCTCTAACATATGTATCAGTTGAACTGGGCGCAGAGTGACTACAGTACGAACCTCCACAGGCCTTTTTGTAGTCAGTGGGAATGAAGTCGATGGTACTGAACCCGATGTAAGTCCCTAAGCCTTGGTGCGAACTCCCTGAGATCGAGAGTCCACTTCTGGAGCAGCATCAATAGTAGCCCTTTGGCTCGAAACTAACTTTCTATTGGCATGCATTTTTTTAAAGAAATGTAATACGTATGAGTTAAAATTATTTCCTGAAGTCATATCTCTAACTGCACAAAATAGAGTAGGAAACAACTGAGACAATACTAAATGTCTTGGTAGTCAATTATTTATATGTGTGGAACGCACATACATATAAATAAAACTCTACTAGACATGTCTTTATAGACTTCTTAAGATACTAAAACCTAGTACTCTGATACCAAGCATGTCACGCCCCGAAACTAGGCATGGGCGAACCAGCACTCGGTGCTTGAACTTGACCGAGCAAATCACATGCATGACTTGATATAATGTGAAATATGAACATGTGCGGAATATAAATCATAATCATGTTTTAGTACTGAACGTCTGAATAAGTCTTTAACTAAAAATGTTGAAATAGTTTTGAAAAATAATGGGTAGCCACCATGGCCAAAATAATATCTGATAATACTGATATGACATGCTAGTCTATGAAGCCTCTAACATGAACATAAAATCTAAATTGTTTACCGGGTGATGGCCCTAGCATACCTTAAATGTCTAATAAAGTTAAAACAAAATATAACACCCTAAATTAAGTGGGGCTCACCAATTGGTTGAAATGAGCAAATCCTAACGGGAAGTCCTGTCATCCTAATTTTTGTACCTGCATCATGAAATACAATGCCCCCGATAAAAAGGACGTAAGTATTATGAAATAATATTTGTATGTAAAACCAATTGAATGAATAAATAGTAATGGGGTGCTCGGGGAAATGGGTAATCCAAAATCATAAACATACAACATAATTGAACAGAAATTAAAACATGAGACTGACTGAACCTGAGTATCATAATCATAATTACCCCTCGTTGACATAGGGAAATCACATATTTATTACAGTTCATAACATGTGACCTATGGCCCAATTATAATTGCACAGTTTGTAGCCTCGGGCCCAAGTATAAGTATACAACATGTGGCCTCGGGCTCAAGTACATGTGTTTATCATTTATTATTTCATATCATGAGTATGTGAATCATAAGGTCATCATACTATAACTGTAATATGTATACATAGTATCATTTTCATGAGACATGGAATAATGGAGTATTCATAGAAATTAGAGTATTACTTGTTCATGCACATTTTGTGTTTCATGCTTGAAGCACATGGAAATCAAAACATAAGTATACATGGATTATGTGATGAGTTCATGATGTTCATAATTATATACATGAATGAACTATGAAGTTATATTGTTTAAAGTATAGAAGCACTAAGGCTTTTCATAAAACTAGGGCATAACTCTACTTTTGATGTGAATTTATGGAAATTATGGAAGAACGTGGTATGGGGAAGAACAATGATATTCTCACACGTAGAGAGTTAGCCTTACATATATTTAACCACTCCAATCTAACAAACTAAATTGATTCTCTAGCAAAGAACACCAAAACATTTCTTTGAGTTCTTGGGAAGATTTACCTTGGAAATCTTGTGTTTTAGTTGAAGAATCATGTTACTAATCGTGAATTAGTCTTAGAAGCACATAAGAATCATTAGAGTAATCTTACCTTGATATGAGAGGATGAGGAGAGGAGAAAACCACAGCTTAGGGCTTGGGAACAGAATCACAATGAGCAAATTCTGAAGATTTTGTGTAAGTGTCATACTTATTGGTTAGGGAAGAAGCCACAGAAGCTCGCACTACAATGCTCCATCATGCGCGAGCAATGACCATGTAATGGACTCTGCGTCGCACTGCCCCTACTCTCTCCATACTTAGCAAAGTTTCTTAAATACCCTTTGCGAAACGTCGCAACCTCCAATGCATATACTTTGAATAATATGGGCCTCGTGTCATGACGCCGAGTTGTGTCTTATACTTACAATATTTTCTAGTCTTTTGGTTCAATGGGTCAATCCTTAGCCTAAGAGTACGGGGTGTTACATGGTATGACTTGAAGAAATTTTATACATGAATGGAAGTGGGAGAGGATTGCTATAGAATTTATGGTAGGATTACCACAAACTTTGGGAGAAATTCATGCTACTTAGGTTATTGTGAGAGATTGACCAAGTTCGCACACTTCATGCCGATTTAGACTACCTATAATTCGAAGAAGTTAGTTAGAATCTATATCCCAAAGATAATTCGATCGCATGAGGTGTCCGTTTCTATCATTTTGGATGGGGGTACGAAGTTTACATCTCACTTCTGGCGAACTATGTAGAAAGAGTTGGGACGCGGGTGAAGCTTAGCACAATATTGCACCCATAGATTGATGGTCAGTCTGAGTGGACAATTCAAGTCCTTAAAGATAAGTTGTGGGTCTGTGGAATTGACTTTGGTGGTCATTAAAATCAGTTCTTTCCTTTGGCAGAGTTTTTCTATAACAACAGTTATCATTCGAGTATTAAGATGACACCATTTGAGTCTTTATATGGTAGAAGATATCTCTCTCCAGTTGGTTGGATTAATGCATTCAAGATTAGGCCTTGGGGTACATATTTGTTGATAGATTCTCTAAACAAGGTTAAATTTATTCAAGAAAGAGTTCTCACGCCAGAGTAAGCAAAAGAGTTATGCATATCGGAAAGTTTGTGATGTGGAGTATATGGTTGATGATCAGGTTCTGTTAAGCATCTCACTCATGAAGGTTGTCACGAGGTTCGAAAAGAAGGGCAAGTTGATCCCGAGATATATTGTGTCAATTGCGATTATTTAGTGTGTTGGTGAGGTGGTATGTGAGTTGGATTTTCCACGTGGTTTATTGGGTGTACACCTAGTATTTCATGTTGTAATGTCAAAGAAGTACCATAGTTCTCATGTAATTTAGTGGGATTATGTGTATCTTGACTAGAGTCTAGCATTTGAGGAAGAAACAATATCTATTTTAGATAGGCAAATTCGGAAGCTAAGATCAAATAAGATAGCATCGGCAAAAAGTGTACTGGAGGCATTGTCTGATTGAGGAGGCTACTTGAGAGGTTGAGTCTGACACGCATAGTAGATATCCTCAGCTTTTCAACATATCAAGTACTTTTTTTGCTATTGAGGATGAATGTTTGTTTAAGAGAGGGAATATGTAATGACACGTTCGGTCGTTTTGAGTATTAGGACCCCTTTACCCTAAATGATCCTTCCCATAACTTTAAATTGTTTATTTTTACTTATGGAGATAAGTGGTACGATTCCTAATTCAATCAGGTGAGTATCAGAGGAGAAAAACTAAAATCTTGTGTTCTTGAGAAAAAAATTAAAGAATGGTTGACCAAAGTCAACATCCAAGGCAAACTAACTTGGATTCGAGGTTTAAAAGTTCTCTTAGGTCTAAAATGTAATATATGACTTAGTTGAATGGTTTAGAATAATCTCGAGAAGTTCGAGAGTGAATTCAGATACTTGAGTTGCATACTAGTTGAGTTAAGGATTAAGAGTTGAATACGATTAACAGTGTGATTAGATGAACCCATATTGGTGTTTTGAGCATTGTAGTAGGTTCGTAGAGTGTTTTTAGAGTAAAATGCATAATTGGTTTGTGTCTCGAGCATTTCAATTGAGTTTCGGGTATTAAAATAAAGATTGGATGGCACCAGAATTTGCTAGTTTCTAGTGCTAGACATCCTTCATCCCGATCGCAAGAGGGTGTCACCTTCATTTTGAAGAAGGTCGCTTGGTCATTGCATATGCGGAGGGGGTTCCCATTCGTGAGGATGGGTTAGGGTAAGTTGGTCATCGCTAACGCAGGATGGTTGTCGCATTTGCAATGGGTCAGGTCAGTGCTTCACAAATGTGAAAGGGCTTCACGTTCGCAAAAGGTCTTCGTGTTATCAAATAAGGAATCTTACCTGGACATAATTAAATCCACAATTCTAAGGGACATTTTTGTTGCAATTTTTTGAGTTCTAGAGTTTGGATTTAGGCGATTTTTAAGGTATTCCACTCATTTTAGAAGAGGGTTAAGATTCTAACCTTCCTTTTGGTATTTTCCCATGAATTTCATTTTTTATTAGTGTTTTTATCCAAGTTTGGGTTGATGAAATTGAGGATTTGAGTCCTAAACTTAAGAGAATGGAAATTATTTATTTGAGTGTCGATTCATGGATGAACGTAGATGATTTTTGGGATTTAGGACCTATGGGCTATGAAAAGACTATTTTTGCTATAAAATTCCAGTTTTGACCTCAGGGCCTCAACATTGACTTTTTGATTGAGTAATTTATATATTAATATAAGTGACTACGGACTCGTATGCTTATGCAGCTTACGTATTTGAATAGATTGTGATTTCTTGGAGACTTTGAGGAAGGTCAAGGCCGCTTAAGGAGTTTTAGACATTGAATCTAAGGCAAGTTAAGACTTTCTAGACTCTATTTGGAGTGTATTATTGTGAATTAGCTAAATAATATGGGGTTAGGGTAATAAGGGGGTCTATACTTGTGAGGTGATGAACACTTGTGTGGGTAACGATGCCATGTTATGGGTACTTAGTCAGTTAATTGACAAAGTAATTGATTGATTGATGATATCAATGCAATTTGAGCATATTTAGCTAAATCGAGATGATCCTCGTGATAGTTGATTATGTATGCATACATCACCCCAAATTTCTTGTATATTGATAAATATGATCTATTAAAACATTTTTATGTACACTGTAAATACCCCGTGTGTGCATAGTACATTTATGTTTTCATATGGTATATCATGCATATTACCCTTGATGATCATATAGTGGTGCCCAATGGAAAATAGTTTTCGGATGAAGTGATGTGGTTGACAGTCCAATGAAAAATGGTTTCGGGAGGGGGGTGTATAGACCTCATGAGTCCCTCATGGGTCATGACTCCCCATGAAAAGAGTATGTGTGTACCGATTACATATGGCTAATGCATTGCCTATCATCTCATCTTTATTTGACTCATTGCTTATTTGCTTTACTTGGTATAAGAGATTTTATTTAATTTTGTGGAATTATTCATATTTTATCTATTGCTCTTTATTTGTTTATGACTATCAATGTTCACACCAGTTCAAGTGTAGAAGCATTTAGTAGAACAATTCTCGCCATCACTCCAGTTTAGGATCAGTTGATGATGTTGTTGAATACATGTTGTTCCTCGTGCTTATACAATGCTTGTTGCACTTTTTTGTATGCAGAGTCTGATCAAGGTACTAGTGAAGCACATGGATCTTTTGATCTTTGAGGTGGCTAGTTGGAGTTTTGGGGTGAGATGCCTGGTTGATCCCCAACATCAGACTCCACTCCCTTTCATCTTATTCTGTTCTTTATTTCTTAACAGTTGCATTGAGACTTATCCCGCTTCATATTCGTATTTTAGGAGGTCTTGACCTATGACACTAGGTTTTGGGGGTGTACTTTCTAGTTTTGCATGTTTATGATACTGAGACTTTGTTATTGACCTTAATATTCTACTCACTTTACTTTTTTGAGCATTAATTTGTTAATGGATTTAAAATCGACTTAAGATTCGCCATCTGGATTAGGAGTGTAACACCCTATACTTCTCAACATGTGTATAAATACCTCTAAAAGGTTAAGATAGGTTTTAAACAAGTGTTAAGAAAGTCTCGTAAGAATTTGGATCTAAACAAACAAAGAAATTAAGTTCGTCGAAACTCGGAGAAAGGTAGGCAAAATTTTGGACAGAATTCTAGCCCAACTCTTTGGGAGTATATATTCTAGTGTATAAGGAGCTATGGAGTTTATAACTTATCTAAATTCAATTCAGCGAGTCTACTTTCTAACGCAATAATTTGTCTGTTAATAGAAGCTCTGCATAAAAATTATGTATGTTTTAAGAAAATGATGCAAGTAACTCCCTTTGGGACTCACTTAGGTGGTGGATGTTTATCCACCTATTTAAAGCGGTGCTGAGCCCATTTCAAGTCATTTTTCTACTGTCCCTCATTCATTACAACTTCTAAGAGCTCTTCAATGGTTCCCCCCACTATCCAAGAGTGATTTCCATAAGTTTACAAGATAATTTGTCTTCGGAAAGATCGTAGCACAAGTAGAACTCTTCCTCCGCTAGTAGTTGTTGATATAGAACATTTCCTCACCTTGAAGTAAGGTGTAAATGAGATGATTCTTGACACTTGAGATTAGTTGTAGAGGAAGCTGGTTCTGTTGGCTTCGTTGAATGATCGACTTCAAAGGTACGTAAGATTATTCTTTGATTCGCCACTACGGTGTGTTTACTTGTTTCCTATTAGAACTATGAAGTCTGGAGTTTGCAAGTGTAGTAATGCCATGTTAAGATTCTTATGAATCTCTTAAAGAAATGGTATATGTTCATAATTAATTATTACTCAAGCATGTTACTCTTGAAGCCGAGTTTCTAATTGTCGTGATGAAAGTAGAGTTTTCCCTTTAGGTGGGCCTATGTTAGCAGCTTATAGAGTATGACTAAGAGAGCATATTGAGTGTTGGTTAAGATAATTGGTAATGAGGGTGAATTGTGTAATGATTCTTAGTGGACATTTGAGAGGTATATGATGACGACCATTAGTGAAGATGTCATGAGGATTTATTTATTGACGTTTACTAGTTGATAACGAGAAGAGAAATTTACTTGTTAATGATGTTTATAGTCTATAGAACATAATTTAAGAGGTTATAGAATGTTGTTTAAGATTGATAAAGCTTAGAGGAAATAGCGTGATAATTCTCAAGCGATAGTTGAGTAGTTGTAGATCTATGGTTGAGTTATGGTACTTGATAGTTGCGGGCTATAGGTATGGGAATATAGAACGCTACTTAAGGTAAATGATATTATGCGGCTAACGTCTAATTGACCATTATGGGTTGTAGAGCACAAGCTAAGGTGAATTAGAGTGTTGGTATTTGCATTATCTATATTTAATCGTAGAGCGTCTTTATGGGACAAGTTGTGTGAACATAGATGTATTCATATCCTCACAAGAGTACAATGGTCCTAAGATGTTAGAGCTTATATTTGAAGTACTAGGCGAGTATTATATAAGTATAAATGTGTATATCCCTATAGTATCTTTTGAGTTAAAGTTGAGTCATTTGTCCTCTATTCTATATGAATTCCACCCAATGAAGAGTATGAGTTCTCCTCTCAAAATCAATTATTCCTCTTATACGATGTCAATAGAATCAAGCTTTCATTTGTCCATATATAAATATGTGGCTAGGGTAAACAACGGTTCTGCTACTTGATTATTGTAAGCTATTTGAGTATCACATGGATCAGTCCACACTTGAACAATCATATTGGAGTCATAAATAACGGTTATTTATTTGTCTTCCCTAATAGAGACCCGTAGTACTTGTCCTTTATTGGGAGCCAAGAGCTCTTAAGAAGCAACGAGTTATAGGGGACTTGTTCAGATATTTGATAGTTGTCCAACTCATTCAGTTAGTTGCGCTCATGATTTCTAAGTATTTGATTGTATCATACTTGATATGCCTCTTGAGCGTGTTTAGACTTCCTCATTGTATTACTTGCAAGTTGTAGTATAGTTGTGTATTTGGAATCTTTTGCGAGACTTCCTCCAAGTTACGATTAATCTTAAAAGAGTTAATCGTGTGCTCTAAATAAGTAGATTAGGATAATTGATATCTAGAGTATGTGGCCTACAGAGGCCTATTTGATGGCCCATAGTAGCTTATTTTCTGGCATATCGAGGCTTATTTGTTGGCCTAGCAAGGCATATCCACATAGGCTTATTTGATGGCTTGTAGGGGATTATTTGCTAGCCTACCGAGGCTCATTTGTAGAGTAAGTATTTGTCATTTTGATACGTATGAGATCCCGTTACGACTCGATAGATTACTTATTATGTTATGCGCTCATTTGATTCGTGTTCCCTAAAGGAAAGTAAAGAATAGATCTAATTTACCATTAGCCTAAGTGTTTCAGTGAACGATCCCAGAACGCCGCTCTACATAGCGACTCAAAGATATCATCAGAAGACTCAGAAGAACGCTTAGAACGACTTGAGTATAGTAAGTTTTACTAAGAGGTTCCATAAGGTGTTTCAGAGCTTTTAGTTGCATTTTCTTGATTTCATTCCAGTTGTCTCTTCTATGAGCTTCAGTTTATTGTATTTATTTCATGTTTCCCTTGCATACTCGGTACAATATGTCTTTATTGACGTCCCTTGGCCGAGGACACTGCATTTGCTATGTTCACATTTTCAGGCATATATAGGTTGGCGGACACACTTGCTAATTGTTGTGGACACTCAGCACGATGGTGAATTCTCTTCTTCCATTTGGAGTTGAGTCAGGTCTAATATTTTCATACATAGAGATTATGGATAAGTTGGGGCCCTGTCCCGACACTTTATTCGTAGAGGCTTCATAGACAGTGTATGTGGGTTCATTTGTGTAATATTCGCATGTTAGGGGCCAGTGGCACATTTACATTCAATAGTCATTTGTACTTGCGTATTTATCTTTCAAGTTATGTCGTATGACTTGTACATATTTACGGTAATTGCATATAGAGTATAGTCCATCTCATTCGGGTTTGGGGCGTGACAAGGAGTAGGTGCCATAATGGCTAGTATGATTTTTGGATCGTTACATCGCAAGATTAGGATCTTGACCTGTGAAATTTTTGCTTGTCCAATGAGATATCCAATCTTATTGCGGCGGTGATACATATCTCAATAAGTTGGGACCATTATAAGCAATTCATTTTGTTCAATGTTATATTGGTAGGAAAAAGAAGTTGTCTTGCTAGAACAATATTTTGTGGTTAGGAATAATAGAACATGAATCAGACATTTTGTTTCTAAGTTAAAAGAAAAAATATGTGAATACTTACTCGGCTATAAAAATAAAAGTACGCTATTGGATGTTGAGTGACAGTTCTTTTTAGGATCAGAATTGCTATAATATATACCATGTCAAACAATAATATTTAAGAAGTACTTTGGTTCATATACTTCTACTCAAATATAGAGTTTAGCCTAGGGGTGGCCAGTGGGCCGGGTCGGGGCGGGATCCCGGGGGATGGGATCTGGGGGGTGGCCGGGATCGAAATCCGGTGGGACTGGCGGGTCGGGATAGGCGGGACGGGAAGAGGTCTCATCCCGTCCCACATCACGCGGGAAGAGGGGCCAGGATTTGGGGGGACGGGACGGGTTGGGTTGCGGGATTTGGGAGATTTTTTTTTAGACACTTAATTTTTAAAAAAATTATATATTTAAACACTTAAATAATTGAACAAGATATTGAATAAAAACATCTCAATGCTGTTTTTGTGCCTCTTATATTATTTAATAGAAATATAATTATTTTTGTAATACAATTTCAAAATTGCAACTTTGTTTCGTAGTTCAAAAGTTGCAAATCACATAGTAAAATTGCCATTAAAAAAATTACATAGTCAACCATACTCTTTCTAATTTCCTCACAATCTCTTGAGGATCTTCTGTCGGAATTGAAATTTGTTGGTCAAATTGTTCGACGTCGCTTCGTGCTCCCTCAGATAAGATTTCATTGTAGTTGTAGTCGTCTTCTTCGTTGATCTCTGGTTGACCGCACCTTCTACGCTCCGCTCTAATCCAATCTCTGAATAAAATTGCAATCTCCAAGCTGTCTGCCGCCAATGAGTGTCTATGCTCTCCTATTTGAAACATTTCAGTAGAAAAAAGCATTTTCCGAAGCTGTTGATGACGCTTGAATATTCGACACATCTCGAGCCATCTTTGCTAGTGTCGGAAATGTCTTCTCATTCTCCCTCCAATTTCTGAGAAAGTCTTCACGTCCATCTTCATTGACAATTATTTCGTACGGTACAACACCCTGCAAGACATAAACATCAAACTCGCTAATTTGTGAAGAAATTGAACCACTATACATTCTATTTCTAAGGCCTTGAATACTTGAGGCAGAAACAACATGTCTTTTATAAGGTTGCAATGAAGTAGAA
Organism: Anisodus tanguticus; assembly: GCA_034509755.1. Lineage (NCBI taxonomy): Eukaryota > Viridiplantae > Streptophyta > Magnoliopsida > Solanales > Solanaceae > Anisodus > Anisodus tanguticus. The sequence goes on from CM067556.1 coordinate 44,238,692, forward strand.
GAAGATGGTACAGAAGGCGGTTGATTATTTGCACTTTGTGCTTGATATATATATATATATATATAACTTCTTCTCTAGTTGGTTCATGAGTTGGTTCTTTATTTGGGTCTGTTGGACTTGGAGGTGGAAGTATTTCTATACTTTCATAAATCGTTTCAACAAGTGTTTTACAACCATCTACTTTAATAATCGGATTTAATACAACACCAATAATATAAATAGTGGGAATAGAAAAAAGTATTTTTTAAATTTTATAAATATTTCTTTAATAGATGGAGCGTAAGATGGTTTTTGCATATATTCACTAAGTAACAAAAATATTAGAGCTATATAAAATAACATAATTGAAATAGTAAGATAATAAATACCAGAAAAAATTCTTTAGTAGCTAGAATTTTTTTTTCTAAAAATCCAATAAGTTCTAAAAAAAAATTCAAATCATTATCTACAAGCATATCCCTCGAATTTTGATTATGGGCAAACCTAGTCGCTACTTCTTCTGGAATTTTTCTATAAGGTAATCCACAATCATGACAAGTTTTTTTATACTCTTTGCGTCTTTGTATTTTATTACCTTTAAAAATAAAGTTTATAGCAAATTGTACTTTATCAAGAATGTTTTCAAAAAGTTTTAGGCCATCCTTTACAACTAAGTTATAAATATGACATGCACATCTTATATGAAAATTATCGGGAAAAGATGGAGTTAATCGAGTTTTTAAAAGGTTTACAACATAATCATTAGAAGTAGAATTATCTAATGTAACAATCATAATTTTATCAGTTATTCCATAATATTCACAAATTTCATGAATATTTCTTGTACTAAAAGATCCAGTGTACCTATCATCAATATATCTATATGCTAAAATACATTTTTGCATAGACAAATTCTGATCTATCCAATGACATGTTACAGTTAAATAATCATTACCGTTAGTACTACGGCCTATATCAGAAGTGATAGCCAATTTACCATTAAAATGATATAATGCATAACGTAAATACTGTTGATATTCATGTGCAAATTTAAAAACGTCTCTTCTAACAGTTGATCTAGGAAAACCATTAAAAACAGAATTATACGTTTCTCTAATGTAATGAATAAAACCAGAAGAGGAAGAAATGAAAAAGGCAAACCCTCCACCGCAACTAATTTTGCTATATTTTCCCTATCTTTATGTTTATCATATTTAGGACCTATAATTCCCTCCGTCATTAGGTTAATTCGACCTTATACTTGGTCGGGGACACTATGCGAACCTTATCCAAACTCAGAAGTCATTGGCACACCCAATTTTTTAGCCAGATATTGGTTATACCTTGCTTTGTGAAAATTTTCTACATGTCTCATTAAACCTCCCGTCCCACATTGACATTTTCCGACCCGACCCGACCCGCTTACCGCCCGGATCCCCATTCTACATGTCTCATTAAAAATAAGATCATACTTTACAATAAAATAAATAATATAAGATCCCACATACAATACAAGAAAACAAATAAATTACAAATAAATCAATCTACACCCATATATAGCTCACGTCAACAAGGTAAATTCCTAAGAATAAATCCCCAACTGAAATAAAGCAACAAAATTCCTAGAAAAATTCTCAGAAAATGTATCTCGGGTAAACTGTAGTAACAAGATTTCAAAAGAATTCTCGAGCTATCAAAATCTCCAAGCTGAAATCCTAGTTAATGTATATATAATATCCTAATTAAAAAGTTTTCTATGTAAAATTCCAGAAAAAATATCCCCAAGTAACTCTACAAATAACATTATCTAAGAATTTTCCTTAACAAAAGAAAAATATTTCATTTTTTGTTCATTTACTTAAAGGTTTATCTATGAAAATGGTACTTGCGTATTATTTTTCCAGATAATTGTCGAGGTATATTTTCATGCTAAATAACTCCATAGTTACATGCAGATTTTTTTTTTTCGAAAATATCTTTCGCATGTAAAATATTCTGGAATTTAGAAATATTTAGATTTTCGTACGAAATTCGCATGAATTTTCCTGTAAAAAAGAACTCTAGGTAAGTTAGTGGATGAACTAGACTAACCAAGGAATATGAGAAAAAAATATCAAAAAAAACTTTGCTATGAGTGTGAGTAAGGGTGAAAATTGAAGAACAAGAAAGATACAGAAGTCTCAATGAGCAGAAAGAAGACATCATTCCCCTCCCATTTCTTTTATCAAAGGCATCAATATTGAGAAAGATCAAGACACCCTCCATATATAATGTGAGCTCTTTTCTTTATGATACCGGCATATTTTTTCTTCAATTGGATTAATTATTGTTCATAAATATTATGACTTTGTGTTTTGGGTCCTATTTCTTTTGCAAAGGACACACGTGGGATCTTAGATTGTTCTAGTTAGTTGGTGCTCCACAAGGTCGATGAGAAGGTCAAATGCGTCTAAATTATTTTTATTGCTTTCTCAGATTTTTTTTCAAACGAGCAATACTTAAATATATTTTTCTTGTGTAGTTTCTTCAATTGTTGGAAATTGGATTTGGATCATCCATGTGGGTCAACCCGGATCCATATTCGACTAAATAAATATATAGGTATTATATATTTATTGTAATATTAATAATAAAAAGAGAGAAAAGAGGGGTGATCACGGGTACCTGATACCCAGATACCCGACCGGAATCGACACTAACGGGTAGGTTTCGGGTAGATATATTATAATAACGGGTAGATTCCGGATAGTAAAATTAGGAACCAATCAATGTCGGGTCCGGTTCCGACAAATAGAGACAGGGTACCCGGATCCGAAACCGATACCCGGAACCTATGAAATATTAAATATTTTACTTTTTTAATTCCATTATTTTTTAGTTAATAAAAAATAAAAAAAGGACATACCACTTACGCCTCTCCCGCCTAATCTGAGACTAAACACGAAGCAGTAATTTAGATAGAGCAAACCTGCTTGAAGATGAGATGACATCACGAAAGACCGCAGAGTTAGTTGACCTACAAAACGAAGATGACATTCGTAGCTCTGCACCTTGCAATAATGAGGAAAAAGGATCAGCTTTTCTTGCTCAGGTAAATGATGAAAACTTACTCTTGCTTTATCAACTTCTTTATATATACTTGCGTGCTGGACAACATTTGTCTTTCTTGCTTTACTCGCAGTTATAGAGTTTCTGTCTTTTGGTTATTCTCAATATAGTTGTTTGTGATGTTGAGCAACTAAACATTGCCTCTGTGTATTACATAAATTACTAGTTATTTAATTTATGGTGATATTTTTGCATTCTGTTTGATTTTCTTTTGAAAACACTTTGCTGATCGATAGGAAAACGTAGAAGCCTTAGCCTTTCTCATATTTTTCTTAGTGACTTACCTTTCTTATATTTTTCTTAGTGACTTACAGGGTACCCGGCAGGGTTCGGGTAGATTTTGGGTATAAACCAAGCTCTGTCAGTCAGACCTCCTCAGAAGTACGTGATTTCGCCTTTCCAACTAATTGATGTAGGAAGAACCCTGGGCCTATTCATTTCTTCTCAGACTCGCCTAGCGGTCTTTTTCATCTCGTAAAGCGGTATTTCTCTCTTTTATCATCTCCTCAAGGACATAGAGCTTCGGTTTAGGAAGGTTGGCACTTGGTGTCTAAACCGGAGACATCGCACCGGAATGCATTCCCCATTGCAGACAAGAAGACTCGAGGAAAACTATTGATCCCTTTGATGACTCTCCTCTTCATCTTTCCGGGTTGTAGAGAAGAATCCGAACAGAGGAAATTGGAAAAAGAAAATAAAGTCTCTCTTTCTACTAAGCAACTTTTCTACTATTGGCACCCCAAACTAAAAACTACAGCTGGAAATCCAACTTTAGGTGGTCATTATGATCAGAAACTCACTCTCTGGAGAATTTTATTGACCTCGCATATAACATGGGGAATTTGGTTAGCACCCATATTGTTGAATAAAAGAACAAAGACTTGACTGGACAGTATTCACGAGCAGATGACAAGCATGAGTGAAGAAGAAGACGAGTTGACTCCACAAAGCAGAAAATGCCTCGGATATTCCATTAACGGTTACCTAGCCCAGGAAAGGAAGGAAAAGAAAGGGCAATCTGCTAGAGCCAGAACCCTGTGAATTATGTGAAAGTAGGATACTCCAAATTCGGGGGTCAAAGAGTTTTAGAAAACGTTCTTGGTGGAAAAAAATGTGAATGAAGGATCCCACTGAATTGAATTGGGTTCATGAATCAAAGAAATGGTGAGAATTCTTGATCTCTCTCAATTCGAAAATGATTGTTCCGGATATGTTCCGGATAGTAAATTTAGGAATTGATATTTTACTGGATAGGATCCGGATAATTCAAAAAAATTAGGGTATCTGAACCCGCTCACCCATAGAAAAGACATATATCTTCTAAAAGGTTGTGTGACTTCAGGATAATAAATAGAAGTCCTATATGTAGGAACTTCATTCTTCCAACTTCTTATTTTTTTGATCTCCCGACTATAGGAAGAAAGTATGTCTCTTAAAGAAAATACTCTCCTCTTTTACGAGAAGAACTTCACTGGAGCACTATTCTTCTATTTAACTCGGGTATAATTTTAGAATGTGAAGAAACAAAACTTACCTAAATGTCAATACTTAATTAGCTATAATGTGACAACTATATTTTCCTCTATTTTCGGCATCAAAGTATTTCTCATTATAATTTCATTGTCCATGAGAGTCTCAAGTTTCACCGTCCAAAAAACAAAACCCTCGTGCCTTCCAAAAACCCCAACAGGTTACGCGTTTGTCAATTTGCGTGTGGAATTAACAAACTCGGTTAAGAATAGCTACTGAGCAAACTTTTTTTCTCTGTTCAAAGGAACCCCGCCCATCTGCAATACATAAATACGAATACAAATAATATTCAACCTTGAATTGTCAGATCTGAATCATAAATATATAGATAGATTGAGGCAATGCATTCAAATCGAGATAAGGAGGAAATGGATGGTGGAGGAGAAATAGAGGGTAGGGGGGATGCAAATGAGTTCCCATCAGCTATTAGGGGACGAAAGTACAGTCCGGTGGTGGCGCATGATAATGATCGGGCCGTTTTGGAGATGTCCTCTATTGATCCTCGATCCTCATCCGATCCCAAGTAACATTTTTAACCTGGTGTCCCCATCAACTTACATTTATATTACGGTTCTATTGATTTGTAGTAACATATACTTTCTCACATTATATTTATGATAACGTCAGCTTTTTGCATATCTGCACTAATCAATCTACTACCTGCTACCCTCCATCAACATAATTCTGCCTACCGAGGTGTAGGTACATTAAAAGAATTTACCTAGTGTGGCTTTTCGAACCTCCTTCCCAAGCTAGTTCTACTAACTGTTGGCCCACCTCCTTGAGGTTTATAGTTTCTCACATCACATTTGAGGGTTTTGTATGATCTACAATGAAATTGTGAGACGGTTGACAAATAAAGTAACTTAGGGGAAAGGGGCAACTTTTCTTATAAGCTTACTTCTTGGTATAGCTTTGAGCTCAAGTTTTTTTTTTTTTAAAAATAAATTATTTTGACTTGTTTGAATTGAGGGAATATTCATAATTGGACATATTACTTCACAGATAATACAATTATGTTTAACCTGCCGCGGAAAGTTTATGATTTGACTTCATTTCAGGATGAATGTCGAGATAAGGTATTCTAGTCTATAGAATACCTTCAATGCTATGAGGATTTTTGTTGAGGCTTAAAAAATTGATTAAAGTTTGATAAATAAGCTTGTTCTTCACGGTTGATGTCGTGTGCTGAGAAGGCTCTCTATTTGTATCTAGAGATAAATAGAAGAATCATGTAAAAGGAACTGTACTGCATGCGTCTAGCAGATTGGATTATCGTTCGGTAAACTTTGAGAGACTTGGTCGGCAAAAGGAGAAATTGTGAGAATTGAGTTTGAGAAGGAGAAAGTGTAGGACTCTAGGAAGCATTTGTGGCACGTAAAAATGAAGCTCGAAGTGACTATCATGATTATGCATTTTCTTACTGGAAAAGGGTGATATGGTGCTGTAAGTTGTCTCTAACCTCAGGGTGGGTGGGTTGGGGGGGGGGGGGGGGGGAGGGGTTTAAACTCTGCAGTGCATTATGAGGACTTCCCAAGGCTTAAGGTTTTCTCCATACTGAAACTGGTAGATGATTCTTTGTCATTTGGGGGAGACTACATGGTTATATAGAGATTCATTGGTTCATTTGTATAATTGGCCAATGTCTTTATAAAGGCACACATCAGGGCACAACGGGGGGAGAAACGAATAGAATACATCTTTGCTATCAAACAGAGACCAGGCGAATTGCCCCACAAGTTTGTGGACAGATTTCAGAGAGAAAGGATATTGCTACCTAAAGTTCCAGACAACTGGGCAGTAATAAGCTTCATTTATAACCTTATTATTGAAAGCTCAAAAGAAATCTGAAAGCTCAAAATAAGTTTGAGGGGTGTCATTCCTACTACTTGGAGACGTGTACAATCAGTATGGAACCAATCTTTCAGTCGAAGAGGACCTCTCCTTAACTGTCATTATATCAGGCAGGTCCATTAGCCATTATGGAAATTCCCCTGGACCTCCCATCGGATCCCCAGGGCCCAAGAGAAGAAATGTAGCAAGATGCTACGATTCGTATCGAACCGCCTTGCATCCTAGATTTGGTAAGAAAGAGGATCCAGGCTGGACTAATTTTATGCCTAGCCCAAGAGGAAATGTTAGTCCTACTCGAAAACCCGGAGAGGCAGTACCAGTAAGGATAGCTAAGCAATGTTTCTTTTTTTTCTACATTTGAGTTGGTCGAGGAAATGAAGACTTTGGGTGATAAGGTCTAGTGGCTGAAAGGGATGAGATCAGAGCCCGGGAAGAGAAATCAGCAATACTGGTGTGATTACCACAATGATCACGGTCACACTACTGAAAACTATTGAGGATTGCAGCTGGAGATAGCCCGCCTACTAAACTTGACTTACCTTCGAGAGTTCTTTAGCGACAAAGGAAAGTAGGTGTTAGCAAAAAATTAGGCTAATGACGACCATCCTCGGCCTGCTTCTCTAAAGCGATTTGTCAATGTTATTATCAGATGAGTCATGTGTTACGATTCACTTTTACGCAGACGCATAAAAGCTACTAGGAGGTTTTGGTGCTCTAAGTCGTATAATATTTTTAGAGTCGCCACCTAATTTATAGGTAAATTAGGAAAACCAAGTTGAGAGGGTTTATTCAAATCAATGAAAAATTCTTTCTAAACCAGAGTCAAGGTAAGGGTTTTGGTAATCCCTCGAGGAAGGTGTTAGACACCCCGATCTTAAGGATCCGTAAAATATGATTGACCTTCGGCTTCTATAGCATGTTTAAATTCTACAAATTGCTTAAAGTGTTTAAATTCCCGCAAAATTTATGTTATTCATTTCATACTCAAAAGACATTTTGAAAATCTAAGAGTTAACTTCCGCCTAAAAATGATTTGTGTAGGGGTGATTTTATCAATTAACTTTCAGACTAGGAACACTCAAGAGTTAACTTGCGTGGGACTCTATAGTTAGTCCAATAAATTATCCATATCACTTTACACACTTTGAAAACCTTTTGTAACTTGAAAAGAGTACAACCCATTTAAAATGTCAAGCTTTGATTAAAATAGGTTTCCTTTTATCTTTTCATGCTATAGTTCCAAAGGCCATTCCATAGTCCACAATTCACCAAAACTCATATCTTAACCCAAGTCCAGGAAAGTGTTTTAGGTCCTTGGATTTAAAATCACTTAGTTGGGCTCAGCCCATAAAAATCAGTTTTTATAACATCAATTTTGGCCCAAACTTAGCCCAGAAAATGTTTTCAACAATCCAGTCATGTTTTCTTCTTAAAATGAATCTTTTTTCATAAAGCCCAGGTTTCTTGTTTTGATTTCTTTAAAGTCCAAAACAGTCCAGTTTCCTTAAAATTGGAAGTTAATCGATTTTTAAAATTCATTTTGTGGTGATTCTATTCTGAATGATGTACGTATCATTTGTGTATCCTAAGTCGTAACAGTAAGTGATTCTAATATATATAACATATTTTTATATACAAACAGTACATATAAATATACATATATTGTATGGAAAAAGATGAGTTTAGGCTGGTGGGCCTGACTAAGCCCACCAGTTACTATTTTTACCAACAGTTGGGCCTTCAAGCGCAGCTACATGTTTACGGACTCGATCAAGGAATCAGTTGGGCCTTGGCCCAATTGGTTGGAAAAGATGACAGGCCCAAAGGGCCCATCCGTCGTGTATCGATAGTGGAGAAGGAGAGGTGAAAAGGAAAAGCTTAGTTAGAACGCACCTATAATCATCATACAAATTACATGACACATATAGTTAAACAAATAAGCACAGCCTAAACATCTGAATAGCAAAGACAGGCCCAATGACTGGATACAACAATGTAAAGAAGGATTCGAATGGGCTAAGTAAACTTCAGTAGACATGCAGGGTATTCAGATTGAAAACTACTAGTTAGGAGTCCTAAATAGACAGCCATGGACTTATGTAGATTCAAAGATGCTTCATGTATATTAACTTAGGCTAGAATGTCAGCTAGGCATTTACAGAGATCACATACATATGAATGAAAGACATGGCATGGCAATGGGTGATGTTGAACTCACAGAAATGCACACAGAAATGTCTTGATGCAGCATGCAGGAAACCTTATGAATATTGAACTATAGCCTAGAGGTCTTATGATGGTAAAGTATAACAAAAACTTTTCCATGGTTCAGGGTGGATATCAACATGGTCCCTATCTTAGCACAAATGATTAACTAATCCACATAAAGGCAAGACTCAAATCCAGCTATAACAGTTTCAATAAGGCCATGCTAGGACTTACACAAAATTCATATTGGCAGATAGACACAAAGACATGGATTTCTGGGATGGCAAAGGACACTATACAAATACACAGATCACTTGTTGCATGTATCCAAGCTAGACAAGTCTAGTAGAGTCATTTTATCCATATTGTAACCTAAGCTAAGCAAGATGGACAGGTCAAAACCATAACAATGACCAAACAACTACCAGTGAATGTTGTTCTTTATACCAGAGCTAGATAGGCTACTCTAGTCACACAATAGACACATTGTGAAGTAAAACAAGTATATTGGCACATGACAATCATCTTGGGATTATACTAACTCTTTTTGTGTCTGAAAACAACATAGAATCACCAAGGTAAATTAAACAGACTTTCCAACACCCACCTTCCGACCTATACTTTCTTTAAACTAAGCATGAACATCATTTAGAGCCTAAATGAGCTACTATTCCTTAGGAACATTACTAATCAACAAGTGTTCTAAGCATTCTCTACCCTATTCATATTTTCAGAGATTCTATATAGTATTTAGAGGTTCCAGCAGCTTGATATGGGTCTCACCAGCTATTTAACCATCTCAGTGTTCATATTACCACTTTTAAACCCATTTCAGTATAACTTTATGGTCATATGAAACACAACAAATCCAAATTTATTCTAAACTAAACACACAAAGCACATAAAGGAAACAAGCTTCATGCTCTCAACAATACAAGCTCTTGCACATGTATCATAGGCAAAATAGGCTATTTTGGAACTTATACTAACACTAAGCTATTCCTAAGCTAGTTAATGAGCATACAAACCTTAACAGATTACCAACATATTCCATAAATCCACATGCTATGCTTGTAATCATATAATATGATAAAGATACTTCAACTGCTATCACACAAGGTACACACACTGTTTTCAAAGTGGTCTAAACCCATTACTTTAGCGTGACACTTGACTTTAGCCGTAATCCTATTCCGGTAAATTGTAATGGAGTTTGATAATTTTACTAGCTATGTCAATTTAAGATTACTTAAATTAGAGAAAGAAACCAATGTTGTGTCCCCTTTTGATGAAATGTAACGATAATATTTTCCAATAGTTAGAAGGTATTTCCTCTTTATGATTGTCCCAAATGCAAAAGAGTTACATGAAGAATGATCAATTTCATGCCAAATAAACTCAACTTATTCTTAAGCGGGTCTATTAAATGAGGGTTACCGCTCCGAGCTAAGGCTGGCCAGTGGGCCGGGACGACCCGACCCCGGCCCGACCCCGTCCCGACCCCGCCCCGGTCCCGACCCGACCCCGCTCTAAAAAAAAAAAAAAAAAAAAAATTTAACGGGGCGGGACTCGAACTCGGGACGGGACGATGTCTCGTCCCGCCGGACCCGAGCCCGCCCCAGCCCGCCGGACCCGAGCCCGCCCCGAGCCCGCCCCGACCCCGACCCTTAAACCCCTTTGCAAAAATAACCGTTGCACCAACGGCCATTTTAGATTATGGCCGTTGGCCAACGGCCATTTTAGGCCCCCCCCCCCCCCCCAACCCCCTACCCCTTAATATTTATTTTTAACCCATAAGTTATTATATTTACACTTTAACCCAATTTTTCAACTATAAATAACTCATTTTCTCTTCATCTTTCTCACAAATCTTCCTACAATCTCTCTAATTTCTCAATATATCTCTCTACATTGTTTGCTAAATATTCAATTTTATTAATTCATTTGGGAATTGGGAGTGAAGTTGGCAACTAGCTTGAGGATCTTCCATCGAGCAAAGTTTCAATTTTCAACCTCTCGATTACACGTCGACGTTACGTCGGCGTTTGGTACATTCGTTCCTTCATTAAATTATTATTGTCTCGTTTATTTTATTTAGCGCACTTAATTTTATTGTCTTTAATTATTTATTATCATAATTAAAATGGAAGGATTAAAAGGTATGTTTAAGGGTAAGGGTAAGGGTGCTTCTTCTAGTAGAGGCAACCGGGGCAAGGGTACTTCTTCTAGTCATCTTATTCCTACACAGGATGATTTTGTTGATACTCAACATTTTCCTACAATACCATTAGATTTAGACGAGGAGTTATTTTACGGAACTCAAGAAGACTTTAATTTAGACGATGATCTAGACGATACACCCACTAATATTGATGACAACACGCCCACTAGTGCACCTTCAACCGAAATACCTCCTATTCCCCCTAGTATGAGACGAGGTCCGAAGAAAAACGACCATTAAAATCGGATGCATGGACATTTTTTGATAGGGACGTAGAGAATCAAGTAGCCATATGTAAAATTTGTAAAAATGTTTTAAAATTTAAAACTGGAAAAGGTCACGGTGGGACGGGGGTTTAATTAGACACGTAGTAAGTGCTCATCCAGCTAGGTATGCCCAATACCAGGCTTTAAAACCGGGTGCGCAAACGGCCGCTCCATCGGGACAAGGTTCACATACGATATCGTCCCGACCAAGTACGGGTCAAATTAACCCTATGACGGGGGGAATTGTAGGCTCTAAATACAACAAACATAGAGATAGGGAAGCAATATCAAAATTAGTTCTTTGTGGAGGGTTTGCCTTTTTCATTTCCTTCATCTCCGGTTTTATTCATTACATTAGAGATATATATAATCCTGCTTTTAACGGTTTTCCTAGGTCAACTGTTAAGAGAGATGTATTTAAATTTGCGCATGAATATCAACAATATTTACGTTTTTCATTATATCATTTTAATGGCAAAGTATCTATCACGTCGATATAGGTCGTAGTACTAACGGCCATGATTATTTAACTCGTAACTTGTCATTGGATAGATTATAAATGGTCTATGCAAAAACGTATTTTAGCGTATAGATATATAGATGATAGGCACACTTTGGTACTTTTATTGCGAGAAAATATTTATCAAGTGTGCGATTATTACGGAATTACCGATAAAATTATGACTATTACATTAGATAACGCTTCTAATAACAATTACGCAATTACAATGTTAAAAAATAGTTTAGCTCCATCTTTTCCGGACCATTTTCATATAAAATGCGCGTGCCATATATATAACTTAATTGTAAAGGATGGTCTATCACTTTTTGAAGACATTCTTAGTAAAATACAATTTGCTATAAACTTTATTTTTAAAAGTAATAAAGTACAACGTAGAAAAGAATATAAAAAAATTTGTCATGATTGTGGACTACCTTTTAGAAGAATTCCACAAGAAGTATCCACTAGGTGGAATTCTTTATACGAGCAACTCTTGTTGCTTATGACTATAAATTACCTATAACTTTATTTTTTAACTCTCATAATAAAAAGCCAGCTGATATGATTTTAGATAGTGATTGGGAAAAAATTTCCGAACTTATTGTATTTTTAGAGAAATTTTTTCAAGCAACAAAAGAATTTTCCGGTATATATTATCCTACTATTTCAACTATGTTATTTTATATAACTCTAATATTTTTATTACTTAGTGAATATATGGAAAAACCAAATTATAAGGCGCTATTAAAAAAATGTTTGTCAAAATAAAAAAATATTTTATTCCTATTCCTTCTATTTATATTATTGGTTCTGTATTAAATCCTACTATTAAAATAGACGGTACTAAATCACTAATTGAAACTATTTACGATTGTATAGAAGTACTACCACCTCCAAGTCCCAAAAATCTAAATCACCCACCACCTATTGAACAAACTAAAGAAGAAGTGTTGAATAGCGTAGAACACCACCGCAAAAATATATATAGATTTTATCAACAAGAAAATGCTAGTAACGTACCGGCTACCATACCATCTTCTTCATCTTCAACACAACCTCACAAAAGACATCTTTGTTTCTGCGGCTAGTATTGAAAGCCTCGAAAATAGAATGTGCGGCCGTACCTCTACTAACCAAATTAGCGAGTTGGATATTTTTGTTTTGCGGGGTTACTGTACCGTATCAAGAAGTTATCAATGAAGATGGACAAGAAGACTTGCGAAATACGGAGGGGGAATGAGAAGACCTTTCCGACACTTTCATTGATGGCTCGAGATGTTTTGAACATTCAAGCGTCATCAACTGCGTCGAAAGCGCTTTTTCTGCGCAGCGGATATCAAATAGGAGACCACGAGACACTCATTGGCGGAGACGACTTGGAAATTGCGGTATTATTCGGAGATTGGATACGAGCGGGGCGGAGAAGGTGCGGTCAACCGGAGATCAACGAAGAAGATGATGAAAACTACAACGAAATCTTAACCGAAGGTAGTGGAAGCGACGTGGATCAATTTGACCAACAAATACCTATTCCAACCGAAGAACCACATGAAATCATCAAGCAATTAGAACAGATTTTTTTGAAAATGTAATTTTTTTAATTGCAATTTTATTATGTAATTTGCAACTTTTGGACAACACCATAAAGTTGCAATTTAGATTTTAGACAATTGTATTTGTATTACAAAAAAATATATGTCTATTAAATAATATAAGAGGCACAAAAACAGCCTTGGGATGTTTTTATTACACTATCTTGTTTTATTTATTGAGTTTTTTTATACATATGTTATTTAAAAAAAAAAAAAAAAAGGAAAACCCGACCCCGCCCCGCCCCGACCCGACCCCGCCCCGCCCCGATACCGACGGGATCGGGATCGGGACGGACCGGAGCAGTCCCGCCCGGACCCGACCCCGCTAGGCCCGCTAGTCCCGATCCCGACCCCCGGATCGTCCCGCCCCGACCCCGCCGGACCCGCCCGCCGGACCCGAGCCCGGCCCACTGGCCACCCCTACTCTGAGCTCTTGTTATTCATTTCTACCAACCCTAATCCATCTTTTCAAGTAAAGAAAGAGTAATGGCCTAGGTTAATGTTTGTAACCACCAACCAATAATTTAATGAACAAGAAATGAATAAATACTAATAACCCATTATTTATATATTCAATGGTATACACCAATCAACATAACATCCATCATTGGGTCCACAACCTTAGTATTAGAATTAGCTACTCATAGTTTTAGGAATAATACAAAGCAATAAAGAAAGCAATATTGAAAGCTTCCAATCAATGAAAGATGACAAAAGAAATAGAATCTTGTTCTCAAAAGCCTCAAAAATATTGTCTTCAATGCTATAGAGAGTGGGGAATAAATTCTGGACAAGATGACCTACACAACCTATTTATAATGGTCCAAAGTGCGGTAATTATGACAAAATCGCCCTTGGCAAAAAACGTTATAGGCCGTAAAACTCAACATACAGTTCATCGACTTGATGCTGGCCACCGTAAAACATAATCCTTCAACTTTAGGTCTTCTTTTCCGCTCGCTTTTACGGACCATAAATATGAAATACGGTCCGTCGATTCCTACCGTAACTAGATCATCAGTTGACTCATGTTTTAGTTAAGCTTTACGGTACGAATTACGATCTGTAGTTATGATTTTATGGTCCATAATTCTGACCGTAATTTCTATTTTCACTGCTGAATCACTGAACTTCGAATTTTGAGCCTTTTTCATCCAACTTGCCTTGGTTTTGCCAATTTATCATCTAGCACCTACAAAACAACAAATAACATAAGAAACAACATGAAACATTCCTAAAAACTCAAAAGTCTATGCAAAAGATATCAAATCTGACAATAGGTTCCTTCGCTTGAGGGAAAGAAACAAGTAATTCCTCCGCACATCAACACCCTTAACTTAAAGTCTTTAATTATCCTTAAGTAACTAAAACAACACACACTACTATCAAGAATGCTTAGACATCACAAAGTAAAATTGTCTATGATGTGCTTGGCAAGTAACTACAAGTATGTATTTCTAACAATGACAACACCCTTCTCTTCCACATTTTCAAATACGATGCACTAACAAAAATTGGTTGCAATTTAGAATGAAGCCTCAATCAATGACATCATGCTATTGGTATGAAAGACTTGCAAAAGAGTGATAGTTTGAGAATTCAATCAAGTTCAACAAATTTCTCAAACCCATATTCTCGCACGTAGACCAAAGAAAGTCCAACACACAGATGTTTACGTACAACAGGGACAAGAGACGAAAGAGAAAAGAAACACTCACAAAGAAGTACACATGCCACAAATGCAAATGTCATAAGCTTGGACTTATTTTTAATGCCACTAACATTGGATGGTTCAATTGCGATCATACTAGGTCTTTTCGCGGCTTGTAATGTAGGCTTAAGACGGGTAGGGTAGATATTTGGATTAAAGTGACTAAACCCTCCTTGAACACTATACTTTCATAAAGTTTTTAGAGTTGTAAGTGTGAGAGATGAGATGTCTTGTTCCATTTCCAAGAAGGTATATTTATCTACACAAGCACTAGACTTTTCAATTCTAAGGTACAAGTGATGTGAAGGGCCATCAGTGTCAACATCCCTTCGTTCAGTGTTGTGAATTGCTTGAGACTAACATACATGACATGGGTTATTGGGAGTGCAAAACCATTGCGAGTAGGCTCCGGACTTGGACGAGATGACCCCGTTCCAACGACTCTCTTGCCTATCGAGTCCCGGACTTTCTTTGCTTTCTGTGGGCGCACACCGGACTCCGAAGATCCCCCGGGGTGTTATAGACCGAACACCACTAGGATGCTGACTAGGGTTACTTCCTATTAACTGGTCCACCCCTCCACGTGGTATGCCCTGATTGGATTATTTGTCGACCCTAGATTTTACCCCATACAATGACATGTCTACCACGTCAAAGACCCATATATATTTTCGTCGATGTAGATTCTACGTCGTTATCATGTTATATATTCACGTCCATACTTGCAATCCATATTAATTTTATATTTGTTTTAGTGACTGAGTTAAATTGTCATATATAAGACAAAGAGTAGGTGACAATATATCGATTTTGTATCACTCACTTTTTCGTCACAACGTTTAATTCGTTAAACGATGGCATACTATCATCACATATGACCTTTTTTTTTTTATGGTAATGCACCTAATTTTCACTCACAATCAACTCTTAAACTCCTTAACATGCTTTTACCATTCTTTTCGAATTACAAAGAGTGACCCGGATCAAAATGACCTAACTACTAAAGTAATCTTCAATACATTTTAGTATCTCAACCAGTTTTGATTCATGTGATATACTACAAAATTTAACAAAAAAATAAATATTTTTAGACCCACTTTCAGAAATGCGGGGTAAGGCTGCGTACAGTCGACCTTTGTGATCCGGTCTTTTTCCATACCCCGCTTATAGTGGGAGCTTAGTGCATCGGACTGTCCTTTTTTGTTTGTAGCTATAAGGTTTTTGAAATTTATAATTTAAATGCGTTGTGTTATTGTAAAAAGTTCTCATAATTAAGAATAAAAATAAAAAGTATAAACTTAATTATTTTAAATTTCAAAGTACGTATCACTACCTATATATAAAAGGGATAATTGAGCTCCTTATTTACTTTAGGTTAGGGATATTTAGTAATTTCAATTTAGTATTTGATTTGCTATGCTTCTACATCTCTCCTTTTAGGGCTGTACTTTTTATTTGATGGTAAAAAAACCTAGCCTTAACCATTTGTTTTTAGGGGTGGGCATAAAACCCGTTGAACCGAAAAAACATGAACCAAACCGGCAGTTCGGTTATGTTTTTATTCGGTTTTTAAAAAAATGGTTTTTTAAAAAATCGAATTAGGATTAAATAATTCTGTTCGGTTCTTTAGAATTTTTTATGAACCGAACCAAAAATCGGTGGCAAATTTGTAATTAATCTTATTTTTTATTTTAGGCTACTGCTATCTCTTGAATAATAGCCATTGAAGTCAATCTATGAAGCTTTTATGGAATTCGAAGGCGGCATGAACTTAATTAACATATTCACGTCCGATTTTTCTGTCTTGTAAAAAATATATTTTACTCCGTCTGTGACTTGAGAATCCTGAATAATTAAATAAAGTAAAAATTAGATATTAACACTACGCTCGATGTGATCTCATCACATAAATCCATAACAGTCTCAATCACCCAAAGCAAAAGAGTTTGTGATATTCTAGATGATATCACCTTCGGTGAAGAGGATACAGATGGCCTAACATTCCCTCACATTTATTCCATTGGTGATTACTTTATGTATTTCTAATACTGATGCTAAATGTGTTTTGATTTCAGTGAACCTCATTCATGCACAAGTCATATGCTCAAATTACACCTAAATTATGACGTAAAGTAGTCATTGTCAAATATAATAATACAACAAGGTTGAGGTCGAATCGCGCAGGAAATAAAGTGAGAAAAATTACTTTACATAGTGTGACACTTGACTTTAGCCGTAATCCTATTCCGGTAAATTGTAATGGAGTTTGATAATTTTACTAGCAATGTCAATTTATGATTACTTAAATTAGAGAGAAACCAAGGTTGTGTCCCCTTTTGATGAAATGTAACGATATAGGTGTTAATATGATATATTTCTTATGGGTCGTTATATAGTGTGCACTTGATCTCTAAATGGCCTTTTAATATTTTTCAATAGTTAGAAGGTATTTCCTCTTCATGATTGTCCCAAA
Source organism: Anisodus tanguticus (assembly GCA_034509755.1). Classification (NCBI taxonomy): domain Eukaryota; kingdom Viridiplantae; phylum Streptophyta; class Magnoliopsida; order Solanales; family Solanaceae; genus Anisodus; species Anisodus tanguticus. Next base: position 44,256,136 of record CM067556.1, read on the forward strand.
TGCAAAAGAGTTACATGAAGAATGATCAATTTCATGTCAAATAAACTCAACTTATTCTTAAGCGAGTCTATTAAATGAGGGTTAACGCTCCGAGTTCTTGTTATTCATTTCTACCAACCCTAATCCACTTTTTCAAGTAAAGAAAGAGTAATGGCCTAGGTTAATATTTGTAACCACCAACCAATAATTTAATGAACAAGAAATTAATAAATACTAATAACCCATTATTTATATATTCAATGGTGTACACCCATCAACATAACATTCATCATTGGGTCCACAACCTTAGTATTAGAATTAGATACTCATAGTTTTAGGAATAATACAAAGCAATAAAGAAAACAATAAAAATGCATTGAAAGTTTACAATCAATGAAAGATGACAAAAGAAATAGAATCCTGTTCTCAAAAACCTCAAAAATATTGTCTTCAATGCTATAGAGAGTGGGGAATAAATTCTGGACAAGATGACCTACACAACCTATTTATAATGGTCCAAAGTGTGGTAATTATGACAAAATCGCCCTTGGCAAAAAACGTTATAGACTGTAAAACTCAACATACAGTTCATCGAATTGATGCTGGCCACCGTAAAACATAATCCTTCAACTTTAGGTCTTCTTTTCCGCTCGCTTTTACGGACCATAAATATGAAATACGGTCCGTCGATTCCTACCGTAACTGGATCATCAGTTGACTCATGTTTTAGTTAAGCTTTACGGTACGAATTACGATCTGTAGTTATGATTTTATGGTCCATAATTCTGACCGCAATTTCTATTTCACTGCTGAATCACTGAACTTCGGATTTTGAGCCTTTTTCATCCAACTTGCCTTGTTTTTGCCAATTTATCATCTAGCACCTACAAAACAACAAATAACATAAGAAACAACATGAAACATTCCTAAAAACTCAAAAGTCTATGCAAAAGATATCAAATGTGTCGTAATTCCTCGATACATCAACACCCCTAACTTAAAGTCTTTAATTGTCCTCAAGCAACTAAAACAACACACACTACTATCAAGAATGCTTAGACATCACAAAGTAAAATTGTCTACAATGTGCTTGGCAAGTAACTACAAGTATGTATTTCTAACAATGACAACACCCTTCTCTTCCACATTTTCAAATACGATGCACTAACAAAAATTGGTTGCAATTTAGAATGAAGCCTCAATCAATGACATCATGCTATTGGTATGAAAGACTTGCAAAAGAGTGATAGTTTGAGAATTCAATCAAGTTGAACAAATTTCTCAAACCCATATTCTCGCACGTAGACCAAAGAAAGTCCAACACATAAATATTTACGGACAACAGGGACAAGAGACGAAAGAGAAAAGAAACACTCACACTCACAAAGAAAGTACACATGTCACAAATGCAAATGTCATAAGCTTGGACTTATTTTTAATGCCACTAACATTGGATGGTTCAATTGCGATCATACTAGGTCTTTTCGCGGCTTGTAATGTAAGCTTAAGACGGGTAGGGTAGATATTTGGATTAAAGTAACTAAACCCTCCTTGAACACTATACTTTCATAAAGTTTTTAGAGTTGTAAGTGTGAGAGATGAGATGCCTTGTTCCATCTCCAAGAATGTATATTTATCTACACAAGCACTAGACTTTTCAATGCTAAGGTACAAGTGATGTGACATGCCAACAGTGACAACATCCCTTCGTTCAATGTTGCGAATTGCTTGAGACTAACAGACATGACGTGGGTTATTGGGAGTGCAAGCCCGTTGCGAGCAGGCTCCGGAATTGGACGAGATGAACCCGTTCCAACGGCTCTCTTGCCTATCGAGTCCCGGACTTTCTTTGCTTTCTGTGGGCGCACACCGGACTCCGAAGATCCCCCGGGGTATTATAGACCGAACACCCCTAGGATGCTGACTAGGGTTACTTCTTATTAACTGGTCCACCCCTCCACGTGGTACACCCTGATTAGATTATTTGTCAACCCTAGATTTTACCCCATACAATGACATGTCTACCACGTCAAAGACCCATGTATATTTTCGTCGATGTATATTCTACGTCGTTATCATGGGATATATTCACGTCCATATTTGCAATCCATATTAATTTTATATTTGTTTTTGCGACTGAGTTAAATCGTCATATATAAGACAGAGAGTAGGTGACAATATATCGATTTTGTATCACTTGCTTTTTCATCACAATGTTTAATTAGTTATACGATGGCTTACTATCGTCACATATAACTTTTTTTTTATGGTAATGCACCTAATTTTCACTCACAATCAACTCTTAAACTCCTTAAACATGTTTTTACCATTCTTTTCGAATTACAAAGAGTGACCCGGATCAAAATGACCTAACTACTAAAGTAATCTTCAATCCATTTTAGTATCTCAACCAATTTCGATTCATGTGATATACTATTAAATTTAACAAAAAAATAAATATTTTTAGACCCTCTTGCAGAAATGCAGGTAAGGCTGTGTACAATAGACATTTGTAATCCGGCCTTTTCCCGTACCCCACGCATAGCGGGAGCTTAGTGTACCAGACTGTCCTTTTTTGTTTGTAGCTATAAGTTTTTGAAATTTATAATTTAAATGTGTTTGTGTTATTGTAAAAAGTTCTCATAATTAAGAATAAAAATAAAAAGTATAAACTTAATTATTTTAAATTTCAAAGTACGTATCACTACCTATATAGAAGGGAGAATTGAGCTCCTTATTTACCTTAGGTTAGGGGTATTTAGTAATTTCAATTTAGTATTTGTTTTGCTATGCTTGTACATCTCTCCTTTTAGGGCTGTACTTTTTATATAATGGTCTAAAAAACCTAGCCTTAACCAGCTGTTTTTAGGGGTTAGCATAAAACCCGTTGAACCAAAAAAACCGAACCGAATCAGGATTAAATAATTCGGGTTCGGTTCTTTGGAATTTTTTATGAACCGAACAGAAAACTGGGGGCAAATTTGTAATTAATCTTATTTTTTTTATTTTAGGCTACTGCTATCTCTTGAATCATAACCATTGAAGCCAATCTATGAAGCTTTTATGGAAGTCGAAGGCGGCATGAACTTAATTAACATATCACGGAAGCATTGACATAAAATGTAGGGAGAGAAAGTAGTTGTAAATTAGTGCAACTTTAAATGGTCATAACTCTGCGATCGGATGTCAGTTTTACCCGATTTTTTTTATTTTGCGTATGATTTTGAGACGTGGCCGGTCAAACTACCGTGAGGTGTTTTGGCTCCGCCAATTTTTAGTAAAACGTCTATTTTTTCAATCAATTTGTGTTTTCCCTCAAATCGATTTCTAATTTTCCCTTTTCTTTGGTAAACATCTCACGATATACAATATTTTTCAACGTCGAAATTCCGTGGTAATGTAGGTATGAATTTCAATTTCAGTGTTGGAAATTCAATTTTAAAAAAATTCCCCCGACCCGTTTATTTAATTTCAGTGTTGGACTTTTATTTTGTGGGGATGTAAACTTTAATTTGAAGCTTTTTACATGTTTTAAGAATATATATGATGCAGACTTTATATTTTTAGACTTTAATTATTTTTTTTAACTTTATATTTGAATTGAAAACCGATATAAACCGATACGTTAGGCGATATAAACTGATATATCGATTTTTTTAAAAAAATTTGATTTGGTTTTTTTAAAAAAACTGAATTTTATTCGGTTCATACTTTTTTTATACAAAACCGAACCGAACTTATATACGCCACCCCCTAACTGTTTTAAGGGTGTTTTCGGTATTTAATACTTTTATCTGCTGCTGCCTTTTGTACCTTGTGAATTAATTATAGTACAACTTGATTTAGCTCATTAAATAGCCTCAATGTTGTTGACTATTTCACTTTGATGTGTAGTTAAAATTATTTGTCCCACTGCTTATGTCACCATTCATCAGCCATCAAAAGTGACAACTTCCTCTTTCGTGCTACGTGGTGTAAATTGAAAGGATTTTTTGAGTTCTTTGTATTCTACCTTTTCTCTCTCTTAGCTTTAACTAACATGCATTAGTTAATTTTCTGGGCGGATTTTTTCATTATCTAGTAATCCTGGAGAGTGTAGAAATATAGATGGTAGATTAATAAAGTTGTCTAAGTTTATCAAATAATAAGCATGTAATAAGGAGACGAGTAGTATTAACTCAAAATTTATTTTTAAATAAAAGCCTATAATCTTTAACCAATATGAACATCATAATTACAGAGTTTAACCCTTATCAAGATCATAATTAAAAACACATAGTCTAGAAATCATACCTCTTAATCAAAATTTCAGATCACCGGAGATCTCAACCCACCCTTGGCTCTGCTTCCCTTCTTCTTCCACCGAATTTGCGGGATAATTAGCCTAGGTGCCTGGGAGTTCTCAACAGACTATCTTCTAAAATTCTTGCTAAGGTGCAGATTTATAGACTAATATGGTTCTAATTATAATCTTTCAAAGTGTTCTTTTCTCTGATATTATGATATTACAATTGATTTGGATTATAGACTAAGGAGGGGGTTTAGCTAGACATAGAGATTTTCAAGTAAGGATTTGTATAGAAAGTTTTTGAATGAATAATCAGGTTACAAGAGACTCCTTATATAGATAACCTCGGCTGATAATATGACATAATTGCTTTTCAAAAAGTCGTAAAGTAAATAGTAATCACTTTTCCAAAGTCGTAAAGTACACAGTAATCACTTTTTCAAAAGTCTAAAGTGGTACAGTTTGTCTGCTGATATTTTTCGAAAGTTTTTTGTCTTGTCCTTCTTGATGATATCTTTTCATGTTGCTGCTTTCCAGGTGTCCTTGATAATATCTTCTTTTGATTCTTTCATCAGATTCTTTTTTCCTTGACATAATTTCATCTTTCGTAGTAATACATGATAGTGAATTGGGCTGCAAGTAGTAAATACTACAGGCTCCCTTATCAGAGTATTCAGTTGGGCTGCAGGTAGTAAATACTACAGGCTCCCTTATCAGAGTATTCAGTTGGGCTGCAAGTAGTAAAAACTACAGGCTCCCTATTCCGTTGGGCTTCGAGTAGCAAAGCTACATGATCCCTATCAAAGTAGTAATTTTTTCAGATCCTTATGCAAAAGCGCTGATGTATTCAGGTGTATATCTCAGCTTGTCGGACATTGATACTATTGATGAAGAGGATGGTATTGAAGATGGTATGGTTGCTAGTTTTGATACAAATGGTGTCAAAGTTTTGGTAGTAGGGATTTTTGGTTTTTCAGGTGTAGTGATAGGTGATCTGGATTGGATTTCATTTTGTAAAGTCTTCAGGGTTATCAAGTCTTGTATGACTTCTCTGAGTTGGTTTATAATATTGGTGTTTTCTTGTAATCTGAATATTAGAATTTCATTGGTTTGTATAATGGAATTCATGGTGTTGGTAATGTATTCTTCAAGTTTACCACTGTTGATCGACATTGTTATATCTGCTAAGAAAATCAGCTAAAACATTTTTAGTTCCAGATATGTTCTTAACAATAAAGTTGAAACAACAATAGAATGATTGCCATTTTCTCCTTTTATTCAATTCTGGTAAAGGGTCTATCTTGTTTGTAATAAAAGCTTTTACCTGTGTGTTGTCAGTTCTAACAACAAATTTTACTGGTAGCAAGTGGTAATGAAATCTTTTTATTCCAAATTTTACTGCTAATAACTCTTTATCATTTATATGATAATTTTTCTCATTTGGTTTCCATGTTCCTCCTCCATGTCCACAAATTAGTGATTTCTCTTTATCTATATCTTCTTTATCATAGGCTATGAGGACTTCTCCCCATCCTATATTACTAGCGTCAGTAAAAATTTCCAGTTGATCTTTTTCTGTTGGTATTCTGTGTTTTGGTAGTGTTTTTACCTTTTCCTTGATATATTTTATGGCCTTATTATGTTCTTGTTTCCATTCAAAGGTTATGTTTTTCTTTATCAATTCTTGCAATGGTTTTCTTAAGAATGGTAAATCCTTTATATGGTCTGAAGCATAATTTATTACTCCTAAGAACTATTGTACTTCTTTTTTGTTTTCTAGTTTTTCTTTAAATTTTTTTATCTTTGTTACTATATGTTCTTGTAGTTGTAATCCTTCGTTATCTATAATGTATCATAAATATTCGATACTATTTTTAAATATTTCAGATTTCTTCTCAGATAATAGTATTCCGTGTTGTTTTATAGTTACTATAAATTTTTCTAGGTGTTTTATATGATCGTCTAGATTATTGCTAAATATTAATATGTCGTCGACATATACTATGCAAAATTCTGTTAACTTTCTAAATACTTGGTCCATTTTTCTTTGAAATATTTGTGGTGCATTTTTTAATCCAAAGGGTAGTACATTCCATTCATAGTGTCCTTGAGGGGCGCTAAAACTATTAAAGATCTTGATTCCTTTGTTAGTTTTATTTGCCAAAATCCACTTTTACAATCAAACTTACTAAACCATTTTTTGTTTCCTAGTCGGTTAATAAGGTTTCTTTTATATGATATCCATCAAATATTGTCTTTTTATTTAGTTCTCTATAATCAATTACCATTCTGGCTTTTCCTCTTTTTTTGTTCACTATGTTTCCTTACTAAAAAGGCTGGGCTGCTATGTGGGCTTTTACTTTCTTGTATCATTTTTAATTCTAGTAATTCTTTTAATTGGGTTTCGAATTCCCTTTGATCTGTTGGGCCATATCTAATAGGTTTGGATCTAATTGTATCACCTTCATTTATCAGTTTTATTTCTGCATATATTTTTTTTTTCCCCACAGTTGAATTGGATTTTCTCCAAAGTTTATTTTTAGTATATTGAGATATTTTTCTTTTAATAGTTGTAGGTTATTATTCTTATCAGTTTTTATAGTACATAATCTTAATGTATGTATTGGTAATATTCTTTTTAATACTATCCATTTATTACAAGGTGTTTGTAAGCTAAAAGTATTGCTATCTATAACTTGTGCTTTAAAGTAATCTAGGAAGTTGTTTCCCAATAACACTTGTTTCATATTATCTAATTGGATGGAAAAAGAGAATAAATAATCCGACTAATTATAACGAAAAGATTAATGCATTATGGGAAGAAATAATAGTAAAAGAAAAGCTGAAAAGCACGTTGACAATAATGGATGAAATAAAAGAAAATCAAACACAAATACAACAGATGATAAAGAGAAGAACTGACTAACCTATGGGATGTATATGAAATACCAACGTTTAAAATAATATTAGAAAAGCTTAATATGATAATAGAAGACAAAAACAAAGGTAATCAGGTAGCAGGAGATAATGAACCCAGTACAAGTAAAGAAAATACAATGATTAATACTACCGCGCAACAACCAGAAATAGTGTCAATGGATGCGTGGAGAAGAAGTAAAAAACCTATAATGATGGACATTAGCAAAATAAAACCAAAATTATCCACACAAGTAGAAAAACATTGGACATCCTAGCAATATTAAATAAAAAAAGACAATTTTAATGGAAAAACAAGAACCTAGTATACCCGGTGTACTTACGTTTCTAAAAAACAATGGTAAAAAGATAGTAGAAAAAGAAAGATACAAATATGTACCTATAAGGACAAGAACACCAAAAGAAGATAAAGATTCAAGAGAAGAAAACATTTACTTAAAAGATACAGAAAAGACAACCTATGAATATTTAAACCTAAAACTAGATAAACAAGAACAACAGATATCTGAGTTGAAAATAGAGAATACAAGGTTGAAATTACATACTAACGAAGAATGGTATGATAAGTACAAAAAATATAAACACAAGTTTAAAGACACGAAAAAAATATTAAAAGAAACAAAGGTGGAATTAAAACAAATAAAATAAGAATTAAATGAAACTAAAGCAGAATTAAAACGGACAAAAGAAGAATTAAAAGAGGTAAAACAAGAACTAGAAGAACTAAAAGAAGAAATGCAAATCCTTAGAGAACAAATGAGAAGTAGAGATGGCAATGGATCTTGGACCCGGTCCGGATCCGATGAATCCAGATCCGTTTTGTAGGATATGGATCTTCAAAATTTGGACCTGACGGATCCGGATCGAACCCAGATCCGTTTCTGACGGATTGAAGCTGGATCTTGTATTTGAGATTCGTATCCGATCTAGATTCGATCCGTGAATCCATTTTTTATTAAATATATCCATAACCTAGAATGTAATTTTATAAGTATTTTCTTAAATGTTTTTCATAATTTATGTATTGGGTAAAGGGTTGAACCAGGATAAGGCACAAATCACACAACCATGTAATTTGTCTTTGAAGTTTCATTTCTTTTACCTATATGCTCTCTGCAGTTTTCCATATTTTTATTTCTATAAAAAGAAAAAATTATCACTCTTCTTTAAATTTTTCTTTCTTGAATCTGCTAGCCGTAAGCTTTAAGTATCTTTCTCCCATTTGTTTGATCAGCAAAAAAAAAATCTGGGACTTTTGATATATGACTCACATTGTTTTATGTTGTTTAATGAAGTCAATCAGTAGAACTACAAGTGGAGCATCACTAAAGCCTCCAAAAATTAGCTCAAAGTTGCAACATGTTCAGCATCACTAATGAAGTCAATCGTCTTTATTTTTTTGTGATGCTAAAACTTTGTTCAGTGTTTTGAAAGAATGGTGTCATGTTTGTGTAGGTTGATTGAATGAACTCAATCATTTTTTTCAATCAGATTGCGTTTCATTTTGTCATAAAAGTTTCAACATGTGGGAATATTATTCAAGCCAAAAAAATTTACATGTAGATCCATATCCGATCCGTGGACCCGGTGGATCCGATGGATCCGGATTTGGATATGATTTTTATGGACCCGATGGATCTGGATCCGGATGTTGATCCAGGTATGAAAAATGGATCTGGATCTGGTAGGATCCGGTCCAGATCCGATCCGTTGCCATCCCTAATGAGAAGGTTAAAAGGAAAAAAGAAAGTAAGGAAAAATACAAGTGATGAAAGTACTAGTAGTAACGAAAAAACTGATAGTGATTCAGATAGTAACGATAAACCAACTAATCAAGAAATACAAGTAGTGGAATTTATAGAGGAAGTAGAAAATGAAGAAAACTCAGAAATAGTAAAGGAAAACAACCAGATAATAGAAGCATTACAAAAAATGAAAAGGATAAATGCTATCGTAGAAGAAGAACCTGAAAGTGATATAGAAGAGGAATATAATAGACCTACGGAAATAGAAATAGAAACACATGATGTAATAAATGAAGACACAAATGATTATCCTGAGGAAGAACTAGTAGACCCTAATTTAGAAGTAATAGCAAGAAACCGGACGAGATTACCAAACTACATACCAGTAGGATAACAAGCAGAGTTTAAAGAGTTTGTAGGATCAATGGCACAAGGAGTAAATTACAATGGATATTTTCTAGACCTGGATAATGTTTATGATGAACAAGAAATAGGAAGAAGGATAACTGATTGGAACCTTGGAATGTATATAGCAATAATGAACTCTACACAAACAGAAAACTTAGAATATATGTATGAATTAATAACTAGAACATTAATTGGAAAAGTAGCATACTGGATAGAGTCTATAACATATCAATTAAGAGGAGAAGTACTTAGCCATGCAACAGATTGGAAATCTATGTTGATAATATTTGATATTATACTAAAAATAGAATTCTTAGGAGAAAGATGGTTAGTAGCTAGAGAAAACGTACTTGCTGAAAGAAAAATTGAAATAGTAATGAATTTAAACAATATGAAATGTTGTAAGATTAATAAATTACCACAATATACAATTAGTTTTAGTAAGTTCTTTTATGAAGCAAGATTCTTACCAGAAGAAGGTCTGATATATCAACAACTTTGTTATGACCACTTACCAACATCTTATAACACTGAGATATCAAAAGAATACACTCAACTAGAACCAAAAGAAAACACATTAGGAAAAAGAATAAGAGTACTAAGAGCATACTTAATGCGGAAATGCGAAGAATTTAGAATGTAACAAAAAATTTAAAAAGATAAGAAACTAGGATTAAGAGAAGTATGTGGATTCACAGAAAGGAGACTAGTATTTGGATGCGATGATAAAAGAAAAGAGAGAAAATATAAAAAGAATAGTAAAAAATATCAAACGAAGAAATACAGGAAAAATAACAATTACAAAAATTATAACAAACCAAATTATAGCAATAAACCTTATTACAAACCTTATAGGAAAAAGAGATTTAAAAGATACAAAAATACCCCTGAAACCAGAAGGAAATTTAGATATAAGAGAAAATTTAGAAAAAGAAAATATGTGAAACCCGTAGAAACAGAAAAGGCTAAAGAATGTAAATGCTGGAACTGTAATGAAAAAGGACATTATGAGAATAAATGCCCAAAACTAAAGAAAAAAGGAGTAAAATACATAAATACGACACAATTTATAATGAGTTTACAACATATTAAAGAAGATAATGACAAATGGTATGAATATGACAATTTCTATGTCACTCAAACTGATGAAAGTGAATCAGATTTAGAAAATATTAACTTCATTAACCAACGATAAGAAAGTGAAAGTACTTCTGAGTAAAATACTTCTGAGTAAAATGAACATAATAGAAAGAAAAAAAAAACAAACTTCTGGAAGAAAGGGATTACTGGATACAATGTGAACAATATGTTCGCTATAAGCTTGTTACAACTGCAACCACAAGTGAAACAGGAAATAAATATTATAATGATAGATATAACAAGGTTACAAAAAACTTTAGGAAAATAATAGAAAAAATAAGCGAGATAAATTGGAGACTTATTAAAATAAGAAGGAATATACAAATAATGATGGATGGTGAAAACATTCGCCAAGAGGTAAGAGAATTAGAACAAGATGAAAACCTCCAACAAAGATTAAGAGAAACGAGTATCAAATAAAATCCTAATACCTAATGGTAGCAATCTATATAGAAGCCCATATAGAATACAAGCCTAATAAAATAATAAAACAAAAAATCTTTATTGATAGCGGAGCAGATTTATGCTTAGCAAGAAAAGACTTATTAGAATCACATAGGTGGAAGAGAACCAGATCACATAGAGCAAGAGTATCAGGATTTAATGAACAATCAAAAGAACTAGATAGTAGCAAAAAACATGAGAATTGTATTAGGAAAACTATACAAAGAGGAATAATAGCGAAAAAACAAAAATTAAAGGAAATAAGGACAGCTTTATCAGAAGAGATATTTTGCCAACTAAAATACTTAAAATACAAGGCAAAAGAAATAAAATTAGAAGAAATATAAAATAATTAGAACAACAATGTGATAAATTTGATAAAATATGGGTAGATATGGGAAATGGATGGAAAAAGAGAATAAATCAATATACAAAGAGAAATAATAGCGAAAAAACAAAAATTAAAGGAAATAAGGACAGCTTTATCAGAAGAGATATTTTGCCAACTAAAATACTTAAAATACAAGGCAAAAGAAATAAAATTAGAAGAAATATAAAACAATTAGAACAACAATGTGATAAATTTGATAAAATATGGGTAGATATGGGAAATGGATGGAAAAAGAGAATAAATAATCCTAAGAATGAAAGAGAAATAATAATTACTAAAACTATTAACTTAAGATTCAAAATCTAAGACTTAGAGTATAAAATAAATATAGGAGTAATAGAATATGATAGATTCAATGAATTACTTTTAGGAAGTGACTATTTAATAATGATAAATTATAAAATAAATAATAACGAATAGAAATAAACGATCAAGGAAAAACGAGATTTGTAAATCACTAGCGCCAGTAAAAAGTTCCAGTTGATCTTTTTCTGTTGGTATTCTGTGTTTTGGTAGTGTATCACCCACAAAGTTCTCAAGGAGCCATTAGAGAAAATAATTAGTAATATGATTGAACTAACTTAACGTTGGAAACAAATTGAATTTCTGCTCGTTATTGATTTCTACTAATACTCATGTTATACTGAATTTAACTTCTCATTTATATATATTGTTGGAAATTTACTAATGTGGAATAAAGTTTATCTCATTATTTATGACTCGAGCAATTGGGGCCTCGCACGTCGAAAACGTCGTTTCCACGCACGTGCACATGTAGTGCCAAGTATCGCAAATTTCATTAGTGAAAGAGATATTGGTACGTAAGTAATACGTTTGAGACATAGAATGATGGACGGTTATTGACCAAATAACAAGGATTTCACGTTAGTAAATGAAGGAAGAAGTGTAAGATGAAATGAGTCGAAAATCGCCGCGGAGCCGCGAAGGGCCGTGACGCAGCCCCGTCGGATCCGAGGCGCCGAAGCGCCGTGGCGCTTCGGAGGCAGAATGCTGCGACGTGAAGACGGAAAGTTCTGACTTTTAGGCTGGTTTTAGAGCATTGAATCTCCATTATTTGGCACATGAATTCATCCATTATTTGGCACATGAATTCATCAATTATTTGGCTGAATGTAACCCCTCAATAGGTGCCATTACATGGCTATTGAAGGCCATTAGTTGGCTAGTTGAGGGGTCATCTCCTTACACTATAAATTGAGGCCTTTGGCTCAATTGTTCAACACTTAGAAACATTTACAGAATTTTCTGAAATCTTCATCTTCCTCTCTAGCAAGTTCACTATACTCAAAGTTCTTCAAGAGTAACACTTGAGTTTCCTTTGCTCATTTATTATGTTGATGTTGTATCTTGGGAGACTATTGCCCGACAACGTAAATTGATATATATGGGGCAATCTTGTCTTAAAGACAAAGTGTCATCACTCGACTCAGCAAATCACAAGGAGTTTGTAACGTTCTTGATTCCAGTTTGTTGTAATCTTTAGTTTATCCTTTCTAGAAATTTGTAATATTTACTAACTTCCCATTTTCTGCAATTGTTGTAACCCACAATTTTAATACAACATTGTTGTAAGTGCTTAGAAAGATGATTGGAAGAGAACAACTCGCTGCTAATTCTGCTGATTCTGCTGCTACTCAAGGAAACCCCTCTACCTTCCCCATTGTTGCTCAAGGCACACCTAATGCCTTCACTACTGCTCAAGGCTCATCCAACTCCTTTCCGGTTGCTCAAGGGAACATTACTATTCCTCCACCCACCGGTTTCCACAATGAACGCCCAGAGAAGTTTATGGGCTCCAACTTCAAGAGATGGCAACATAAGATGTTGTTTTATCTGAATGTTATGGGAATGCCTCATTTCCTAACAGAAGATCCTCCACAAGCTGGAGATGAAGTGGACCCCCGGTCTAATAAAACGGCTGGAGGGGGCCAAGGTATCCATGTCGTCAATGGCATAAAGATGGTTCTTGATGCTTGGAGTCATAGTGACTTCTTGTGTAAGAACTATATTCTGAACTGTCTATCAGACTCACTCTACACGGTGTATTGCACCGTAGGCATAACCAAAGAGTTATGGGAAAAGCTGCAGAAGACGTACAATGCACAAGATGCTGGTACGAAGAAATTCATCGTTGGGAAATTCCTGAAATTTCATATGGTGGATAGGAAAACTGTGATGTCCCAAGTCCAGGAATTTCAAATGATTCTACATCACTTGGATTTGGAAGGTATGAAACCAAATGAGCATATTTTGGTTCCATCACTGATTGAAAGTTACCTCCCTCGTGGAATGAGTTACTTAAAACTCAAGACAAAGGAAATGACCTTTGAGGAACTTATTATCAAACTCCAGATTCAGGAAGATAATAAGAAGGCCTTGCCTAGGGGAAAACAACCCGTTGAGGAAAAGGCAAATCTGGCCGAGGCCAAAGGAAACCCAAGCAAGAAGCACAAGTTCCAAAGGGACGGCAAGACCCAGGCGATAGAGAAGTTCAAGAGGAACTGTCACCACTGTGAGAAACCTGGTCACATGATCAAGGACTGCCGCAAGCTCAAGACTGAGCAACAAGAGAAGACCAAGGCTAAAGGTAAGTCACATGCTAACATTGTCAAAGACACGCTTCTTGATGACATGATTGAGGAGTTCTCGGCGGTGGTGCTTAAAGCAAACCTTGTTGAGAATCCCATGCAATGGTGGATGGACACGGGTGCTACCAGACACATCTGTTCCAATAGAGATGCCTTCTCCACATATACACATGTTAGAAATAAGAAGATGTTCATGGGTAACAACGCTTCCTCTGACGTACTGGGGGTAGGAAAGGCAGTCTTAAAGATGACTTCTGGAAATGAGCTCACTCTGAATGAGGTGATGCATGTCCTTGAGATTATGAGGAATTTAATTTCTGGTTATTTATTGGTTAATGCTGGTTTTAGGCTAGTATTTGAGTCCAATAAATTTGTAATCACCAAGAATGGAACGTTTGTGGGAAGAGGCTTCATCTGTGAAGGCCTCTTCAAAGTTAACGTCATGTCTGTAATACGTGCAAGCAATAATATTAAAGATTCTTCTTACTTGCTTGAGTCCTCTAATTTATGCCATCATAGATTAGGCTATGTTAACTATAAGTCCATCCAAAGGTTTGTTAAGTTGGAGTTGTTGCCGTCTATCGACATAAACTCTCAACATAAGTGTGAGGTGTGCGTAGAGGCAAAACTCACAAAGATTCCTTTTCGATCCGTCGAAAGGAATACCGCTCCTCTAGAACTTATTCACACAGATATATGTGATTTGAAGTTTGCACAAACTAGGGGGACAAGTACTTTGTGACATTAATTGATGATAGCACAATGTATTGTTACCTTTACTTGTTGAAAAGTAAAGATGAAGCCTTTGAAGCGTTTCGACGTTACAAAGCAGAAGTTGAAAACCAACTAAGCATGCAGATTAAATCCATTCGTGGTGATAGAGGGGAGAATACGTAGCGCCGTTTGAGGAATATTGTGCCGAATCGGACATTGTTCATCAAACGACGGCTCCATGCTCACCTCAGTCGAATGGTGTTGTTGAACGCAAGAACCGCATATTGAAGGAAATGATGAATGTCTTGCTCATCAAATTCGGTCTTCCCCAAAATATGTGAGGAAAAGCCGTCATTACCACTAATACGATTCTTAACAGAGTCCCACATAAGGGTAAGGACAAAACTCCATATGAATCATGGAAGGGAAAGAAACACACCTATAAATATTTAAAGGTGTGTGGTTGTTTGGCAAAGGTCTAAGTACCCAAGCCAAATAGGTCAAGATTGGGCCTAAGACTGTAGATTGCATTTTCATCGGATATGCAAATAACAGTAGTGCTTATCGCTTCTTAGTGCATAAGTCAGATATTCCAGATATCCACGGGGGTACAATCATGGAATCAAGGAATACTCAATTCTTTAAGGATACTTTTCCTAGAAAGGAAAAGGACATAACCTCTCGCAAATGAAGTTATGAACAAAGCTCTCATGAACCAGGAGTTGTTGACTGCCCGGATCTAGACGATTCAGATCTAGTGGACCTCGAAGTGGCTGAATATCCGGAATCTAGTGTTCCAGATTCTCAGAACTTGGAGACTCCAGATATGGAACCAAGGTGAAGTAAAAGGGCTAGGAAGGATAAATCCTTCGGTCCTGACTTTGTAGCTTATATGGTTGATGACGAACCAAGGACAATTGCTGAACCATTTTCAACTCCAGAGGCACCGCTCTGGAAAGAAGCTATTGAGAGTAAAATAGACTCCATACTGCATAACCATACTTGGGAGTTGGTTGATCTTCTTCCGGAAAACAAACCGTTGGGTTGTAAATGGATACTCAAACGGAAGTATAAAGTAGATGAGTCTATAGATAAGTATAAGGATAGGTTGGTAGTCAAGGGCTATCGGCAGAAGGAAGGCCTTGACTATTTTGACACGTACTCCACGGTGTCTAGGATGACGTCCATACGAGTTTTCATTGCGATCATAGTGTTGCGTGACCTTGAGATACATCAAATGGATGTCAAGACAGCCTTCCTAAATGGTGATTTGGAAGAAGAAATTTATATGGAACAACACGAGGGGTATGTGGTTCCAGAGCAATAAAGAAAGTCTGTCGACTTGTCAAATCTCTGTACGGGCTGAAACAAGCTCCGAAACAATGGTATAAAAAATTTGATAGTACTCTACTATCGAAGGGTTTCTCCATTAATGAGTGTGACAAATGTGTCTACACTAAAGGTAACTATGACTCGTTCATCAAGATATGCCTGTATGTAGACGACATGTTGATCACATGGAGCAGTTCTAGCTTGATCTTAGAGACTAAGAACATGTTGAAATAAAATGCTTCGACATGAAGGATATGGTTATCACAGATGTCATCTTAGGGATAAAGATCTCTAAGACGTCTGACGGACTGGCCTTATCTCAGTCTCACTACATCGAGGATATGTTGAGAAAGTTCGAGATGTTTGACATTTCACCTATGAAGTCACCACTGGACAGAAATCAAAAGCTTGATAAAAATCGTGGTGCACCCGTATGCCAGGAGCAATAAGCACAAGTGATTGGGAGTTTGATATACATAACAAACTGCACCCGACCTGATAATGCTTATGCAGTCAACAAGTTGGCTAGGTTTACCCGTAATTCGAGTAATGATCATTGGAAGGCGTTGAATCAGGTACTACGATACATGAAATACATGCTAACTTACGAGTTACATTATTCGAGATATCCAGCTGTACTAGAGGGGTACAATGATGCAAACTAGATATCTGATATAGAGAACACCAAGTCTACCAGTGGCTATATATTTAAAATTGGTGATGGGGCTGTGTCTTGTAAATCCTCTAAGCAAACTTGCATCGCCTGATCTACGATGAAATCGGAGTTTATCGCTTTAGACAAAGCAGGAGAAGAAGATGAGTGGCTTCATGACTTCTTAGAGGATGTACCTTGTTGGGACAAACCCATACCTTCTGTAATGATCAACTGCGACAATCAGTCGGCTCTAGGAAGGGCACGGAGTTCTATGTACAATGGCAAGTCTCGTCAAATTCGACGGAGACATAAGACCGTTAGGTTGTGGTCTTACTGACCGGAGATCCCAGGAATTAGGTTCAATGGGAAAACTAAGTTGTAAAGGTACAGTTGAGCGCTTCGGTGGAAGCATGAGCACTCCGGATAATAATTTCTATAAAGAAACACCAAATCCAAAGTCGTTCCCGCGATAGATGTTAAGTGCTATCTACAGTGTGGGTAGAGGTTAAGTTTTCAAAACCTTAAATGATCCTCAACGGTTGAGGTTAGGTTTGAGAAAACTTTTAATAGTTTCTAACACTTGTAAAGTAGGGTGTAGCAGGATACCTTGTAGGAGACCACCAATTTAAGTGCGAGGATAGGCCGCCTCAAATGAACGCACTTAAGAATCTAAGAAGTGTCCACGGCCACAACGGACAAAATATTATGAAGAACAGAGTAAGGGAAGTTGTTGTGTTGGTACCGTTGACTTGGCTTACACTAAACACTGACGGTTCAAGACATCACGTTCACCGCGTAGTAAGTAAGTCCGATGGTATTCACTATGGAAGGTTTAAAGCGGAAGCTACCTATCCAGATGCAACATCTGTCCGCTGAAAGATTGCTTGAAATAAGCACCTTGTGAGTGCGTCAAAATCTCTTTCAAGAAGGGATTGTTGGAAATTTACTAATGTGGAATTAAGTGTATCCCATTATTGCACGTCGGAAATGTCGTTTCCATACACCTGCACACGTAGTGCCATGTATCGCAAATTTCATTAGTGAAAGAGATATTGGTACGTAAGTGAGACGTTTGAAACATAGAATGATGGACGGTTATTGGTCAAATGACAAGTATTCCACGTTGGTAAACGAAGGAAGAAGTGTGCAAAGTGTAAGATGAAACGAGTCAGAAATCACCGCGGAGCCGCAGCGCTAATTGGGTGTTCAGCCACTGGAGCCGCGACGCTAATTTGCAGAGCCGCGGCGCTTCGGAGGCAGAATGCTGCGACGGGAAGCTTTTGGGCTGGTTTTGGAGCATTGAATCTCTATTATTTGGCACATGAATTCAGCCATTATTTGGCTGAATGTAACCCCTCAATAAGTGTCATTACATGGCCATTAGTTGGCTAGTTGAGGGGTCATATCTTACACTATAAATTGAGGCATTTGACTCAATTGTTCAACACTTAGAAACACTTACAGAATTTTCTAAAATCTTCTTTTTCATCTCTAGCAAGTTCACTATACTCAAAGTTCTTCAAGAGAAACACTTGAGTTTCCTTTGCTCATTTGTTAAGTTGTTGTTGTATCTTGGGAGACTATTACCCCACAACGTAAAAGGATATATACGGGGCAATCTTGTCTTAAAGACAGAGTGTCATCATTCGACTCAGCAAAGCATAAGGAGTTTGTAACGTTCTTGATTCCAGTTTGTTGTAATCTTTAGTTTATCATTTCTAGCAATTTGTAATATTTACTTACTTCCCGTTTACTGCAATTGTTGTAACCCACAGTTACTCCCTTCCATTGAAGCGTTTGTTTTACTTTTTTTAATTCGTTTTAAAATGAATGTCTATTCTCTTTTTCTTTTCTTTTTTTACTTTTCATTTCAATTTTAAACTTTTCACATGATATCTTTAAAATTATAAGATTAAAAATCATTTTGTACACTCAAACACATTTTTAATTTAAAAGCACAATATTTTAAAATATTTTTTTTAAAATTTTATGTTAAGTCAAATCACATAATTTTTTAAAACTAAGGGACGGAGTATTATATTATGTTTGTCATTTTCGGTCTGCCGTTTCCAGATATAGGTTTTCAAGAACAAACATATACCTCATTCAAGTTTTGGGATGCATGTAATGCCACGTGTCAGTTCTTCAGCGCATGCAACAGTTCTCAGCTCTCCTCACAACACGTAATTTATTTTCTCTGAATTGTCAGTTCGTGCCTTAACGTGGAAAAAGATAAAAAGTCAGATGCTTCCCTCCATACTCCGAAATTAAAGTATATATAGAAACTTTTCTTCGCCCTTTAGTACCATCATGCCTAGAGATGGCAGTAGATTTTGGATCTCATCCGTATTTTATGGATCTAGATTTGTTTTATAAGATATAAATTTTTAAAATTTGAACTCAACGGATCTGGATCGGATCCGAATCCGTTTCTGACGGATCGGATCCGGGTCTGTTCCTGATGGATCGGATCTGGATCTAGATGATCCATTTTTTTATTAAATATATTCATAATCTAAAATGTAATTTTATAAGTATTTTCTTAAAATTGCTAAGCACATCATTACAAATTTAATTCTCAAAATAAGTTTAATTTATCCCTGCGTTAACTCAAAAACCAAAAATAAAGATGTAATTTCGATAATAAAATCAATGTTATATTAGTGAATGACTAACATCTCCATAGAAAAGTAGTTAAAATTATATTCACTTCATTTGTGAAGATTCCAAACACATGCAAGTTCTGCATTGTGGAAATACTAGTCAGCATTTTCCATAACTATTATCATTGTCCAACATTTTTAATTAATAGCTCACAATCAAAACGAGACAACGAACAAAATATCTCATATGATCATTTCAAAATTGAAACACAATAAACTGTTAGCCAAGTAAAAATTGTTTGTCAGTTCACAAAAAAAAAATTTAGCAAGAAATTTTTTTTACATGTGGATCCAGATCCGATCCGTGGACCCGGTGGATCCGGATTTGGATCTGATTTTTATGGACCCGATGAATCTGTATCATGTATGAAAACGGATCTGGATCTGGATCTAGTAGGATCCGGTCCAGATCCTATCCGTTGTCATCTCTAATCATGCCGTAACTTTGGGTTGATTTTTTTATTTTTATTATTCACTCTATCAATTTAATGTATCTGATGGTGTGTATAAAATTCAAGAAATTACAAAAAATAAAAGAAATTGAAGCTTAAGATTATATATATATATATATATATAGTTATAGATTATTTCATTAATGTAAGATAAATAATGTAAAATTAAATCATTTTAAATAGGAAATATTTTCTTAGGACTAAAAAAAAGAATATGACACATAAATTGAATAGAAAGAGTACTTGTTATCCACCCTCATCCTTAGATGTTAAAATTTTGGTAGTACATATACTGTTAACATACCAGGAGCATGTATACAAGTACTTCATTTATCAGGACCCCAAAAAGTAGTACTTTATTTATGACCACTGATGTTTGCACTCTCTAAAATACAATAGTTAGAAGAGTAAGTTTTTTACTTTTTTCTTGATCAAATTCTTCAACTTAATCAGAACATGGGACTTTCCGATCTTACCGTTTAACTACTAAATTAATGTATCATTGTCAGTAGATTAACAAAAAAAATCGTAACAGAAATTCTGTATTAGGAGAGAATAGAGACCAAAATTCTTAAGGGTCCCAACCTTACCATCAGATCCTACATGTTAGTCCTTTAAGTCGATTTCCGTATTACCTTTATTTCCCAATTGATATCTATCTATAACCGGTTAACGCAATAGTTAAGATAAAAGGAAAAAAACTCAAATATGTTATTGAATTATCAGAAATGACTCATTTATGTCATTCGTTAATAGTTTGACTTATTTATGTCATCGACGTTACCAAAATGACTCATCTATGTCATTGCCGTTACCAAAATGGTTCATCCATGCCATTTTTCATTAACGTTGATGTTGATGAAAAATGTTATTGTAAAACGGCGTTAATGAAAAATGACATGAATGAGTCATTTTGATAACGACGATGACATAAATGAGTCAAACTGTTGACGAGTGATATCTAGGATATTGTAAAGCAGTACGAGAAGTAAATAAATATTACAAATGTTCAAAAAGATAAACAAATAGGCCAATGTTCAGAACTGCCGCAAGCTTGTTGTGTCTTGAATCTTGATAACCTGAAATCAAGAAACACTAAATCTGGATGGTTACAACTGTGTGCTGAGTCGAGTGATTGCACTCTGTCCTTAAGACAAGATTGCCCCGTATATATGCTTTTACGTTAACGGACAATAGTCTCCCAAGATAAAACAACACTTTAATCTCAACACTACAAAGCAAATAGGTTGAGTCTGACGAAGAAAACAAACACGAAACGCCTTGCTGAAGAAATGGAAAAGGAAGGAAGAGTTTCTGTTTTCGTCCCAACGTTTCTGGACTGAATTTCAGTGTCTCTTCTGTTTGTCTCTGTGTATATAAATGTTGTCTCTTCTTCTGTGTCTTTCTATACTATTTTTGTATATTTTTCGTCACTAACAATTGAGCCAAAAGGCATCAATATATAGCATGAGGGAGGGACTCCTCAACTGCCAAAATATGACTGTTAATAGCCATTAGGAGGACTGTTAATGGCCATTAGGGAGGCTGATTATGGTCATTGAAGGAGGGCTGATTAAGGAGGAGTTAATCAGCCAAGTAATGGCTGATTAATGCACACTAACGCCCCAAAAATCAACTCCAATGGTAGGCAAAAACTTTTTGCCTTTCATCATTCCAAATTCAACTTTCCAGAAACTCTAGGGACCAAACTGTAAATATTAAATAATTTGGGGTCCAAAGAGATAATATCAGAAAGTCCCACGACCCACGACTCGTGACCCGAGACCGGACCGGATGGGACGGGGGGCGGCGGCGATGCACGTGTGGGCTTAGCCTTGAACCCAAGCACATCTAGGTCCTCCCTCCTTTAAACACATGGGTTACCCCTTGGGGTCCCAAACCATTAGCCAATTAAGAGACTTATAAAGAGAGCAATTCTTCCTTTTCCCACCGATGTGGTAGATTTGTCCCACACCATATTTCCATGCCTCAAACACCTTACTTCGTGCACCAATATCTCTTTCATTTCTCAACAAAATTTGACGATTCTTGATCCTACGGTCATCTACTCACTTAGTAAATTATGCATGTGTGAAGAGACAAAGCCTCCAACATGAGGAACACTAGTGTTTAATTCATTAAATATGGGTGGAAGCACCTCCCCGCCAAAGGCAAATTTCCAATAATCCCCTCTTAAAAGAGATTATTTGGCGCACACACATGGTGCCTACTTTCAGCAATCTTTCAGCGAAAAGATGTTGCATCAGGAGAGGTAGCTTCTGCTTTGAACATTCCCTAGTTGAATACCACCGGACTTACTTACTGCTATGTGAACGTGATGTTTTGAACCGCCAGTGTTTAGTGTAAGCCAAGACAATGATACCAACACAATAACTCTCCTTATTCGTTTTCATTCTTATAGTTTTGTCCGTTGTGGCCGTGGACACACTTGGATTTTTAAGTGCGTTCATTTGAGGCAGCCTGTCCTCGCACTTAAATAGGTGATCTCCTACAAGGTATCCTGCTATACCCCACTTCACAAGTGTTAGGAATCATTAAAAGTTTCCTCAACCTTAACCTCAACCGTTTGAGGACCGTTTAAAGGTTTGGAAGCTTAACCTTTACCCACCATGCAGGTAGCACTTTAATATCTATCGCGGGAACATCTTTGGATTCATGTTTCTCTACAAAAATCAACATCTGAGGTGCTCTTGCTTCCACCGAAGCGCTCAACTGAACCTTTTGCAGCTTAGTTTTCCCATTGAAACAAATTCGTGGAATCTCCAATCAGTATGGTTGGGTTACCACCACAATGGTTCGTATTGTTTGGATTTTAAGCCCATTTCCCTAGACAGGCAGAACACTTGATCTCCGGGTAGTCCCTTAGTTAGTAATCAAAGAAGTGACACCCATGATGATCAACTGCCATACGATCTTATGTCTCCGACAGATCCTGACAGATATGTCCTGACGCCGTCATCCGTGTCCTTCCTGAAGCCGATCGGCTAGCCACAGTGTATAACTGCTGAAGGCACGGGATTCTCCCAATAAGGGACGTCCTCTAAGGAGTCATGAAGTTACTCAACTTCTTTCATGCTTTGTATAAAGCGATAAACTCCGATTTCATCATGAATCGGCTGATGCAAGTTTGCTTAGAGGATTTTCCAAGACCCACCATACACATTTACTTGTGGCATTGGTGTTTTTCATATCTGATGTCCAGTTTGCATCACTTTGTTCTCCCAGAACCGCTGGACATCCAGAATACCATAATCCATAGATAAACGAATATTTCAAATATCGTCATATTCGATTTAACGCCTTCTATCGATTATTACCAGAATCACGAGTGAACCTTAGTTCAACTGATCTTGTTTGTAGGCCGATACCAGGTCGGTTGTAATGCGTACAATACATTGAACTACACGTGACTTGTGCATATCGCTCATTGTCTATGGGTGCACCATGATTCCAATCAGTTCTATGATTCATATCCATTGGTGGCTTCAACGAGACTGTCAGCTATCTCACAACTGAGTTTGGAGTTAGACCAGTTCGTTAGATGTCTTAGAAATCCAATTCCTAAGATGTCATCTGTGATACTCATATCTTTCATATCGAGACTTTGTTTCAATATGACTTCCATTCTCAGACTGTTGGTTTTCCAACTGTTGACTTTCTAACTTCAGAGTCAATGTTTCTGTAGTCCGATTCATTATTTCTGTTTTATCTGAAACTTCCAGGACCAAAATGTAAACATTTCAGGGACTAAAATGAAAGTTCAGGAAGAAGTCCAACAAACCAATTCTGATTCTCCCCTTCCAACTCTACGGTTAGGAAGGCTGTTTCAATATCCATGCCACGCAAGACTGCAATGGCCCGGGATGTTAAGCTATTCACATGGAAGCACATGTACAAGTAGCCGAGGCCTTATACTCGTCAATAGATCCATCTTCTTTTTCACAACCCAAAGGTTCTTTTCTCGGAGGAAGATCAACCATTACACAAGTATGGTTCTATATGATGGAATCTATTTCTCTCTTTGTAGCTTCTTTCCAAAGCAGATCTTTTGGAGATGACAATTATTTGTTAATTGTCCATGGTTCGTTCTCAACCATACAAGCTAGAAGGACTGGAACAAGTCTTTGTCCCTTTTTTTGCTCCGTCTCGGTTCAACATCTAGAATCCCTGAGTTCTGCAGATCTGGAATATTAAGTTCCGGATAGCTAGCAACTTTTGAGTCCTATAGATACAGAACGTCTAGTTTCGGACAGTCAGGCCCTCGCGGGTTCTTGCTAACCTCGAGCAATTACTTCTTTTTCCTTTTCAAGGAAAGTTATCTTCAAAGAATTCAGCATTATTTGACACCAAGAGGCGATAAGCACTACTGTTATTTGCAGATCCAGTGGATATGCAATCTACAGTCTTAGGTCCAACTTGACATGTTTCGGTATTCCAACCTCTACCAAGCCACCCTACATCACAACATTTGTATGTGAGATCCTTTCCATGTCTCACACGGAGGGTTATCCTTATTCTTATGCATATTTCTGTTGAGAATCGCATTAGCGGTAAGGATTGCCTTGCCCCACATATTTTGGGCGTACGACTTTGTGCTTGGCTAACACCGTTGGACTGAGGTGAGTAATGAGCAGTCGTTTAATGAACGATGCTTCACATTCTCCCCCTCTATCACTACGAATTTCTCAATCTATAGGCTTAGTTGATTTTCAACTTCTGCTTTGTAGCACTTATCCGCTTCAACAACTTCATCTTTGCTTTTTGACAAACAAAGGATACAATACGTTGTACCATCATCAATGAAGGTCACAACGTACTTGTCTCCCCCCCTCTATTTTGTATAAACTTCAAATCACCCAAGTAGGTGTGACTAAGTTCTAGAAGAGCAGTGCTTCTTTCGCTATTCCTTTGACGAAACTTGAATAAGTAATTTTGCCTCTTCGCCTACCTCACATCATTTTGAGGGTTTATGTCGACAGAAGGCAACAATCTCAACATCGTTAGCTTTTGAGTGACTTTCTATTTAACGTGTCTTAATCTATGATGGCATAGATGCACAGATTACAAATATATCATTAATTTGGCTACAGACATACTGTACCATTCTTAGTTATTATAGACCTATTAGACTAGTCTCAAACCAGCTTGACCAACAGTGTCCCTTAACCAAGTTTTGGGACATGTGTCACTTCCTTTTGGAGTGATCTCATCCCCTGAAGTCCTATTGAGGACAACAGCTCTAACCCCTTCTACTTTAGAGGTGGCGTTGCTTCACATGAACAACCTCTTGACCTGGATACTCTGGCCCTCCACACTAGGTGTCCATTACTTTTCCTATGAAATGAATTCTGGCCCACTCCAGTCTCCCGTAGGCTTTGTATGACTGAGTGTCCAATATCATCATATCAAAGGAATTTTGGCCCCACTCCAGTCGCCCGGAGGCTTTGTATGACTGAGTGTCCAATATCATCCTATCAAAGAAATTTTGGCCCCACTCCAGTTGCTCGGAGGCTTTATATGACTGAGTGTCCAATATCATCCTATGAAGGATTTTCTGCCAAATAGTGTGACAGGCTCAACGTCTTTAGCTTTTAGTCTTCTTCCGTTATGATTGGTGCCCAGACAATTCTTGGCACTTACTTAAGAGTGGTAACAGATTTTGCATAGTCAGTGGATCTTTCTCCCTCGTATGTGCGAACATACTTTACACACTTTTAATAATTACACTTAAAAGAACGATCTTTTTAAATCGTTTACAAAATCCAATCTTTAAACGGGAAGGAAGATGAGATTAAACTTCTAATTTTAAAACGTAAGGAATATAAATTATTTTGTGAAAACATTTTCATATTCATCCTTACTTTAAGCCCTTTTTAATCAGACATCATTTAATCTTATTCTTGACAAGGATGAAAAACTAATCTTTATTTCAGATTCTGGCCCACTTCAGTCACTTCATCGGACTGAGTGTCCATTTCCTCCTTACCATAATTCGGATGCTTTGTCTGGGACAGATATAGGCCTTCTGCTACAAGATAGAACTACCTCTTCAACCTTCTCCTCTTGTCCCAGTTGACATCCTCAGCCTCTCGTGAGCGCTTGTTACCACCACTCTTGGGAGCGGTGACACCATGAACATGTTGACCTTCAACAACATCATCATCACTCTCTTCTACCAGAAAACCACAGCCATAACCAGATTTGGTCACACAACTTTTGACCGACATCTTTCAAACACTAATACAAATTTTTATCTTAAATTGTAGAATATTGTAAAGCGGTACGGGAAGTAAATACATATTACAAGTGTTTGAAAGGATAAACAAATAGGCCAATGTTCAGAACTGCCGCAAGCTTGTTGTGTCTTGAATCTTGATAACCTGAAATCAAGAAACACTAAATCTGGATTGTTACAATTGTGTACTGAGTCGAGTGATTGTACTCTGTCCTTAAGACAAGATTGCCCCGTATATATGCTTTTACGTTAACAGGCAATAGTCTCCCAAGATAAAACAACACTTTAATCTCAACACCACAAAGCAAATATGTTGAGTCTGACAAAGAAAACAAACACGAAACGCCTTGCTGAAGAAATGGAAAAGGAAGGAAGAGTTTCTGTTTTCGTCCCAACGTTTCTGGACTGAATTTCAGTGTCTCTTCTGTTTGTCTCTGTGTATATAAATGTTGTCTCTTTCTATACTATTTTTGCATATTTTTCGTCACTAACAATTGAGCCAAAAGGCATCAATATATAGCATAAGGGAGGGACTCCTCAACTGCCAAAAATATGACTGTTAATATCCATTAGGAGGGTTGTTAATGGCCATTAGGGAGACTGATTATGGTCATTGAAGGAGGGCTGATTATGGAGGAGTTAATCAGCCAAGTAATGGCTGATTAATGAACACTAACTCCCCAAAAATCAACTCCAACGGTAGGCAAAAACTTTTTGCCTTCCATCATTCCAAATTCAACTTTTCAGAAACTCTAGGGACCAAACTGTAAATATTAAACAATTTGGGGTCCTAAGAGATAATATCAGAAAGTCCCACGACCCGAGACCGGACGGGCGGGCGGCGGCGGCGCGCGTGTGGGCTTAGCCTTGAACACAAGCACATCTAGGTCCTCCCTCCTTTAAACACATGGGTTATCCCTTGGGGTCCTAAACCCTTAGCCAACTAATAGACTTGTAAAGAGAGCAATTCTTCCTTTTCCCACCGATGTGGTAGATTTGTTCCACACCATATTTCCATGCCTCAAATATCTTACTTCGTGGACCAATATCTCTTTCATTTCTCAATGAAATTTGACGATTCTTGGCCCTACGGTCATCTACTCACGTAGTAGATTATGCGTGTGTGAAGAGACAAAGCCTCCAACATGAGGAACACTAGTGTTTAATTCATTAAATATGGGTGGACGCACCTCCCCGCCAAAGACAAATTTCCAAAATGATATAAATGAGTCATTTTCGATAATTCGATGTCATATTTGAGCTTTTCCGTGTGATAAATAACTCGGTGTAAATCTAAAGTAGTTCTCTTAGTAAAATCTAAGGGATATACCTAATGCAACTATTTTCGATAAGAAGCTTCAGTTAATTTCCTTGAACTTGAGCGCATATTATTTCTACGACTTCTTTTGTGTAGATTAAAAAATCCAAAACAAAGAGACAGGACTCGAGCTGTACTTGTTATATTTGTTGAATTCTAGAGGTGTTTTGGCAATCATGGCGGATGGACAGGTGAGGATACAGTTCTCCTGCACACTTTGGTAGTTTATATTGTTGTTAAGAATCTATTTAATATGTATAAATTATTATTTTGGAATCCAGTAATTCGAAAGGCCTATAATCCAACCATAATTTCAAATCGATCTTGATCAGCCTCTATTGACCATTCAATGTTTCTTATTAATTCGTGAGAATTTCAGATACTGGCGTTGCTAAATGAGATTCCAGCTTCCTCGAGGAAGTATCAGTTTGCACTGGGGATGGCTGACAAGATCGTAGATGAGAACACCAGATCTGGACATGTGGAAATGATCTATGTCAATCGTGCGGCCTTGGCTTCCGCATTCGCACGTACATCAGGACTTTTATATAGCTCTTTAAAGAGTCCCCGTATGTCGGAGGATTCAGG
Organism: Anisodus tanguticus; assembly: GCA_034509755.1. NCBI lineage: Eukaryota > Viridiplantae > Streptophyta > Magnoliopsida > Solanales > Solanaceae > Anisodus > Anisodus tanguticus. Next base: position 44,284,055 of record CM067556.1, read on the forward strand.
GACTTGGCCTTCACGCATTCTTCGGTCCCTGCCTTTGGGTTCTTTTGTGGTGTCGTCACTCAAAGGTTTGAGCACATTTTTTCCATGGGTGGGCACTGCCACGAGCCTTTTTCAAAACAAGAGGCAACCTACTGTTCCCGGTCTTGAGGAAAGTGTGAATGACTTGGCAGCTGAGAAACACGCGCAAGAGTTGTTATGGATAACGAATAAGACGGTGGAGTGGAGTGTGGTGCTGTGGATGAAGCTTTGGTGCAATGGAGCTTATCTTCTGGCTTGTCTTCTATTTCTCTGTCGACTAATCCTAGGGTGCAAGGATTCATGGTCAAGATAACAGGTAGGTACAAATTATCATTACTGCCTTCATTTTAATTTATGTGACATAATTAGAGATGGGATGAAGTTTAATAAAGGGAAGCTTTTGAAATTTATGATTACATATGCAAAATTTTTTTGGACTCGGTGGTCTTAAACATTTGTTTATAACTGTATGTTTCAAAACCCAAAAATATGTTATTTTTTTTAATAAATTAAGAAGAAAATATTATCACATAGACGAGAACTAAAGAGATTACATATTATTGTGTTGTTATTGACTTTTCCATTTGGTGGTGTAGAGATATTATTTGGAGAGCTTAACAGAGTTAAACATGAAATTCCAAGACAAGTGAAGTTCAACATATTGGTGCTGTGACTTCCATTATTCTGCTATGCAGATCACGGACTTTCATATCCAGTACTGACGGGGTATGAGAAGGTTGAGATGGAGAAGACAATGGACGAAGTGATCTCTACGTTGCCCACAATCGATCCAGAGGTTATTCTCAGCAACTGGCTACAAGATTTCACGACAACATCTGCAGACTGGCCGAATCTCCAGAAATCATATGACCTTTGTGGTGCCATTCCACTCGCGAGCTTATTCCAGGAGTTACGGAGGAAGGACAACTTTGTACGACCTGGATAAAAGTGTCATTTAGTAGTGCACTTGAGTCCCCCCCCCCCCCCCCCCCTATTTTTGGGTGAAATTGCTTTCCTAGTTTTATATGGTTTTCCTTTTATCTTTAGCTTTTCCATGTCTTTGATTTATAAATAAATAAAATCTATGTATCCTACTTGTAATAATTTTGTGATTTAAAAATCCGTGCCTTAAACATGTAAAGAATTTCATTGAGATACATGACACTCTTTGATCAATATATTCGTCATTTCACCGTCACCATATCATTATCAATCAAACCCGGATCCCCATGTTTGATCTTGTAAATGTTTTTGAAGTGTTTCTTCCTCAACTCCTTTTATATCCTAACCCATCAGAACCCCTGGATGGAGAGGCTGCAGCTCTCATGATGTGTGTGATGGTACCACTTATGATCAAAGGGTGAAAGAGTATTCCGAGAAGTACGCGAAGTGAATATGCTGGGGCTGCACCTGAAGAAAATTTTAGTGACGATAAAGTTGCTGGCAAAACAGATCCCTAAGGGATTGGACAATACTGTAACATGATATCAACTTCTCTTACGATAGACCTATCTTGCCCATGGTTTACTTGAAGGAAATAGTTTTGTTGTTTCTGTCATTTAAACTGTTATTGTGTCCTGATTCCTTAAAAGTTCATTTGGACTTGATGTATTTTTGCACTTTCCTCGAACTATATCTAAGATAAGAAGCAACATGATAAAGGGTACCTATTTGATTTTACTAATGCAAGCTTCTCAACCAGGGTTGTGGTGAGATGAAGTGTTAAATACTTTTTCTTCCCGGAAAAAAGAGTTATATTTCTATATCTCATTGCAAGCCTAACCAAATTGAAATTACATCCTCCTAGCAAGAAGGAGAATTGAAGAGAAGTTATTTCTCAAGAACGATTTGAAGTGCTCAAAACATCTTAAAAGTTTTGAAATACTTGGAAGTTCACAAAGAGATTTAAGACATCAAATATAGTCTTTCTCGAGGTTAACTAGCAACGACGAAGTTCTCAAGAGACCTTCTTCTAGATCAACTCGAAGTGTTGCTCGACTTATTCGAAGTGTTCGCTCGACTTTTTAGTACATCACAAGGAGGTCTACATCATCTGATGTTCAAGAAACATGTTGTCTTAGCTCTCGAATCGAGGTAAACACATGGAGAGAAGAATCAAGGGATACACAAGTCGTACTCACATTCTTTTAATAAATAAATCACTTTAAGTTATATTTTTTTAATGATTTTTGTTTAAATTCCTATACTCCAAAATCTATCACGATGAAAATCATCCCACTCCTTCATCTTGTATCTTACAAATAAGATATGCAAAATATAAAGTCAATTGCTATGATATGACTTCAAGGAAAAACGATAACATTCCATGTAATAATATCTACGTTGATGCATCCGTTGAACGTGATCATGCTATCCCAATGACACTTTGTAGCTCAGATTAATTTGATGGAACTGGCAAAGAGGAATACTTCATCTTCTTGGAGATCCCGTGGAAAATCAAATCTTTAACAATTGAGGAAATCTATAGGGGCGACATCTCTTGTTCTCTATATGATGTAGTTTCTCTGTGAACGTTCAACTTTGATGACTTGGAGGACTCGGAGGTCCATATGCATTAACTACGGTCAACACTTCACTAACCAACATGGGACGAGCAACTTGTTGCGATGGCGCGAACCATTGAGTCTTTAAAAAAGTCTACAGAAGAGAAGTGTCACACCCCGCCCTTGGGGGTGTGGCCAGCCCCTGGCGCCTAAACGGCCCGAGCGTACCAATTGGATATCATGACATGAACATATAACCATCTGGACCGACAAGGCCTTAGAAAGACAATCACAAGGGAAATCTGGATGCAATAACCTATAACATGCGATAGACAACCCAAAGTATACATATAACAAGGTCGGCAAGGCCATAACAGAGTACCAACAACTCACAAGAATGCCGACAAGGCCGTACAAAACATATGTATAACAACCACTAGTCTGAGCGCCTCTAAGAGTACTATAACATGTCATCAGGTTGGGACAGTGCCCCGCCTTATCCAAAATTGCTATAAACATAAGCAATAGTGCCTATCGACTCTGTACAACAACTCCAGGAGAGTGGAGTGCGACAACCAACAACTGAATCAGATGACCTACTGAGGAGGTGCGCCCATCTGTCTACCTACACCAGCATGCATGAAACACATCGCCTCAACAAGGGACGTCAGTACCAAAGAATGTACTGAATATGTAAGGCATGTAAAACATACAAATAAGAATGTAAGATAGAAGGAGGGTACATAAATCAACCTGAAACTCCGAACTGCCACTGATGGCGTACAATTGACATAAATATGACATATGCATAATAGTAAAATCGGGCCACTACATGGTTCCATATAATATCATATCAAGCCTCTCTGTGGGGTGAATCTCATCATATCATACCCCGTCATAATAGGACTCGATAATATTATATCCAACTGTAGTGATATGCATATATAAGTGTCATATCCGACCGATTATAGCGCAGCTCGGTAATATATATATATATAATGTATGAAGGACCTCGGAATATCAACATGTATATGGCAGGGGGACTTAAGGTCGTTAACCTCTTTGCCTATCGGTATGAAATTATGTACATCAACCGTTACAATCTAACAAGAGTTTCAGAATCAATTACATAACAAAAATGTCATAAGGTGTGGAAAGTACTCCCGACAAGGGACAAATAAGATTCATATAACGTTTCAGAACAAGAGGGGATATACTTTTATGTTCAAGGAAGGAATTTTCTTAACATATGTTTTAGTTTATGACGTGTTCTTTAAGATCATGCCACAATGAAGGAAATGTAAGCCTTACATACCTTGTCGCATTAGCTTTTACGAATTCCACAAGCCTTCGGATGTTCTACAAATAATTATCTATATTATACAAACGATTGGTATCAACAACGGATCCATAGCTTATAAGAAGGTTCACTTAAATATTTCGTCAAACACCTTGCGTGCATAGAGTTTATGTGATATTCTATATCTTAATCCATACATATATCAACACAACAACCTTCCTTACTACTCTCCCCTATCTCCGTATCTTAATCAACAATCCAACAACTTCATACTATATTCTTAAATCACATAAAACAGCCCAACAACAACATACATAGTTCTTAAGGTTCAAGAGAACTGGTCTTATAAGAATTCTTCAATAATCACATTCCAACTACTTGTATAAATCTAAGAGCAAGAAGAAAAGAATATGACTTACCTTTAACACCAGTCTTCCCAATTCAAGGTTACTTCACATCCACGAATTCTCCAAGAATCGATACAACAAGGAGAAAGATGATTTTACGATAACCACAGGATTCCTTACGTTGAATTTGCGTAGTTTTCCTTTGATTTCACCTCAGTTCATGTAAAACATCTTAGAGAGAGTATAGGAGTTGTTTAGGGTTGTGGAAATGAAATAAAATGATGTCTTGGTCGAATTGGGTCTATTTATAGGAGAAGAGAAAAAATTTCACCGACATATCCTGTGGCAGGTCCTGCGACTCGCAGGATATGTTCTGTGCCCCAAAATCTTGGGCAAGCCCTGCGTTCCCTCTGCATCTCGCAGGCACTTCCTGCGAGTCACAGGTTGTGCTATGCGCAGAGCGCTCTGGGAGGCGATGTGCTGTCGAACTTTATCGAAACTTACTTTCATTGATCCTATAAGCCTTAAACCTTTCCGAAACTTACTCAACACATCTATAAACTCTTATTACTCCCTTAGAGGGATCCTACCATCTCCGAGCCTATGTAGGCTAACATTACGGTAGCAATGATGCACAAAACACGAGGTGTAACATCCTTCCCCCTTAAGAACATTCATCCTTGAATGTTGAGGTAAAATTCCAACTCTTAGGATTTTTACAAATTTTGGCAGAGTTTTCTCTATAAACAGGACTATCCAAAATCTATCAAGTAGCCAAAATCATATCCAATGTCACACCGGGCCACACAATAGCATAACACAATAATACTGGCCTCACACGGCCACTTATATATCCAGAAATCAAGAAAAATTAGCCGTAACTCTCCTCAACCGTCAAATGTCAAACTCTAGGATGCATCCATCACATTTGTATTAATAACATCGCTCATACAAAGCATATAAGGTAAGTTTGGTAGATAAGATATGAATAAGGAAATCGTATCGCACGAGTGTCGATATAAACCTATAGACTGAAACAAATGAGGGTATTTGAACTTCATATCCTCCTCAACCTCCCACGTCATTTCTTCCACATATTGTTCCTCCACAGTACTTTAACAGAGGCCACTTCTTTGGTCTGTAGTTTGTGGACCTGACGATCTCGGATAGCAACTGGAATCTCCTAGTATAACAAGTCCTCTATAATCTGGACATCTTCTGTAGAGGTAATATGTGATGTATTTCCTATGTATTTCCGAAGCATTGATACATGAAACACTAGGTGGACTGCTTCTAATTTCGGGGGTAATTCAAGCCTATAGGCCACCTGGCCGACTCTTTGGACAATCTTATACGGTCCGACATACCTGGGGCTAAGCTTGTCTTTCTTTCCAAACCTCATCATGCCTTTTATAGGCGATACCTTTAGAAATACCCAATCGTCAACACCAAACTCTAGGTCTCAGTGTCGATTATCTGATTAAGACTTCTACCGACTCTGGCCGGATAATAAACATTCTTGAATTAACTTTACCTTTTCCACCGCTTGTTACACCAAATCAGGCCCTCATAACTTTACTTTTCCAACTCCAAACCAACCGATAAGAGATCTACACTTTAATTGATACAAGGATTTATATGGAGCCATATTAATACTAGAATGATAACTGTTATTATAGGCAAACTCAATAAGCGGCAAACGATCCTCCCAACTCCCCTTGAAGTCCAAGACACAAGCTCGTAACATATCTTCGAGTGTTTGACTAGTGCGTTCGGCCTGTCCATCTGTCTGTGGATGGAAAGATGTATTGAGATTAACATGAGTACCCAAACCTTTCTGGATGGACCTCCAGAAGTTGGTTGTAAATTGGGCACCTCTGTCAGATATGATGAAAACTGGAACCCCATGAAGTCGAACTATATCTTTGACATATAACTTAGCATAATCTTTGGCTGAATAAGTAGTTATGACATGTAGAAAATGGGCTGACTTTGTAATCCTATCAACAACTAACCCAAATGGAGTCGAACTTCTAATAAGAACGAGGAAACCCTATAATGAAATCCATATTAATCATCTCCCATTTCCATGTCGGAATTTCTATATTTTGAAGCAATCCTCCAAGTTTCTAGTGTTCAACCTTAACCTACTGACAAATAGGACATTGGTCCACAAATTCTACAATATTCTTCTTCATGTCGTTCCACCAGTAAATATGTTGAAGATCATGGTACATCTTAGTCGAACCAGGATGAATAGAATACATGGACTGGTGAATCTCTGCCATAATAAGTCCCCGGAGTCCTCCAAAATCGGTACATATAACCAGCATATGTATCTAAGATCCCCGTCATCGGACAACTCAAACAACTGCTTCTTCTTAAAGGAAATCCCTTCCCTTATTCTTACCAACTGTGGATCATAAAACTGTCTTGTTTTCACTTCTGTTACTAAAGATGATTCCACGATTCTGAACTATATCACCTCCGTCATCTATGTCAAACAGTCTTACGCTTAAGCTGGATAATTGGCACAAATATTTGATCAGCTCCAACTTATCAGCCTTCACATGCCTCAGACTACCCATAAACTTACGACTCAAGGCATCGACTACAACATTAGCTTTGCCATGATGGTACAGGGTATCAACATCATAGTCTTTCATCAACTCAAGCCATCTCCTCTGCCTCAGGTTCAACTCTTTCTTCTTGAATATATATTGTAGGCTCTTATTATCGGTAAACACATCAACATGAACCCCATATAGATAATGAGGCTATGCTTGCTTTGAGTGGAGAAAGTGCTAGTGGACCAGATGGTTTTACAGGGATTTTCTATTAAAAAAAATGTTGGGATATAGTTAGCAATGATGTGTATTGTACTGTCATGACTTTCTTTGATGGACATAGTTTACCTAATTCCATTACTCATACTAATTTGGTATTAATTTCTAAGAAGCAGTCTATTCAATCTTTTTCTGCTTTAAGATCAATTAGTCTTTCTAACTTCATCAACAGAGTGATCTCTAGAGTGGTTTATGGGAGAATGGAAAAATTATAACTTCTTTGATCTCCCCAAATCAGTCAGGTTTTGTGAAGGGAAGAAGTATTTTTGAGAATATTCTTCTCACTCAGGAGATTGTTTCAGTTATTAAAATCAGAGGAAAACATGCAAATGTTTTTATTAAGTTAGACATGGCTAAGACCTATGATAGAGTCTCATAGAAATATCTACTTCATGTGTTGAGGAGAATGGGTTTTGCAGAACATCCGATCAATCTAATTAGAAACTTAATTGAAAACGACTGGTACTTAGTGTTGTTGAATGGTCAAGCCACATGGTTTTTCAGATCATCTAGAGGTGTGAAGCAAGGTGATATTTTATCTCCAGCTCTCTTTTTATTATCAGCAGAAGTCTTATCTAGGGATTTGAACTCTTTATTTGAGGATAATAGATATATTGGATATGGCCATGCCAAAATATGAACCAACTAGCTTATGTTGATGATACTATTATTTTTGCCTCCTCTGACAAATATTCTCTAAACTGCATTATGAAAATTTTGAATCAATATGAGTAGACTTAGGTCAATTAATCAACAAAGGTAAGAACTCTTTTTATGTTCGTAGTAATGTTGGCAATGGAGTGGTTCAGAAAGTGTGTGATATCACTGGCTTCTCAAACGTTCATTTTCCTTTTATATATTTAGGATAACCTATTTTTCATGCTAGAAAAAAAAGACATTCTATGCTGAGCTTACCAAAAAGGTGAAAAGTAGGCTTCACTCTTGGAACGGAAAACTTCTATCTTATGAGGGAAAGGCTGCTTTAATTAGAAGTATACTTCAAATTATGCCTCTTCACTTATTATCAGTGCTTGCACCTCCTAAATGTGTTATACATAAACTCTATAACATCTTTGCTAAGTATTTTTGGGGCAACAATGAGGAAAAGAGGAGTAGACACTGGGCTACATGGCAGGATGTGTGTCTACCTACTCAGGAAGGAGGTCTTGGATTCAAGTCTTGTTTGATGTTTCTAATGCTCTATTTGTCAAGTTATGGTGGAGGTTTAGAACTTCTGCAACTATGTGGGAAAATTACATGTGAAACACGTATTTTAAGAAAGTGATTCCTACTTTGCTCCAATGGAGGAGTAGAACACAAGTTTGAAAGAAAATGTTATAAATGAGAGATGTTGTGGAGCATGAGATATGGTGGGAATTCAAAAGGGGTTAGTCGAATGTGTGGTATGATAATTTGACAAAATTGGGGGCATTGCATCCTGTGGTACCTATAGAGTGTCCTATAAATGAAGATTTGGTGGATGTGATTGGTTTAGTAGATGGAGATTGTTGGAAAGATGAGTTTTTGCATCAATCTTTTCCTTATGATATAGTGGAACATATTAAATCAGAAATACATATTGACCAGATACAAGGGACTTGGAATAGGCCTTGGTGGATGCCAACACGTACGGGAAAATTCACAGTGAATAGTGCATATTTCTATTTTTATCTTTTTTTTTCTCTTTTTTTTTTTTAAAATTAATACGTTCAAATTACCCCTATTAAATGGAGTAAAGCAGACATTATCAAATATAGCAACCCAACTAGGTTGGGGCTGAATCCCACTAGGAATAGGGTACAAGGTTACTATCGTAATGTAGTACTTGACTTAAATCTTTGTTTGTATTCCGTTAAGGTTGTTAAACTTGATGTATTTCTAACAACTATCTTTAATTGATTGTAAATAAGATGATTAAGAAATCAAGGTTGTGTCCCCTCTAAATTAGATGCTATGCTCTAGGTATTAGTGTGATATACTTCTAATGAATTGTTGTATTGTATGTACTTAATCTCTATGTGACTTCCTAATATTTCCCAATAGTTAGGAAGTATTTTTCTTTATAATTTTCCCAAATATAAAAGAGTAAAATTAAGAATGATTATTTATGCGAAGTAAACTCCTCTTATTCCTAAGTAAGTTTATTAAACGTGAGTTAACGTCCCGAGTCCTTGTTATTTGTCCCTACCAAACCCTACTCATTTTCCCAAGTAAAGCAAAGTTTATGGCAAGCTAATGTTTGCAACCATTAACCGACATGAACAAATAAGAGATAAATAAATACTAACAACCAATTATTCGTATATCAAGATTAAACACCGATTCGCATAACACCCATCATTGGGTTCACAATATTAGTATTAAATTGAGCTACTCATAATATTAATGATAAAGCAAAGTAATAAAATATTCATTGAAACTTACAATTGAATAATGAATATTAAAGGATGAAATCTTGTTCTTGAAGGCTTCAAAATATTCTAAGTACTCACTATTATCGAGACAAGTCAACAAACAGATGATAAAAGACTCACAAAACCCTAAAAATTATTTATACAGGTCCAAAAGCTCAGAATTAAAATCTGAAAAAATAGCCCGCCTCTATAAATTACGGTCCGTACAATTAAGTACGATCTGTATAAAATTATACGCTCCAATTCGATGCCCATTTTTTATGTTCCGTACAAATAAGTACGGCCCATACAATTTCTACTTCTCTTGTTCTTCAATCAAGTGGCTAGAAATGCACGGTAAGAAGTATGGTCCGTACAAATCCATCGTCGTTTGTTGTCCTCAGATTTCCAACTTTCTGCCTCAATCTTCACAATGACGGTCTAATTTTAAGGTTCGTACAACTCCAAATCAGGGGACTTTGATAATTATTTCCTTGTTCTTGCCCTTTTGATATCATTTACATGAAACATAATCAAAACACATCAAAACGACACAAATTTGCTTTAAAATAAGTAAAATTTATCGTCAAAAGGCATCAATGTGACGTAATTCTGCGACACATCAATACCCCCAACTTAAAGTCTTTGCTTGTCCTCAAGCAAGTAACACAACACACAAAACTAACACAAATGCTCAGATATCACAAAGTAAGAATGTCTACATTGGTGTTGGCAAGTAACTACCGACACATATCTCGTACAAATATGACCCCAACATATCCTCACTACTACACACGACGTATGACCCAAAATTGTTTCAACTCACGATGAAGTTTCAATCAACGACATAAAGTTATTGGAGGAACCACTGTGCACATGAATCTCAAATTCCGGGAAGTAAATCAATTTCATGAATTTACCAAACCTTATGCCCTCACATAGACCAAAGAATTCCCAACACAAATATATACAAATACACAGGATAAGAGACTACAGAGAAGAGAAACACTATTACTCACAAAGAAGTTCTCAAACTACAAATACAAACACCATATGCTTGCTTTTATTTTCAATACCTCTCCGACTTTGGACAGTTCGATTGTGATCACATTAGGACTTTTTTTGGCTTGTAATGTAGGCTTAGGGATGGGTATGATATATATTTTGATAACAGTGACTTACCCTCTTTCAACACTACACTTCATTCACCTTTTATGACATTTCTTCCCTCTTTTTTATCTTGTTGCTTCGGTGTGGGTTATTCACAACTCTATTTCTTTTTGTACAACATTTTTAGCATTTTCTTCTTCTTCTTTTTTCCCGCTCATTATATACAACAACCACACCATCTCATTTACTAGGCAACTCATATTTACCCAACTTTTAGGCTTAAACCTCATTTTTCCATATTTCACACAACACCACCAACTTAGGCTTTTAGCCTTTTTTTCCCATCATTTTAAAGTGTCAAAGAGGGAACGAGTGCAAAAATAGGGATATTTCGAACAAAAGGTATAGGCTCATTAGTGGCTAGTCAAAGAATATGCTTAAAGTCTCAAAATGGGAGACTAGAGATACTTTATGTACATGAGTTAGGCTTATGAAAGGCAAAAAGGGTTCAAAATCATACAAACAAGGCCTAAGATCATTTCAATAGCTCAACTATCCTTAGAAAAAAACATGACTAACCAAGCAAGTTCTAGATTGCACATATAGCAAATGAACATATACTAACGACTCACAATACACTGGCATAATGATTGCTCTATACACTTACTTCCCCATTAAGCATTCAACATACAAGGTAACGCAATACTCTCAATGTCATAAAAAGAATCAAGCATTTCAATTAAGAAACACATTGCGAGTACACATCACAAAAATTAGGAGAGGAGTATTTCAATTACAGAACATTGTACATGCCATAAGTTACTCAAACCAGCACCACATAAGTCACAATTACTCTATTTTATCTAAATACGACCTAAACATACTAGGTCAACAGAAAAAAAACCCTTCAAGAAAATAACCATGGCAAAGAAAAGTTGAGGGATCCTAGACAAAAAATTACACAACATAATACAAATCAAATAGCCCCACCCCAACTAAAAAGTCATGCATTGTCCCCAATGCATCAAAATAAGTACAATAGATAAGAACTACCTGAGGTGCCCTAGGTGCTCTTCTCATCTCGAGACTCTGCAGCCTCCAAGGTATCATCTACAACCTCAACAACAGTAGACTCTGGAACTGGAAAGGGTAGCAGCTTAGGCAATGTCACTCCGGCTAGTCCGCTATTGGACGAGGCACCCACAACCTCGCTGGTGAGTGGTGTGGAATGACTATCAAAGATGGACTTACGCAAGGCTATTTGTATGTCCTACTCCTCATCTCAGTGTAACCTAGTCTGAGTAATTTCCAATGTCTTATCACTCGAAGGATCTACCTCATCCCATTTCCTCTTACCTCTGTTATCTATGGGAGAATCCTCATCATCTATCAAGTTCTCGACACGTATTAGTTCTGCTAAGTCTTTCTGTGTCATCTGTGTAGGATCCTTCAAAATGCCATGATCTCGGGCCTACACTGCCTGAACTGTAGCCTTCAACTGTCACAACACCTCCCTAAATTACCCCGCATCACCACCCGGACCGGATCGCTCAAACACGACCAATCTAACCTTAAAACTATCCAGCCTAGCATGTAGCAACTCATGAGCATGCTCTGTGGACTTCTTCAAAGGCTCAACAACTATGCTAATCTCCTTTGCCACAAACTTATGGATTTTCCCCATGATAATGGATGTCTACTAATCAACCCTTTCTTCTTTGATAGGAAACTTTTTAAAATTTTCTTTAGTAAATGCGAAAGGATTAACCACCCTCAACACAACATGTGGCTGAGTGGCCCGGGAACTCTAACTCACTGAAGGGATAGATGAAGCTAGAGTCGGTGACACAGTAATAGTGGTAGGTGCAACCTCAATGACCGGGGCAGTAGTGTCAATAGATACCTCTACGGTGGCATTATATGCAGCCCCAAAAGTAGGATTAGCTTGAGTCCCCTTGTGACTCTCAAGCATCACTGGCACTGCATCATCAACATTGTGGCCTTCCCTGAGGGTTCCATCCTTGCTCTTCCTCAGGTCATAAATATGTACAACCGGAATGTATTGGTCCCTATGAGGTAGGCTCAGAACATTCGCTCGCCGATAGAGCACATTGATGAGGCATGGAAATATTAATGAGGTAGCCGGCTGGGGTGCTCTCAATTGAATCTCTTCGGTAATACTCCTCCCAAAGTTTACTGGATACTAGGACATCAATGCTGTAACTATCACAACTCGATCCAGCGTGAATATGTTGTCGGTCTGAGAAGGAAGTACTCTAAACTGCACAATACACCACCAAAATTTAGCCTCAAGTGTTAAGAGTTCGTTTGTATATATTTTCCTTCCTATCTGTTACCTAAGTGGGCAGATTGTCTTTCGCTATCACCGAAGCTACCCATTAAAGCACAACTTGTGACTCTATCCAGGCCAGTTTATCAGTCAGCTCAACCTCTTATACTTATAATGGTGCAACATACTCATCTTCGAAGTAGACTTTGTTTTTTGGCATTACTGAATATATCTACTTTGACACCTCATACCCCAACTTCATCAATTTTCCCAACCTGCTATACTTGTTGGTTCAGTTTCTTCATTTTGTTTAACGTGTCATCATATGCAACATAAAACTCCTGAACCAGAACCGACAATATTCACCGAGGGGGTAATTGAAACTGTCAATCTTGTACCATTCCAATGTCTCAACCCTACTAGAGAGGACCATTAAACCAAGAGAAGATGATCCGCCGCTCCTCTCATATACTCTGTTCTAGGTTATTTCCCTTCTTATTCAATTATATCCCCTGGTCAAATAATGATTTGCCCCCTACTACAGTAAACCGGAGGATATCTTTCTCAACTTGCTTACTTTTTATTTCACGGTCTTTCCCTTCTTCATCACTTGCCAGGTCCGGAGAGGTGGCCAGAGATTTAGCAACCGACTCAGTTTCCTGTTCAGTATCCCCATCACTAGAGTGAGATAAGGACGATTCCTCCTCATTAGATTGGAATGAATTGGATGATGGTGTTGCCTGGCTGGGTATTTGTGTTGCTTGATGGGGTACGGTTGCTGTGGAGGCCCTGCTTTTCTTTAAATGGATGACTTCTTCTTCTTCTTGGTCAGAGGCCTCTTCACACAATTGTGTTGGTATTCCAACTCTGCCTCTACCCCTGCCTTTCTCCATTGGTTGGGACCTGCCACTTCTTGATGGTGATTTTTGGAGGCATACCTGAAGAGGGACAATATTAGTCACCAAACAAATAAGAAACAACACAAAATGAACATCATTTTAATATTTGCAGGTTGCAGGAGTATTACAGTTATACATCTTGTATAATTTTGTACGGACCTTAAAAAAATGACGGATCATACAAATAATTTGATGGATCGCATGATAATTGTACTGTTTATAAAAAATTTATATGAGTCGTAAAGATTAATACAGTCACATACTTAGGTGATTATACAGACCTGCATCAAATCACACACAACTTATACACAATATTCCCACTCTCAATATTTCTTGATTTGGGGTGTCGGGACTCAGGTTACTCAGACTTCACCCATTTTCACATGATTATTCTCATTGGTATGTTATTGGGCATTTGCTGGGCATAACAATTTTAAAATTCAAGGTTGAAGTTGTTTATCGGAATCCCCTCCGACCCAGTGGAAGTTACTCCGACTTCACTCACTTTTTATCATCGCATTCTCAGAATCAATTTAACGAACAATTGGCGGGCATGATAATGTAACAAGATTGTTGATTAACATGCCCTCCAACTCAATCGGGTTACGATACCCTCATCTACACGAGCCCTATTCTACAACAAACATACCAAATTCCCACTCCAACCAAATAATTCAATAGGTTTCAAATCAAAGCAAGTAGCCCATCTCAATTTGTAAACCCTAGGTGCAATTTCTTCTACCCCTAGTCAGTAATTAACCTGACCCAACTCGTAGCATTAGAATGCATCAAGATGTAGATTAAAACATCAACGTACCTGATTAAGGATGATTGTGATTAAAAACAATTCAAGACAAGTGAGATGAAGCAGCTCGGCACTACTAGGTTCGATCTATTGGAATACAGAGAGAGTGATGTGGGTGGTGTTAAATTAATGAAATGGTTATGAGGGATTATGGGATATTGATGGTGGTCGGTTATGGAGACTTTTTGGAGGAGGCTTGAATTTTTGACAAAGTGGGAGAAGTGATGTCCAGGTAAGGGTTTTAACCCTTGGCATGACCCTTCACGATAATTGTATGGTCCGTACAATTTTGTACGGTGCGTACAATTTTATACAGTGCTCTATTTTTTAACACTTACCTGAATTCATTAATTGACGTGGCAGGGGACGTACAAACCGTATAAATTTGTACAATCCATATAACCCTAGCGTTATTGATACCAAGCAGAACAATGAGCCACTTTAACATTCTCAATTGTTACGCTGGAAAAATACGATATGTACAAAATTATACAGTCCGTATTTTCTCTGTTGCACCTGAACATTTTTCTCCCTGTTATTCTCCTTCATTGAGACCTTGATATCCTAACACACCAGCAACATCAAATAATCCAAAAATAATAAAAATAACTGAAATCAATATAAGAATAGAATACATAAATTAAACTTGGGTTGCCTCCCAAGCGGCGCTTGATTTAACGTCGGGGCACGAAAATGTTACCACTTTACTCAGGATTAGGATCAAGAGTGTATCTATCCTACAGACAGTGCATATCCACAATTATGTCACCGTCAATACATATATGATATTGCTTCACCCTATGAGCGTTTACTCTGAAAGTTTGAGTCCTATCTCCGGACTTCAATTCCATTGAGCCATTAGGCGAAACACTCACCACTTGAAAAGGCCTAAACCATCTTGATTTTGAATTTTCCCGGGTAAAGCTTTAACCTTGAGTTGAATAGCAGGACATCATCTTTGGGTTGGAAGTCCCACTTCAGGATCTTTTTATTGTGGTAATGCTTCATCTTCTCTTTATACAGGGTTGCGCTCTTGTAAGCTTGGTATCTAAACTTATCCATTTCATTGAGTTGAAACAATCAAAGTTTGGTTGCTTTGTCCCAATCCATGATTAGCTTCTTCAATGCCTACATGGCCTTGTGTTCGAGCTCAACAGGAAGGTGGCATGCCTTACCGAAAACCAGCCGATAAGATGAAGTCCCAATGGGAGTCTTAATGCTATTTTGTATGCCCATAGAGCATGATCTAGCTTCCTCGACCAGTCGGTCCTATTTGCATTAACAGTTTTCGCCAGAATGTTCTTTATCTCTCGATTTGAAACTTCGACGTGGCCACTCATTTGAGGAGGATATGGAGTGGCCACTCGGTGTTGAATCCCATACTTCTCGAGCAACCTTAGAAATGCCCTGTTGCAGAAATACGACCCCTCATCACTGATGATCGCTCTTGGTGTGTCGAAACGGGTGAAAATATTCTTATTTAGAAAACCAGTCACACTTTTTGCTTCATTGTTAGGTAAAATCACTGCTTCTACCCATTTAGATACATAATCAACAGAAACAAGGATATATTTCATTCCACATGATCTCACAAAGGGACCTATGAAATCGATCCCTCATACATTAAAAAGTTCTAACTCTATGACAAAATTTAAGAGCATCTCATGTTTCTTTGCATTGGTTCCCTGTCGTTGGCATTGATCACACGACCTTGCCATCATATTAGCATCATGATACATGGTGGGCTAGTAATACCCACATTCAAGAACTTTAGCTAACGTCCCATTTCCACTATAATGACTCCCAATCGGAGAGTCATGACATGCCTTCAAAATAGTCATCACCTCATTCTCAGAAACACACCACCGAATATTGTTGTCAGCGCACGTTTTGAATAAATAAGGCTCATCTCAATGATATCGGTGACAGTCTCGTAAGAATTTCTTTTCCTGATAGGATTTGAGCTCATCGGGAATGAACCAGTGACTAAATAATTGGCGATATCAGCATACCACGGGGCTATGGCACAAGACAAGGATAAAGCCTCTCATTAGGAAACGCATCATCAATTCCAGCTCTTCCTTCAAACCACCTACTTCTTCAAGTCGAGAGAGATGATCAACGACTTGATTTTCTGACCCTTTACGGTCCTTGACTTCGAAGTCAAACTCTTATAGAAATAAAACCCAGTGAATCAACCTAAGCTTAGATTCCTTATTTTCCATCAGATACCTCAAAGCTGCATGATATGTATACACAACCACCTTAGAACCCAACAAAAATGCTCGAAATTTGTCGAGCACATAAACATAGTCAACAACTCTTGTTCTATCGTAGTGTAATTTATCTGGGTAGCATTGAGTGTTTTTTAGCATAGTAGATCGGGTGCATTATCTTATTGTACATTTGACCATGCACCGCTCTAATAGAAAAACCGCTAGCATCTTACATCAGCTAAAATGCAATGACCAATCTAGAGAAGTAATAATAGAAGCCGAAGTGAGTCGCTCCTTCAGTACTTTGAAAGCTTTAGGCACTTATCATCAAATACAAACTTAGACTCTTTTTCAAGAAGCTTACACATCGGGTTGGCAATTTTCAATAAGTCCTTAATGAAACATCTATAGAAACCAGCATGTCCAAGGAAGATGCGAACTCCCTTAACCGAGATAGGCGAAGGAAGCTTGACAGTCACCTCAATTTTAGCTTTATAAACCTCGATTCCCTTTTTAGAAATTTTGTGGCCAAGAACAATCCCCCCTTCACCATAAAATGGCACTTCTCCCAATTTAGAACAATATTAGTCTCTTCACACCACTTCAACACTTGACCCAGATGGTCAAGAAAATTATCAAATGAATCTCCTACAACTGAGAAGTCAACCATGAAAACTTTCAAGAAGCCTTCAACCATATCTGAGAAGATGGACATTATACACCGCTAGAACATGGCCGGAGCATTACACAACCCAGAGGGCATCCTGCTAAAAGCGAAGGTCCAATAGGGACAAGTGAATGTTGTATTTTCCTGGTCCTCAAGATCAATATTAACATGGTTGTAGCCAGAATACCCATCCAGGAAGCAATAACAACATCATTCCACTAGCTGATCAAGCATTTGATCAATAAAAGGCATAGGAAAATGTTCGGCAAGTTGCAGCATTCAACTTCCTATAATCCATACACGTTCTCCATCCAATGAATATTCTTTGTCGAATCAACTAATTCTTTGCATTTGGCATCACCGTGATGGCACTCTTTTTCAGAACACACTGCATTGGGCTAACCTATGGACTATATGTGATCGGGTAAATAACTCCAGCATCTAACCATTTGATAATCTCTTTTTTACCACTTCATGCATTGGTGGATTTAACCTTCTCTGATGTTCCACGCTTGGTGAACTATCCCCTTCAAGATAGATTTTGTGCTTACAAATTCCAGAGGGAATCCCTGGAATATCAGTTATGGTCCAACCAATAGCTCGTTTGTACTTTCGCAACACTTCCAATACCTTCTTCACTTGCTTTTCACTCAACACTGCAAAAAGAATGACGAGTAAAGTGTTATTTGGACCAAACTCATACCTCAAGTGAGATAGAAGTTGCTTTAGCTCCAACTTTAGTGGTTCAATAATGGATGGTTTTGCCGGAGGAGTCACCATATTCTCTAGATCAAGAGAAAGTGTCTTCAGTTGATAATTATATGAACGCAATCCTACCAACGAATTCACAGTCTCTACATACCCCTCCATATCATCACTGTTGAAATTTACCAAAATTGTAGCTAGACCATCTCCGAGACATTCTTCTTCCATCTTAAATTCGACAGCCTCTTCAATAACATCCACTGGGAGTTGTGAACATAATTAGCATCCTTATATTACATCTATGGGCCCTCTGAATATGGACCATCCTGTGCCTGATACATCCATTCGATAGAGTCTGCATCTCATCAACTACATTCACTTTCTTCAGGTCATCCTCAGAAAACTCTTGGTCATTAGACTAATATTGGTAGCTAGCTGAGCAATAGTCTGATCTCTCAGTTGGTTCTCCTTCACTATATTGTACAATAAGGGAGCATCATATGCTACTCCATCACTGCTACCCGAATGCCATGCTTGATTATGCTTTGTTAAATGATCAAGCAAATTTGTGATACGAGCGAAGAAATTATCCATAAAACATCCACCGACTGCATTGTTAGCTACAAATTGTATCATTTAGCCTAGTATAGAACTTCTCCATCAGAATATTTTTAGGAAGCCCGTGATTAGGAGACTATATCAGATAAAGCTTGAACCTCTCCCAAGCCTCGTAAAGTTGTTCTCCCTGAAGTTGCTTGAATTCAAAAATTTTGTCTCGAAGCTCAGCTTTCTTACTTGGAGAAAACCATTTCTTTAGAAATACGCTCACGAGATCGGCCCAAGTATTAATATAATTATGGGGCAGCTTCTCAAACTATGCCCTTGCTTCACCGATCAATAAATACTTCAAAATCCACAGTCGGAGTGCATCTGGAGAGACTATATTTTGAGTGTGTGTTTGGCACGCACCTGGAAAATTTCTCAAGGGTTGATGTGGGTCACCTTCGGTGGAGTTCCGAAAATAACCCTCGAGCTTAAGCAGTTGATAGAGAGAACTATCAATCTTGAAGTTTGCACTAGCCCTTAGAGGAACAACAACAGATGCATATTTTATCTCCTGAAGAAGATCAACAAATACATTTTCTCCTTCATTTTCAATTTTTGGTGGTGGGGGAATTTCATTGCCTCTCCTACCACCATTACCTCCTCGTCATCCGTTTCTACCTTATATCACATGGTTCATTAGTAAAAGCAAACAAAGTGTGATGGAATAGAAAATGACTTGAAGTAAAGCAAACACTCTTTAGTAATTTCAAACCGTATTAACCGGCAACGGTGCAAATATTTGATACGCTCAAACTACACCAATTAAATGGCATAAAGCGGACATTGTCAAATGTAGTAACCCAACTAGGTTGGGTCGAATTCCACAGAGAATAGGGTGTAAAAAGGTTACTATCGTAGTGTAGTACTTGACTTAAATCTTTGTTCGTATTCCATTAAGGTTGTAAAAGTTGATGTATTTCTAATAGCTATCTTGATTGATTGTAAATAAGATGATTAGGAAAACAAGGTTGTATTCCTGCTAGATTAGATGTTATGCTCTAGGTATTAGTGTGATATTTATCTCAATATATTAAAAATAAATTTTGGAGAAAATCCAATGCAACTATGGGAGAAAGAAAAAAATATATGTTGAAATCAAGCTAATAAATCCCAATGATATAGTTAGATCAAAATCTATTAGGTATAGCCCAACAGATCAAAAAGAGTTTGAAACTCAACTAAAAGAATTATTAGAATTAAAATTGATACAAGAGAGTAAAAGTCTACATAGTAGCCCAACCTTTTTAGTTAGAAAACATAATGAACAAAAGAAAGGAAAGGCTAGAATGGTGATTTATTATAGAGAAATGAACAAAAAGACAATATTTGATGGATACTTTTTACCATACAAAAGAAACCTTATCAATAGATTAGAAAATAAAAAATGGTTCAGTAAATTTGATTGTAAAAGTGTATTTTGGCAAATAAAACTAACAAATGAATCAAAATATTTAACTGTCTTTAGTGCCCATCAAGGACATTACGAATGAAATGTACTATCTTTTGGATTGAAAAATACACAACAAATATTTCAAAGAATGGTGGACCAAGTGTTCAGAAAATTGACAGAATTTTGTACAGTATATGTTGATGACATATTAATATATAGTGATTTGGAAAATCATATAAAACATTTAGAAGAATTTATAAAAACTGTGAAACAACATGAAATATTATTATCTGAAATCTTTAAGAATAATCTAGAATATTTGGGATACATAATAGATAATGAAAGATTACAACTGCAAAGCACATTGTAACAAAAATAAAGAATTTTAAAAATAAATTAGAAAGTAAAAAAGTACAACAATTTCTAGGAGTAGTAAACTATGCTTCGGACCATATAAATGATTTACCACTCTTAAGAAAGACATTGCAAGAATTAACTAGAAAAAGTATAACCTTTGAATGGAAGGAAGGACATACTAAAGCTATAAATGAAATCAAGAAAAAAGTGAAAGCCTTGCCAAAAGAGCTATTGGACTGTTAACATTAAAATAAAAAATTGAAGATATGTTGTTAAGAGCAGGTAAAGCTAGCATTATTGGAAACTCCAAAGGTGGAGAAATTGAATAAATTATTACTCTATACTACAACAACGACATACTATCTCAAGATACTATGCAGCTTACAAATATGCGTGACCGGATCATAAATCTAAAACACAATCATTCCAGTGCAACTGTGGAACAATACAAGATTCTGATAGGCCAGAGGAAAAGGCTAATTATTAGTACAAAAAATGATACAAATACTACTTATACTACTATGAAAAAAGAGGATCCTCTAATCCCTTCGCATAAAACGGCCCAATATAGTTTAAACTACGAGAAGCCAAGATGTAATAATTTGATATGGCCCAATGTAGTCTAACTACAACAAGTCCATATATTATCATATATTATCATCATACTACTGAAAGAGATATCGTTCCTATCCTATAGGAGTATCTATTGAAAAAATTGAAATGATATCTTTCCTATTCTAGATGAGTACATTTGAAGAAGAAAAAAAAATCGTCTTTTTGTGCAAAAAGAACAGCTTGCAAGATGCTTGTGGAAGAAAGCAACCGGCCTCGACAAAAAATTGAAAAAGCCGCCGGACCCACAAGGAATCAAAGACAAAGATGATAGCCGACAACGTTGAAAAAATGACAACAACGACAAACAACTTTGAAGGAAAGTTTGAAATTATAAGAGACAAAGTACTATTTACTTTACCACTTTTGTAACAAAAAATACTATTGACTTTTAGACTTTTTCAGCATACCAATAATGTAACCAACCAATGTTATCTATATAAAGAGCCTCATTGTAACCTTGGAGATCATCTTTCGAAATACAACAGCTTTAAATCTTTGAAATATTTTCTCTTATGTCTAGCTAAACCCCATTTTAGTCTATAATCCATATCAAGAATAATATCATAATATCAGAGAATAGATACTTTGAAAGCTTATACTTAGAACCATACTAGTCCATAAAACACAATCTCTTAAAGAAATTTTAAGAAAGAGTCTGTCGAGCAACTCCCAGCACCTAGGCCATTTATCCCGTTGAATCCAGTGAGGAAAAAGGGAGAGGCAGAGCCAAGATGGGTTGAGTATCTCCGATGATCTTGAAATTCTGCTAAGAGGTATGTTTTCAGACTGTGTTTCTAATTATGATCTTGATAAGTATAATCTCTACAATTATGATGTTAATATTGGTAGAAGATTATAGACTTTTATTTAAAAAATAAATTTTGAGTTAATAATAACCGCTTCCGTATACCACCATATCAGAATACACCAGCATTACTTATTCGCTTTTGATACCAGCATTTTCATACTGCTTATATCTGAAGAGCTTACTCTTTCAAGTCAAAGTCAGTTAACTAAAATGGAGTTTATTTTACAATTGTTCCAGGGATATGGGTACTTCTAATTGATTGTTGTATTGTATGAACTTAATCTCTATGTGACTTCTTAATATTTTCCAATATTTAGGAAGTATTTTTCTTTATGATTTTTCCAAATATAAAAGAGTAAAATTAAGAACAATTAATTATGCCAAGTAAACTCCTCTTATTTCTAAGTGAGTTATTAAACGTGAGTTAACGTCCCGAGTCCTTGTTATTTATCCCTATCAAACCCTACTCACTTTCCCAAGTAAAGCAAAGTTGATGGCAAGCTAATGTTTGCAACCATTAACCGACATAAATGAATAAGAGATAAATAAATACTAACAACCCATTATTCGTCTATCAATATTAAACACCCATTCACATAACACCCATAATTGGGTTCAATCTTATTATTAAATTTAGCTACTCATAATATCGATGATAAAGTTAAGCAATTGAAACTTAATGGAATCTTGTTCTTGAAGGATTCAAAATATTCTAAGTACTCACTACTATCGAGACGTGTGATAAAACTCACAAAACCCTAAAAAGTATTTATACCGGTCAAAAAACTTGGAATTAAAATCTGACAAAACAGCTCATGTTGCTACTAGCGACAAAGTACGGACTGTACAAATCCACCGTCGTCGTTGTCCTCAGATTTCCAACTTTCCTCTTTTTTCTTCACAATGACGGTCTAATTGTATGGTCCGTACAACTCTAATCAGGGGACTTTGATGATTATTTCCTTGATCTTGCATTTTTATATGATTTACCTGAAACATAACCAAAACACATCAAAACAATACAAACTTGCCTAAAAACAAGTAAAACTTGTCGTCAAAAGGCATCAAATGTGCTGTAATTCTGCGGCACATCAACATGGACCAAGAATAGTAGGATTACAAGCACATGTGGATTAAAGGGATTCCTTTCAAATTTTTCTTCTTTCTATGGAGACTTTGGAAATTTAAATTAACTACTGATGACAATCTGATGAGAATGAGAATTCCTATTGTGTCTAGGTGTTACTATTATACTAACCCACAGGAGAGAGTGCAGCATTTGTTCCTAACTGGAGACTTTTCTTCAGAAGGGTGGAAGGTGTTTAAGAATGCAGTGAGTATTCGGGTGAGTTTGGTGCAGATTCACTAGGTGATCACGAACTGGTGGAAGATTAAATGTGCTGAAAGATTTAAGCCCATTTTATGTGGTGTCCCAGCTATGATCACTTGAGAACTTTGGAAGAGAAGGAACACAGTCAGACATGGAGGGAGGGTAAGCTTTAAAAGGGTTATTCATGAGATTAATAATAATCTGTATTACATTGCTAAGATGATATATCCATGGCTTAAGAACATCCCTTTCTTATGGCCTGATCTGATTGCTTTCTTAGAAGGATACATACCATTGTTATGTTCTAAAGTTGTTTGTTGGAAATTTTCCTTTGAGAGGTGGTATAAATGCAACACTGATGGAGCATATAAAGGAAATCCAGGTCCTAGTACCTATGGATTTTATGTGAGAGATTGGAATGGAGATCTAGTGTATGCACAATGCCAGGAAATTGGATTGACCACCAATGTGGTAGCTGAAGCAAGATCAGTGTGGGAAGGTTTAAGTTACTGTGTGGAAAAGGATCTTCATCCTTTAATCATGGAAACTGATTCTCTGTTAATAAAGAAAATAATAGAATGAGGGTTGGTGTATTATCTCACTGGTGGAGAGAATAAGGAAGTTAATGGATGACTTTAATGTGATAATACACCATCAATTCAGGGAAGGCAATATAGTGGCTGATTTTTTTTATCTAACATAGCTTTGGGTTTTACAGGTACATCAAGGTTTACATCCTTTTCTGAACTGCCTAGTGTAGGGAGGAGATTACTTAACCTAGACAAGCATCAAGTCCCTAATCTAAAGTTCAAGAATGGCAAAAATTCTGGATACAATGACAGACATAATTGACTTTGTAACTCAGCAATTAATAGGCCTATTAATGGTGGTATTAGCCTTGACTCATTCCATTGTGGTACTATTAATTGATGGGAAACAAAGGCAAGACCAGTTTGAAAAGTACACAGAGGACAGAGAGTATTCAGAGCTTAATCTGTTTATTTTTGGCCTTGACGAAATTAAAATTAGCTTGGTTTAGAATTATTTGTTACGCCCCGTACTTCACAAGTCATTGTCATCACAAATTATCTAATGTAAGCTCGGAAAGGGTAAAATCCCTCTATATTGGTTAAGGTGAATGAGACTTGAAAAAAAGATGTAACATCCCATACTTTTCGTTCAATATATGTAGGACTAAGTTGAGGTTGACGAATGCACTTAAATGTAAGAAATGGAATTTTGTGCAAATAAAATTGAGTTGCTTGCTTACCCGTCCTTCTTGCTTGAGCTACTTGCTTACCCGTCCTACTTGCTTGAGCTACTTGCTTACCCGTCCTACTTGCTTGAGCTACTTGCTTACATGTCTTAATTATTAAACGAGGATGAGACACATGTTAAAATAAATAAGGGCTGCACGTGACACCAATTAAGCAAACAAGTAGGTAACAAGTAGGTGTGTCACCTACTTGCAAAAAGGAAATACCATAAATAATTCTCAAGAAAAAGGTAAAACAGGCGGCAGCTAAGAGGGACCCCTTATAGGGGGCTGATTCACTTCTTCCTCATAATTTTCAGATCATATAGAGAGTAGTAGGAGACCGTAAGAGCTCTCTCTCAAATAAGCCCCTAACCTTAAGTGAATTCAAATGTTACGAAGATATTTGAGTGTCGAAATTTCCTAGGTGATTGCTAGTTCCTCTTTCTCGTCCATGTGGTGAGTTTGAAGGTTATTTCTGTTGATTACAAAGGTCCAGAAAACGGGAATTACAATTAACTGCTCAAACGTAGAAGAACTGAAAATATAATTCAACAAGAAAACTGAAATTACAATTGTTGAACAATGAAAACTGGAAACTGTTTTTGCTGAGTCGAGTGTGACACTCTGTCTTTAAGACAATATTGCCCCGTATGTATCCTTTATACATCCTGGATAATTTGTCTCCCAAGATAAAACAGCAATGGAACACTTGAGCAAAGGAAACTCAAGAGCTACCGTGAAGAATATTGAGCAATGAAATGATGCTTGAAAGTTGTAGGAAGAAACTGTTTTTGCTTGTGTATTTTCGTGTATTGTAAGTGTGCCTCAACAATGGTGCAAGGCGTGTTTATATAGGTGAGAGAGGGTTGTTTAACTGCCTCCATAACAGCTATTA
This sequence comes from Anisodus tanguticus, assembly GCA_034509755.1. Lineage (NCBI taxonomy): Eukaryota > Viridiplantae > Streptophyta > Magnoliopsida > Solanales > Solanaceae > Anisodus > Anisodus tanguticus. Next base: position 44,309,414 of record CM067556.1, read on the forward strand.
TTGGCCAAATAATGGCCATTATGGAGGTAGTAAAGCCAAACTGTACATCTGAAAAAATTCTGGTCCAAACTGTACATATGAAACTTCTGGGATCAAACTGTACTTCTGGCGAAGTTCTCTGGCCCAAAAAGATAATATCAGAAGACCCACAGCCCACGACCCGTGACCCACGACCCGAGAACCCGAACCCGGATGGCCTTGCGGCGGCGCGCGTGGGCTTTCCTCGAACCGAAGCATATCTAGGTCCTCTATCCTTTAAACACATGGGATACCCTTGGGGTCCCAAACTCCAAACCAATTTTGAGTCTTATATACACAACAATTCTTTCTTCCTCTACCGATGAGGGAGAATTGAACACAACACCACACTTTCCATGCTTCAAACACCTCACTTCGTGGACCAATATCTCTTTCATTTCTCAATGAAATTTGACGATTCTTGGCCCTACGGTTATCTACGTACTTAGTAGATCATGCATGTGTGAAGAACCGGATTCTCCAACATACGTAACACTAGTGTTTAGGCCGTTAAAGTTGGTCGGTCGCAACTCCGCCAAAGGCAAATTTCCAACAATTTCAAAGTGAAGTATACATGGTGGAATAAGAAATATGGAGTGGACTGCATTTTAAAAGGTTAGATAGGTGTTTGGGGAATGAGGCCTTACAAAACACATCACCCATTTAATGAGAACATGGTCCGATCATGCTCCTTTGTTGATAACATATTCAGGAAATGCTGAACCAATTCAGAAATCTTTTAAATTTCTGAATTTATGGGTTAAACAAGATTCCTTTATAGAGACAGTCAGATCATTGTGGACAGTGGACTTCATGGCAAATTCATTCATTATTTTTCATCACAAACTAAAAAAGGTGAAGGCTGAATTTACTTTATGTAGTAGAGAGACCTTTGGCAACATCTTTAAAGAGATAGAAACTCTAGAGGATATGATCAAAGTACATGAAACACAATTTGAGATACAAACAACTCCTGCTAATAGAGAAAACTTGCACAGAGTCTAGGCAGATTTGAACATGTTTCTATATTTGGAGGAGGAATTTTGGAAACAAAAGGCTGGGATACAATGGTTTCAATATGGGGGCAGAAACACTAGATTTTTTCATGCTTATGTATACGGAAGAAGAAAGAGACCGCAGTTAAAAATAATACAAGATCAGGAAGGAAATTGGCTTGAGGAAAATGATAAAATAGTGGGGAAGCACTCAGATTCTACCAGGAGCAGTTCACTAAAGAAGGGGATCCTACTGATTTTGAGATGATGGATCATGTCCCTAAAATAATTGATGATACAGTGAAGGAGTCAATTTTGGATATGTCAAATGAATATGAAGTCAAAAAAGTGGTTTCAATCTTAATGGGGAGTGTGTAGGAGGCCCTGAAGCTTTTACTGGTCTGTTTTATCAGACTTGTTGGGACATCATTAAAGAAGATATTGTGAATGTGGTTAGAGTTTCTATGGAGTAGAATTATCCAGATTTATTACTCATACTAATTTGGTATATTGCCAAAAAAGGATGTCATTTCAACCTTTTCTGATATGAGACCAATTAGTCCGAGTAACTTTGTGAATAAGATTTTTTCTAGATTGATTCATGAAAGGCTGGTAGACAGACTAACATATATTGTTTCTCTAAAAGGCTGGATTTGTGAAGGGGAGAAGTATTGTTGAAAATATTCTCCTTACACATGAAATTGTTGCAGAAATCAGATTGAGGACCAAAGATGGAAGCCACCATGGGACATTGCAATATGGATTGAAGAGATAACGGAACTGAGAAGTAACATGACTGTCTCATTTAGTCATATTCTGAGAGAAGGAAATAAGTTGACTGATGCATTGGCAAATCAGACTTTAGATGAAGCCTAATTTCATTGTCACTTATTTCAAGAACTGAAGACAACTTGTAGAAAGATACTCAATAGTGATAAATAACAAACTCCCTATTTGAGAATCAAAAGTATTGATTAAATGAGATGCATCAATGAATCATGGGTATGGGGGAGAAAAATAAAGGAGAGAAATGGCATGACTGGACTGCTGAAGGATAAAGGAGGAAAAAAGTTCATCATCATGTTCAAATCCTATGGAAGGAGAACATAGTGGTATTTTTTACTAACTCTGATTTCTTTTTTGCAGGTTTATGGGCACAACACACCAGCACATACACACGAAGATATCATATGGATAAGAAAGCACAATACAAACACAATGATTTCAAGGGATCCAGGTTTAAAAGAGGCAGATAACCATAAAATAGTCTGGGAAAACAACACATGGCCAACCGATCAATAGAACTGGGAAAGAAAGGCTCAAAACTTCATAATAATGGATACATATAGCAGTCAACCAACCATACCAAAGGAAGGACACACAGAGACATATCAGAAAATGCAGAAAAGGACATGGAGATGCGGAATAGTAAAAAGAACATACCTAAAGCAAGTTGCAAAAGGACCACCAGGATGGAAGATTCGAACAGATATGAGCTCCATAGAAGCATATCCAAGCTCTATTTTAGCAAATCCAACACATGCAGACCAAGAATAACAACCACATCATGAAGATAAGTTCAACGACAAGAATAAGCAGATGGAGAGTAGCTCAGTCTTCACTCTTCAGATTTCATATTTATCATCATTAGAGGAAGGAGAAGGTCACTGGAGAATCTCAGACAAGACGGAGATAACAAATCGGAAAGAGAGCATTTGAGGTTTGTTGCCCTAAAATGGCAACTTGCCTAATTGATATCGATGCTAAAAGCCATTTCGGTCGGGTCCTCAACAGACATCACTTTTACATTTGGGTCAGGACTCTACTGGGCCTGACCATATATTTTATTTAGGAAAAATGACATAAATAATCATGCGGGTGTAATTATTGACATTCAACGACCCAATAATTTTAAAATACATTTTTTTATTTTTTTAAAATAATTTCATTTCTAATCATTTTTCAATTAATTCCGACATATATATATATAAACTGTATCATTATTGTATATGTATCACTATTGTATATATATAGAAAATGTATTATAAATATATAAACTGTATCATTATGTATAATAAATATATGATGAATATATTATTATATAATTTGTGTTTAATAAACTGTATAGAAAATGTATCGTTACTATATGTATAGAAAATGTATCATACGTATAGAAATTATACCATTATTATATAAAATATGTATCCATATAATTTATGCATGTAAAATATATAATTATTATACAATTTATGTATAAGAAATAAATATTCAATGTATAATCAGTGTATAATATATACACACTAATAATATACGTATTATATCGTTATTATACAAATGACCATCATATCTGAAAGGGTTGCCGAAAAAAGTAGAGCAACGAGCAAGACAAATCGGAGCAGCAGTAGCGTTAGACCTTGGCCAAAGTACGTCAACAAGAACAACCATAATATAATAAATTATTTTGAGCCCGATCCCCAACGTTATTTTCTTCTGTCTACCCCTCTCCGGACTCCACGGCGTGTGAATTGGTATGTTGTTGTTGTAAACCAACTCCAACTAAAACCCCAGTTACAACACCCAAAACAAAAGACATCGTTTAGCTGCTCTTCGTCGAGGCTCCTCTTTGTTTGTTCAAATTCAGTAAAAGTGAAGCTATTGAAGAAAACAAATACTGAAAAGGGTTTTTGTTGTGTTCTTTGCTAATGGAGTATCCACAATATTAACACTTTTTACGCCATAAAAAAGGTGGTGGTGGGATTAAGATTAGAGGTTTAATAGAGAGATTAGAATTTCTCGAACAAACTAAATCACACCGCCCCATTTTTCATTGGAGAAGCGTGAAACTAAAAGGAAATAAGATAATAGAAAAGCGTTGGTCATGAGGGTGAAGCTCAAAAGGAAGAAGACAAAATAAAAGGGTTGATGCCTTATTTTTGAGATATATGGGCTAAAACATGTAATTATTTTGGGCCTAATTTATTTAAAATTGAGTTTTTTTACACTTTTATAGCCACATCATATCTTTTTTCCTTTTATTTACAGCACTGTTAAACCTTTTGATTTTTAAATAAAAGGCCCGAATAATTAAATAAAAAAAAAAAGAAAGAAAAGAAAAAAAAATCTTTATTACTTCTCTTTGTCACTTTGTATTTCTTTTAGATTTCCCTTATCTTCATTCATTCTCAAGCCAAGAGAGGTTTAAGAAGACAAACCCCATAGCAGGAAGAGTCAGTGTACAAAAATGGCGGCTGCGAGTGGCGTAGCGCTTCCATGGCAGTCGAATTTGAGTCAGTGTCAAATACCCAGATTGGTTTTCTCTAAACCTCCCCGCCGATCTTCTCCTTGTACCATCAGGATGACTGTTTCAGTTGATGAAAACCAGAAAACTTTTACACTTCAAAAGTCTGAAGAAGCTTTTAATAAAGCTAAGGTATGCCTACATTTACTGCATATTCATTCTTTGCTCTTTATTCTGCTTTTGAAATTATTGGATTAGAACTCAAGAATGGCATGTATTTGCTGAAGTTATGTGCAATTGGTGTAGCCTAATGTACAATGTGGTAGTCCTCTATCAATTGACTTACTTTTTCGGTTGATAAGTTATGGGCATTTCTTTTTTGTGTCTAAACATTGGTTATATTTCTTGATCACTAATTCGGTTAACTTGAGGAGAAATCTTGAGGAATGTGATCAAGTAGTTATGTGCTAAAGCATGTTTTCTGGCTTTTGAATCTCTTTTTCCTTGATGCCGCTTCAAACATACTCCCTGTGTCCCAATTTATATTACACACTTTTCTTTTAGTCAGTCCCAAGTAGAATGACACATTTCCTTATTTGACAATAATTTAACTTTGAACTTTACCTTTTACGTTTAACGAGATGATTTATAAACACACAAATATCTTTGGCTTGTTTCAGACCACAAGATTCAAAAGTGTTTCATTTATTTCTTAAACTCCGTGTGTAGTCAAATTACATCATATAAATTAGAACGGAGGGAGTAGTAAAAAGTGATTAGTAACTGTAAGGAGAAACTGCAAAAAACTTTCCCTTCTTTTTTGACAGGAAAGTTAGAAGCATCATGAACTTGGAAGGAAATGAAATTGAATAATTGTTTATTCTTTAGGTTGAAAAAGGGAATTATGACGTAAAAAGCTTGATTTTTCATGAAACAGTTGCATAGAACAGACTAGTGAAAAATGTGTCCCGATCCAATGTAAATTTTGTATTTATGAACCTTAAATACGTATTATTATAAGCCATCACCTCTTCGCTCCATGCGAGGGGTTATCGCTCCATGGGTGAAGCCATGCGCTTCACATAAATATGGATTCAAACAATGCTGTGTACAATAATCCAAACGAGAAATGGTGGGTTATTTGAATCTCAACTTCGAGGATTTGGACTAATTTGGATGCTGAAATTAATTACTCCTTGTGTTCCATTTATGTGACACACTCACTCTTTGGAGAGTCAAAGGAGTTTTTGTTTGACCACACTTTTTTCAAATTTTTTAAAAGTATTTTGAATTGTTAACTATTGTGATTTATAATACTTTTTATGTAGTTTCTAAATATGTAGATTTTATTTCAAAACACTTGAAGATTCTATGCCGAATTCACACCAAAAATAAGGTAGTTTGACCCTTCGTACTCGAATCATGTCACATAAAGTGGAATGGAGTTAGTATTTAATTGCAATATGATTATTGTATTACTAATTTATATATGAAGTTGTTTTTTATAGTTTTCCGTAAGTTGTGCACTTCCCTTCAAATAAGTGTGCCCTTTACTTCTTGCTTTTCGCTTCAAGCCTCGTGGACCTTGTTATTTATTTGTGTTTTTTCACTTTTAAAGACACTGCTTAAAATATTCTTGGACGTTTTAAGTTCAATAGTCACTTTAATATTATTTACTAATCTATTAAAGAAAACACTGCCCTCTATTTTCTTGAGTTGCTTACTGAATGAAGGAGGAATCTTACTTAGACTTTTGACAATGAAGAAGCATATGGCCCTAACTTCCAAAGTGTACTGCTTTATGTTGTTCTTTTTCTAAGACGGTGTTCATTAATTTATCTCTAATGGCATCAGATGAAAGAGCACGATAAACTCCCTTCAAGTTTATGGATTTCATCTCATGTATGATTGTTTGTAGGAGTTGATGCCAGGAGGTGTAAATTCTCCTGTACGTGCTTTCAAGTCAGTTGGCGGTCAACCTGTTGTGATTGACTCTGTGAAGGGTGCTCATATGTGGGATATTGATGGTAATAAATACATTGATTACGTAGGTTCATGGGGGCCAGCTATCATTGGTCATGCAGATGATGAGGTGCATTTCTTTACTTTAACTCCATGTTTAGACCAAAATTTCAATGATCACCGTTCATTCATTTGGCCAGGCCCTTTAGTAGGAGTACCTGCCTTCTATCTAGAAACTTGGTATTTGTATTCCCTCCCAGTAGCTGCTGCATTTCTTCTTCCGATAATGGGTTAAGTTAACAAATTGAAGCCTATCCTGATGTAAATCAGCCTGCGGATTTAAACTCTCAACCAAAGCCGAGAAGGGCTTTACCAAGATTGCCAACAATGGCACGTCGTTCCACATTTAGATGCCTAACATGGCATGGAAAATGGAATGGTGTTGGAGTTGTCACGTGAAGATCTAGGAAGCAAGTTCTATTCGGTCTTTGTATGTAGGTCTTGACCGAAGACCATGTTTTCTTTTAGCTTGTCTTGATTTCTTAGCTTAGCTTAGGACATAGTGTAACATGTAAATAACTCCTAGCTCTCATTAGAACACAATTAATATGCTATAGGAAAGGACAACTAGGCCATGTAATGAGGTGACAAAGCCTAGAATGACAAGGTGGCAAGGACAAGAGGCATCTAGAAGTTGGGGATTTCAAGGAGAGACTTTATGAACTAACAAGTTCATGAAGTTGGCTACATTGAAGAACTCAAAATCGGCCAAGGGGAAGTGCAAGTGTTGGTCGAATTGATCATCCAAACAAATACCAAGAATGAAAGCTTCCAACACATTCCAAGGAGATGAGGTTGTTGGAGGAATTTATGAGCTAACAAATTCATGAATATGGTTACATGGGAGACCTCAATCTTGGCCTAGAGAAGAGGAAGAGGTGGACGAAACACCTTGGTCTCCAAGTCACTCCAAATCCGTTCACACTTGGCCAAACTCCCAAGCAATTTGTGTCCTTTTGTCTTCTTCTAGAATAGTCCATTTTGTACTATAAATAAAGGCCTTAGGCCATTGTAAAATTCAAAGTTCGTGGAATATAAAACTTGAGTGTTTACTCATCCTTACTAAGTTTTTCAATCCGGGATTGATATTCTTAGTTGGTGCTCCGGGAGTACCTTTGGTTCTTTGTGTGAGCCAAGTCCCTTGGTGTAAGTTTTGAAGCTAGGACTGTGTGACCTAGTTAAATCCAAGCTAAGGTTTTCCCTTTGGTGTAAGTCTTGATTAGGACTGTGTGACCTAATCAAAACCCAAGCTTAAGGAACCCCCTCGGCGTAGGTAGACGTTGGAACTGTGTGGTCCAACCAAACCCAAACCAAGGGTCTATCAAAAGGTTCTCCGACCACCCTCACTTGGCTTGTTCACGAGCATTGTACTTAGCAACCTCGGACTAGACCTTGTTAAATTGGTCACCCCATCAAGGTGTCGACTTGGACATTAAAAACCCCTTATCATTATCCTTAACTTATCGACCAATTGTGCTTGGTTTGTACTCGGGTTTGCACCTAATATCCCGTGTCCATCCCTCGTCCAAACCATCTCATTCCTTTCACCATCACACCTACCTTACAAACAGCCACAACAAAGACCAAGCCCCGGAACCACCCATAACTTCGCATCCTAACCCGACAACACGAAACAGTCCACTAAACATCCTTCACCGGAACTCACTGTTTCAGCCTTCTTCCGTGGCCTTGCCACCACCAAACCGCCAAGTACCAACCACCAACATCACCCTCAACCCACCCGTAACAACTCCACAAAACGCCTTGAACCAATTCCAAACACAACTACCCGAAACAGTCCCAAATCATCACCTACCCGGCAGTAACACCTAACCCGAGAACCCCTATTTCACATCCATTGTCGCGTCAACTAGTTTCCTGCCGAACTCAGCCCCACTTACCCTCACTCACCCCTCCGTACTTACATCATATCCATTGTAACGTTTTGCTCTTATTTATTAGTGAATTAGTGGGCATGGATTACACAAATCAAGTGTATAAATTCGGTTCTATTCAGGTTTCTTTTATTCCAATATTAAATAGTGCGTACTTTAAGGAAAATTACGGGTTCTTCTGAAATTAGAGGTTTTCTTATCCACACATTTTCTGCATGGGCATATGAGTCTCCAACAAGAATAAAAGACTTCTGAAAAATACCGGACCTAATCAAGGTGTGACAATGACAACTAGGCTTACTCCCCAACATTTGTATCATATGAATCCTCTGCATTCATCGTGTTGTATCTAGGAAATACTGTAGGTCTTTCCTGAAAACTTTCCTTCATGTTATTTTAGGTCTACCTCATTCTATTTTATCACCTTAAATCTTGATATTATCATGCATTAGAAGTCCTTATAGAATATGGCAGGACCATTTCAGGTAAACTTCTCTCATCTCTAACTTGTCATAAAAAAGTAAATAAGGTCGTTACTTATCAATTAAAAAAAAATATTGTCTCTAGAAGAACGTATAATAACTGGTGCGAACATGTCTTCTGGTTGTTACATTCTATTAATTTCTTTCATAGAAGTCAGTCTCATGTTGTAGATACATGATGAGGCCAGTTAAGTTGAAGCCATTCAGTTAGAGCTTGAGCTTAACCTCTCTAGTTGATTGGATCCAGACAGTGGAGACTTGAGTGGAACCTGAAAAACATTGGTTCTGTGTCCAAAATATGCATGCAAGATGCAACCTATGACATGAGGAATGGGGCGTGTAATCCCAATAAAAATGTATTTTTGATGTTAACAAAAATATAAGTTTAACCTTAGACATGTTTCCCACTGCTATCTCTGTTGCTATGTTGCTCGGATCCTCCAAAATGATTAACTTTTGGAGGACCAGACACATACCCGATGACATATTTGAAGGATCCGAGCAACATAGCTACGTTGGCTTGAAAGGTTAGATGTTCTGAGCTGTTCTTTATATCGTTAAAAGATAAGTAAGTGCTCTGAGCTGTTGTAACGTGGCTAGTTAATATAGTATCTGAAATAATCAATTAATTTCAGAAATGCCTTAGCACTTCGTCCCTTCCTTTTTCCACCCCTTATTCTCTTCACTGTTGAAATATTTGGACATATATCATGCTGTGGTGAATTTTGGACATGTGAGTTTCACAAGGTAGGAGAAATCTTTTCGATAATTTGACAGGTGCAGTAAAGATAGTCTAATTATGATGAATCATCTGAATACTGAAAAGTAAAATTGATAGAGGATCCATATAGGTGAACCGGCTGGTATGAAATTGAGCAGTAGTCTGTTGATTGATCATGCTGTAATACATGCTTTGGAGTTTGGCCGAAGTTTCTGTTCTGGTAAGAAACTTGCATGTCCCATTGTCCCTGTAAAGATAACCGAGATATTCAGAAATCTCTAGTTTTAAAGATTCCTATGTGGCCTTAGGCGACAAACTATTTAGTACTGGAATGAAATGAATCCGAATATTGTAGAATGAATACGTAGGACTTACATAACTAGCCCCAACTAATTTCATCAAAAAGAAAAAATAACTGGCCTCTATTAATTTGGGATTGAGATAGTTGTTGATCATGCAGTTTGGTGGATCATATGTACCTAGTATATGCAAAAAACTAGAAAGGTGAATTTAAAAGTCTATGAAGTTATTAAGTTCAATATTATGTACTCCCTCTGTTTCACTTCTTTTGTCTTACTTTCCTTTTTAGTCCGTTTAAAAAAGAATGTCACTTTCTATATTTGGTGAATTTAAAAGTCTATGAAGTTATTAACTTCAATATTATGTACTCCCTCTGTTTCACTTCTTTTGTCTTACTTTCCTTTTTAGTCCGTTTAAAAAAGAATGTCACTTTCTATATTTAATAACTACTTACACCCAACATCCTACCTGGCATGTTCAAGACCACAAGATTCAAATGATATTTGGTACATTTCACATCTTTAATTTAAGACCACAAGATTCAAAAGTTTTATTCATTTTCTTAACTTCGTGCCGAGTCAAACTAAGGCAAACAAATAGGAAAGGAGGGAGTAATATGTATTCCGTTTTAGTACTCACAGCACTACGAGATAGGATGATAAGTCTGTAATATATATGTTATATAGTTCTATTGTAATATCTGTGTATTTATGAATGATTGTTATACTGCGTGCTTAATGCTTATGGTTTGGTATCAAACATTTGGTTAGGAATCTTTCTTTTGACTCCCCAATTACTGATGAACTGGTCTCTCTACTGAATTTTCTTGAGGCATCTTTGTTAATTATTATTCCGGATACTTAATACCTTCAATGTCCCTGTGTCTAGGTATACCATAAACATGATTTAAGTCCTGTATTCCTTGTCAGCTAGGCAGGGCCACAGAAGAGGAAAGGATTGAAAGTTATTAATGCTTTTCTCTGTTGTTCTGAGGCAGTAATCCTTTGAATTACATTTACTTGCAGGTGCTAGCAGCCTTGGCCGAGACAATGAAGAAAGGAACAAGTTTTGGTGCTCCATGCCTCCTTGAAAATACTCTTGCAGAGATGGTTATTTCTGCTGTTCCTAGTATAGAAATGGTTCGTTTCGTCAACTCCGGCACGGAGGCATGCATGGGGGTTCTACGGTTGGCTCGTGCTTTTACTGGCCGGTCAAAGATTGTAAAGTTTGAGGGTTGCTACCATGGTCATGCCGATCCATTTCTTGTTAAAGCAGGCAGTGGAGTCGCCACTCTAGGACTCCCCGACTCTCCTGGAGTTCCCAAAGCAGCTACACATGATACTCTGACAGCCCCCTACAATGATATTTCTGCTGTTAAGAGCCTCTTTGATGACAACAAAGGAGAAATTGCAGCTATAATACTTGAGCCTGTTGTTGGGAATTCTGGCTTTATTCCACCCAAACCGGAATTTCTAGATGCCATTCGCAATATCACCAAAGAAACAGGTGCTCTTCTTATATTTGACGAAGTTATGACAGGATTTAGGTTGGCATATGGTGGCGCTCAGGAGTATTTTGGAATAACTCCTGATTTGACTACACTTGGGAAGATTATTGGGGGTGGCTTGCCAGTAGGTGCGTATGGAGGAAGGAGGGATATTATGGAGATGGTGGCACCAGCAGGACCAATGTATCAGGCTGGGACCCTAAGCGGAAACCCATTGGCCATGACTGCTGGTATTCACACACTTAAGCGGTTAAAGCAACCGGGAGCTTATGAACATTTGGACAAGATCACCAGTGAACTTACTCAGGGAATATTGGATGCTGGGAAGAAGACCGGTCATGCGATGTGTGGTGGGTATATAAGCGGAATGTTCGGCTTCTTTTTTACAGATGGACCAGTCCATAACTTTTCAGATGCAAAGAAGAGTGATACTGCTAAATTTGCCAAATTTTATAGAGGAATGCTGGAGGAAGGTGTCTATTTCGCACCATCCCAGTTTGAGGCTGGATTTACTAGCTTAGCACATACTGCGGAGGATATCCAACGGACTTTAGCCGCTGCTAAAAAAGTTTTGAGTCAACTTTAATCTCTCCAAGTACCGGCAGTGTCATTCTTTTTGTATGCTAGGCGTTCTTTGTTTTTGTGTGATAAATAAAACACATGATTGTAACCAAAAGTTTTGTATTATCTTGTTAATTGAGAACATCCTGTATCTTCTTGCGCCTCTTCATGGTAGTTTGAATGACATAAGATATAGTTCTTTTTTTCGAAGGAGTTTATTTTTTCCCACTAATGAATAAAAATGCGATGGTAATCTCAGTTTATGTGAGATGATTTTAACCAACACTTTTGAAGTTAATCGGCTGGGATAAATGAACGTTTGAATGAAACAAAGATCAATCTTCAAACTGCACTTACGGGCGATAATTTGCAGGTCTGCTACCCGTTTTTATTTCATACAAACTTGGTGGGATGGCGAATTTGGGATTGTCATGAATATTTCACCACAATTTAAATGTAATTGAGAAATAACTACATTTAAGGGGATACCGCTAGTTGAAACACGAAAAAAATTCCATTATACGAACCATTAACTCAAGGAGTCTTTTCTCAAGTTCCAACTGAAGGACAGAATCCATGTGTTCTTAGTCGTAGAACCATGAACTCAACAACTCTTTCCTCACTTCACATATATTGTGCTGGAATTCGAACTCATGGAAAGAATCCTCGAGTTCTCAATTGTATAACCATGAATTCAAGAAAAGGGTCATTAAGTTCAAACTCCAGGAACGATTCGTGGAGTTCAAACTTTTATAGGTTCAAACTCCAGGAATGATTCATGGACTTAAAACCATCTAACGAGACTTGGATTTATCAAAGTCAATTATATTTTTTCTCGAGCACATGAACCAAACATTGATGTTGCTATGGATATCAGAAACCCAAATCACTGGAATACTCATGTGAGACAATTATTGTTATATTGAATCTTATAGACACCAGAATTAGTTCCAATTATATCTTCGTTCTAGGTAGACCTTTTGCAGCAATACTGTAACGACCCATCCAATCGTTTTTGACTTAACACTCTTACTTGACCAAATTACCCTTCCCGTAGACTCTTTTTCGGGGTTTTTGACTTGCAGGGATGGGTGGCACGGTTCCCGAGGTATGTTAGATAGGCCTTAGTTCTCAACTTTCGAATCTGACGATCCAAAATAGCTACGGGAATCTCCTCTTAGGTCAAACCATCCTTAACTAAAATGGAGTCGGTAGGAACAACCAACGACAGGTCTCCCACACACTTTCTCAACATGGTCACATGAAACACTAGATCCACAACAACTAAGTCTTGTGGCAATTCAAGTTCATAAGCCACTAGGCCAACTCTCCTTAAAATCCTATAAGGTCCGATATATCTGGGACTGAGCTTCCATTTCTTTCCAAACCTCATGACACCTTTCATGGGTGAAATTTTCAAAAATACCCAATCATCAACTTGGAACTCCAAATCTCTACGCCTCACATCCTAATAGGACTTCTGGCGACTCTGAGCTATTTTCAAATGCTCTTGAATCACTTTGACTTACTCCATAGCCTGATGGACCAAGTCTGGCCCTAATAGCTCTGCTTCACCAACTTCAAATCAACCAATTGGTGACCTACAATTTCGCCCATACAGAGCTTCGAACGGTGCCATCTAGATGCTAGCATCATAACTGTTATTATAAGCAAACTGAATGAGAGGAAAATGATCATCTCAATTACCTTTAAAATCGAGAACACATGCCATCAACAAATCCTCAAGGGTCTGAATAGTATGCTCTGCCTGGCCATCTATTTGAGGGTGAAAAGTTGTGCTGAGATTTACCTTGGTACCCAATCCTCTCTGGAAAGACTTCCAAAAGTAAGATGTGAACTGAGAACTATGATCTAAAGTCCCATGAAGCTTGACAATTCCTCGGATATACAACTTAGCATAATTCTCTGCTGAATCCGTGGCTTTGACTGGCAAAAAGTGAGTTGATTTAGTCAGTCAATCCACTATCACCCAAATTGAATCATGCCTTAGGGTTGAGCAAGGTAGACCTGTTATGAAATCCATATTTATTATCTCCCATTTCCAAACAGGAATATCAATATTCTGTACCAACCCACGAGGCCTCTGGTGCTCGGCTTTCACCTGCTGACAATTCGGACACTTGACTATAAAATCTGCCACATTCCTCTTCATATCGTTCCACCAATAAATTTCTTTAAGATTATGATACATCTTGGTAGAACCCGGGTGAATAGAATACCTGGAATTATGCACTTCTGCCATGATTCACTCTCTAAGTCCGTCCACATTTGGAACACATAATCTGCCTCGGTGCCTCAAAGTACCATCATCTCCTCCTTGTTCAAAAGTCGTAGTCTTATGCTTGTGAATCTCCTCTTTCAGCTGCAACAAGTAGGGATCACTAAACTGCTTCTCCTTTACCTTGGCTACTAAGGAGGATTCAGACTTGTTCTGAACAACAACATCACCATCTTCGAAGTCCATGAGTCGAACTCCTAGACTGGCTAGTCAATGAATATCCTTCGTCATGATTTTCGTACCTTCCTCAACATGATCTAAACTTCCCATGAATTGCCGACTAAGAGCATCGACTACCACATTCGCTTTCCCTGGATGATAGAGAACATCTACATCATAATCTTTTATCAATTTGAGCCATCTCCTCTGTCTGAGATTCAATTCTTGCTGCTTGAAAATGTACTGAATGCTCTTGTAATCTATGAAAATATCAACGTGAACTCCATACAAATAGTGACACCATATCTTGAGTGCAAAAAACACGGCTGCCAGTTCTAGATCATGAGTCGGATAATTATTTTTATGAGGTTTAAGCTGTCTGGATGCATAAGTTATAAACTTACCATGCTGCATTAAAACACATCCAAGACCAACTCCTGAAGCATCATAATATGCAACGAACCCCTCAGTCCCCTATAGCAAAGTTAACACTGGCGGAGAAGTCATTCTCATCTTCAATTCTTCGAAACTAGGCTCATAGGCATCTAGCCACTGAAAATTAACTTTCTTCTGCGTTAATCTAGTCAATGGAGCTGCAATGGAGGAAAAACCCTCTACAAATCATCTATAATATCCCGCTAGACCCAAGAAACTCTTAATATCTGAAGCAGAAGTGGGTCTGGGCTAATTCTTAACAACATCGATTTTCTGAAAGTCAACCTGGACGCCCTCGTCTGAAATCACATGGCCTAAGAATGCCAATGACTTTAGCCAAAATTCACACTTGGAAAATTTCACATAAAGCTCGCGGTCCTGAAGTGTCCGCAATACAATTCTGAGATGTTCTGCATGATCAGCCTCACTACGAGAATAGACTAAGATATCATCAATGAAGACAATGATGAAAAGATCAAGATAAGGCTTGAAGACCCTGTTCATAAGATCCATAAAAGTAGTTGGGGCATTCGTCAATCCGAACGACGTGAGACGAATGCGATTTTTGGAATATCAACTTCCTTAACCTAAAGCTAATGGTACCCTGATCTAAGATCAATCTTGGAATAACACTGAGCACCTTGGAGTTGATCAAATAATTCATCGATTCAGGGAAGACGATATTTGTTCTTAATGGTAACCTTGTTCAACTGCCGGTAGTCAATGCACATACGCAGAGACCCATCTTTCATTCGAACAAATAGAATTGGTGCACCCTATGGTGAGACACTTGGTCTAATAAATCCCTTATCAAGAAGGTCTTTCAACTGGGCCTTTAGCTCTCTTAACTCTGTTGGAGCCATTCTGTATGGCGGAATAAATATCGGCTTGGTGCCGGGAAATAGATTGGTTCTGAACTCAATCTCCCTATCGGGAGGAACTCGGAGAAGATATTCAAGAAAGGAAATAAATAGATGGTAAATCTACTCCTTGGATATCATCTTTCTGGCCTTAAGATAGGAAATAAATCTACGCATGGGTGCTACTGAATTACTCTTCCACTATATGACTGGCTCACCTGTAAATTCAAACTTTACAATTCTGGTTCTACAGTCCACTGTGGCATAACATGAGAACAATCAATCCATACCCATGATTACATCGAAGTATACCATTATAACTCTACTAAATCGGCTACGGTAATGTGATGATAGATTTTAACTTGAAAACCCATAAATACCAACCTGGCTATAACTGACTCACTAAATGGGGTGGATACCTCGAAGGGTTCATGTAAATTTTCTGGTTCTATCTCGTTTCATAGCAACAAAAAAAGTTACATATGACAGGGTGAATCCATAAGGGCATAAACATCGAAAGTGAAAATGGTTAATATACCTTTGACCACATCTGCATGGGCTTCTGTATCCGGACAACCTGATAATACATACAAATGGTTTGGACCTCTACATGTATTACCGAACATAGCTGGACCACGCCTTGATTGGGCCTGAGAATTATGAGCGACTATAGAATTTGCGGGCCGAGCCACATTACCTCATGTACCCTGCCTCGCTGATGGGCAGTCTCACTGAAAACGACCTCATTGGCCACACCCAAAATAGACGTCCATACCGAGGTGACACTCCCTTGGGTGCCTCTTACCATACTTAGCACAAACTGAGTTACTGAAATAACTTTGACCCACACTGGCCTGTGACTGGGAGCCTGATGCTCTGAAGTTCTGCTTCCTATTATCATTCCTAAACTTTGAGGCTGGGGTACTAGCTGAAGATGGAGCAAGCTCGGATGACCTGTTCTTGAAGTACTATCTGCCTCCACCTCCCCCATGACTGAAGTGTCCTGAAGACTTGACTCTTATATTAAGCTCCATGTCCTTTCCTTTCTGCAAGGCTTCCTCTTTCTTCAACCTGCTCTCATTACCCTGTACGAAAGCAACCATCTTTGTAATAGTTATCTCCCTGTTTTGAGCTGTGATATTAGTTGCATAGTACAAATAGGGATTAAGACCATACATGAAACGTCTAATTCTGGCCCTCATGTCGGAAACCATATTCGGAGCATACTTTGCCAAAGAGACAAACTGAAGGTTGTACTCTTGCACACTTCTGCCATTTTTCTTAAGCTTTTCAAATTCCACAGCCTTTGCCTATATGACCTTTATTGGCAGAAAATACTCAATGAAGGCATCTGCAAACTCATCCCAAGTCGCTGGAGGTGCATCTTTCCCGCGGGATTGCTCTCATGACTCATACCAAAGGTTTGCAATATCCTGCAACTGATAAACTCCAAAATCTGCTACCTCTACCTCAGTAACATGCATAACACAAAAGACTTTCTGAAGCCCATCAATGAAATTCTGAGGATCCTCGGTCTTACTTGACCTTGTGAACACCGGAGGGTCCATATGAAGAAACTCACGAGTACTAAAACTGGATGACTCCCCATTAGTTCCGTGCTTAGAGCCGTTCCTTGTCGTTGGACTTGAACAACCACAAGCTGGGTGAGCAGCTGAATGTCTCCCTTAACATCTGAATCAAAGAACTGGGTGGCGAAACTGGGATCTCCGTAGGCCCTGTGGTATTGGGTAGGGGCGTTGTACCCAAATTGGCTCCTTGAACCTGAGCATCCTTCTCACGAGCATCATTAGTAGCAGTCGTCTTGCTGGTAGTTGATTTTCTATTCGCATGCATTTTTTTAAAATACGTAATACGCACGAGTTAGAAAGATATCCTGAGGGTATATCTCTAACTGCACGATCTATAGTATGAAAGAAGTGAGAAAATCCTAGATGTCTTGGTGGTCAACTATTTATATGTATGGGGCCCTCACACACATAAAAGTGACCTCACTGGACACGATTTTATAGACTCCCTAAGACACTTGAACCTAGTGCTCTGATACCAAGCTTTGTCACGCCCTGAACCATGGCCTAGGTGCAACACAACACTCAGTGCCTTATTGCATATGACCAAGCGAACCATATGACTTGCTTGTCAACATGGGCATCAAAACGCGCTAAAGAAATGATTTAAAACATTTAAAACATGATATTGAAATAACAATCTGAAAATACAATAGTGGAATCATATGAGTAAAACATGATAAGTATAACAATACTGATGATATGACTGACATGACAAGATACTAGACTAGTCTATGAAACCTCTATAACATAAGTCTGCAAAATTATTTACCAGGACAAGACCCTGGCATACCTTTGCTAATAAAATATAATCATAAAATAACTAGACTGGTAATCCTGAATGAGATGGTGCTCACCGAAATAGCTAATACTGAAGCAGTCATACCTAACATATCTGTCTCCCTGAAACTCGGCACCTGAACCGTCAAGTGCAGGCCCCATGAAAATGGATGCTAGTACATTTGAATTGTATCATATATAAAGCAACTGAAAGAATAAGCAGGCACACAAAATAATAGAAACATGAACTGAAACTAAAAACATGAACATGACTATAATAACATGAGTAAAAATCTGAAAACTGTATATCTATATATCTTTGGGAGAGCATTAGCAAAACCGACATGAACCACCACCACACATGAACGTGAAGTATGATCTCTGTTCGATTAGATAAGCCATCTCGTCCTTTGCCGGAGTATGAGATATAAACATAAATATAATGGATCAAATAAATAATCTGAAGGTATCGTGTTCTGGCGGAGCGACCCTTATCCTACGTTGGCATACATAGTTTCAGGCTATCTAAACCTTCTCGGTAATCCGTGCAACTCCCAAAAATATGTACTTGAAAATAGTTGGCTTGAAAGCCCATGAATTACATGAAATAACTTGAAATCATAACTTGTGAATTTATAATTTAGCATATGAAGAAATACATAATATAACTTGTCTAAATCATGAGAAACATATATGACTTCATGAAATTGAGTGATAATGGTCATAACTTATATTTAAGAACTCAAGAAAATCAAGACATGGGTTCATGAATTACGGACGGGTTCATGATAGTCACAATATCATATCATGAATGTAAGTAATGAAGTCAAGACATAACATGGAATATAATTATGCATGTATAGATGGATTATCATGAACTTAAATAAAACCCTAGGTTATGGAAATTCATGGTTTCATGGAGAACTGTGGTATGGGGAAGAACAATGACGTTCCCACGTGTAGATAGAAGCTCTACATACCTTAACAGCTCCAAAACGTGTCTTTAATGTATGAACTTGGAAGAAAGAACCCAAAGCTTGAACTTTAATTCCTTGAGTTGGGTTTTCTTGAAAACCCTAGGTTAGAAATTGTGAATTTCGCTTAGGAATTGATAGTAATAGATTAGAATCACATGGAAATACATGGAAAGGACTTACCTTGGTGTAGGAGATGGTTGGGAAGAGAGAACCTTCATTCTAAGGCTTGGGAATTGTGAAAATTGATTTTTAGAATAAAGTCACAAATTTATACTGTTTGTTGTCGGAAGAAATTTTTTAGAGAGTTATAAAACTGGAGTTCTGGGACGGTGGAGATTGATGGGCCATCAATAATTTGACGATCCGTAGAATTTACAGTATGGCCATCTATTTGAAAAGTGAAAATGACGGTTCGTTTAACGGGCTGTAAAATATTTTACAGATCGTATAATTTGCCGTCAAATTCCATTTGCAGAACTGAACCTAGTTTTTCAACTTAAACTCTTCGTTTTGGTTTCCTACACTCGTGGATCATGAACGAGGCTTACTTTGAAGGTACGAGGTGTTACACCTACCATCTGGGGGAGAATAAGAAGACAAGGTGAGATACCAATTTGATAAAGTTATCACGAAAGGAATGAAAGAAGTGAAGTTTCTTAAATGTCCCATAGCCTCTCGAAGATAAGTACAGACGTCTCCCTACAAATCCGCAACACTCTACCAGAACTTGCTCTTGTACTCGTGAGACCGATAATCTAAAGATTTGATACCAACTTTGTCATGACCCCTTTCGGGAGTCATGGTCGCACCTACATTATCCCTCTCGGTAGACGAACCACTTCCAACCCAATCAATATAAGAAAAACTTAAGGCGGAAAAAGAAATAATTAAAACTAAAATTGTCTTTCCATATATATAAATAGTCATAAAATACTAAATACCTAATTATTACACTTCCCAAAGATCGGGTCTAGTCAGTACAAAAGCTACTACATAAGCGGAATATAAATGTCTGAAACTGTCTCAATGGTGGAAAACAAAGATAGAAGTAAGGAATGCAGAGTCAAGGGTTGTTGAAGAAACACAGTCTCACCCCAAAATCTCTGGTCCATAGCCTCGGACGTCAGCCACAAGGTCCGGCACTAGTAGACGGCGTTGTATCTGCATCCCAAAAGAATACAAGAAGTGTAGTATGAGTACACATTGTACCCCCGTAAGCATCATAGGCCGACTACGACGGATTGCATATAACAGATATAAAAATCGAGTTGACACACAAGTATCCCTAAACTACACAGTCTTTGTTAAGCACATAAGTCTCCTTTACATAACAATTATCGTTCAACACTTAAGTCATCCCAGAACATAGAAGTTACTAACCAACACATAATCACCTCAACATAGAAGTTCCAATTAAACACAATTCTCATGAATATTATGAATGTTAATGAACTTTATGCATAAATGAAATGGTACCTCTTAATAACCTGGTATACACATACCACAGTATGTCGCCTCGTAGTCATAACTCATAGGTGACTTCGTGAGTCCACCGCTCACAACCAATCGGAATGATCCATCAGACTTTCTAGATCATCAATCACGGACTCATTTGTCGAGCCATATCAATTCATTCACCCTAGTATCCAAATAATCTCATAACATAGTATCTTTTACCTTCGTTTCCAAATCTCATCGGACAAACAACATTCTATAACCAACTTCATTCCAATACTAGGATAATATGAGTGTATGAATGCAACGGTAAAAAGTAAGTAATCATGAAGTATGAGATGAAGTCATGTTCAAGAGATGATAAACACATGCCTCAATATCATCAATAACACACAATTCCACGTAATTAGTCTTTTCATATTAGGAGGCATATAGTGATGAGTAATTCAATCAACAATCACAAATAAGATCAATCATAACGACAAGCCCACATAACAACAGTTGGGATCAACCAAAGTATGATCCCCCCAAAGCATAATATACTGATACCCTCCCAAGCGCTCATCACAGTCACTACCCCTCAATAGTTATATAAACTACATGTATCTATCCGAATCTAATAGAGAAAATCGTAGCCTACCTCTCAGCCGAACAGGTGCCACGAACTAATCCCAAGGAAAGGCCTTTCCCTTACATAGTGCCTCCGAACGTTTGTAGTCTATACTCATAGATTTTACGTTAATTAAGTACATACATAAATATAAGACCTTTAAAAAGAACCGAATACCCGACTCCCAAAGCGATCCCGTGCCCACAAGGATAAAATTGTAACTTTAATATCATAATAGCATATTCGCAGTCTAATTAGTCATATCCTTAAGTTTGAGGGTCAACTAATCTCAATTAGGCCTTCAATTTCACTTTGAACCTAAAATCCCCAAACTAGAAGAACCCTAATTTTTATTTGAAAAATCATGGATTAAATTAGCAATTCAAGCTTAGCAATAGGTTTCCCAATCATTAACAATCTCTAATCTGAAGTATTAATCATTAAAGGCCTAAAATTGTCAACCAATTTCATTAATCTAACCCTCTTAACTTTAAACATAAACCCTAGGTTTCTATCCCCAAATCACGGTATAGACCCTATATTTAAGCAAAGGAATCATAAATAGATTATTAAAATAAGATAAAATTCCTACACCAAGAATGGAATGAATGGAAAGCCTTGAATTCCTCTCCAAACCGAACTTAGAGTTGTGAAAGTGAGAAGTGAGAAATAAATTCGGACATGGGGTCAGTTATTGTTTTCTGATTCAGCGATCCCGCTCATGTGGAACTTCCCTCATAGGAGCCGTATCGCTTCTACAGAAATAGGTTTGCAGAAGCGGCCCCAACTTAAGTTACCAAAGAGCGCAGATGCAGCCCTTTCCAATATCATTGAAGCTCGCATTTGCGGTCAAACTTCCACAGAAGCGGCTCCACGGGTGCATCTATCATACCACTGGTGTGATTACACTAGCAATAGCAGTAGTAGCAAAAAACAATAAACTTCCATCTAACACCTGAAACTCACCCGAGACCTCCCGAACACAAACCAAATATGCTACCCAAGTGTAAACAATTATACGAACTTGCTCGCGCACATGGAATACTCATTCGACAATGCTAAGACACACTTTTCTACTAATTTTCCAACATTTTCTCAAACTTCACGAATTGGCAAATAAGGACTCAAAACACAACTGAATGCCTTGAGAAGTGAATCAAGGACTTGACTAAGTCATAAATGGTGTTTCGGACCTACTGGAAGCAACGACACTCGAAAATGAACCCGTATACTCAAAAGTCAATTTTGGGTCAACTCTTTCCATTTAAGAAACTTGTAGAAGACTGGAGTACAGTTTGATACCAGTGTTGTAACGTATATCATTGCCTCATTAGTATTATTTATTTTTCTCACAAACATATGAATAACGTATTATATAAGGACAAGGAACTATATACACCTAACTTATACAGACTTCAATCCAATTCGTGTTGAAAACACTTGTGAATTTGTTGTTGACAAACGATGATGTGAACAATATAGGTATATCACAACTAATATTAGTTCATTTATAACTAAAATCCTCTAGAGGGTGAAACATAACTAACATTCAATGAAGAAATGATCATTTATAAAAATTGAGTATATTTTTATAGATGTGTCGCAAAAATTTGAATGCATTTTTCACAGAGTTCTATATTGTCCGAAAATCACATAAAATTTGAATCACCCTAATTAAAGTTAAAAAAAATATTATTCTATTAAGGTTTTTATGAGTTATTGGCCTATATTTAATTTAATTTACTGTAAATAGAATCAATATATTATTTTCATAAACTTTATATAAGTGAAATATATTTATAGATAATATTTATTTGATTATTAAAAAAATAATATTCATTAATAAGGAGTACACGTGCAATGCATGTGTCCAAAGACTAGTTTTTGAATAAGAATGTCTTAGTAATTTGGTGTTATAAAATATCAAAGAAAGCCCCTCTGCTTTGGTTAGTACAACAACAACATACTCAGTATATTCCCACAAGTAGGATTCAGAGAAAGTAGAGTATACACAGACTTTACCCCTACCTCGTAGTAAGGGTAATAATTTCTTTAATTTTCTCCTAGTTTTTTTTTCCGAAAGAAATATTAAAGGAAGCACTTTTTTCTGTTTAAGAATAAAAGAGTAGAGTACAGTTTGATATCAATGTTGTAACGTAAGTCAATGCCTCATCAATATAATTTATTTTTTCATAAACATATGAGTGACGTAATATATATGGACAATACACTAATTACATCTGACTTATAAAGATTATAATCGAACTCGTGTTGAAAACACTTGTGAATTTGTTGATGACAAAAGGTGATGTGAACAATATAGGTATATCGCCACCAAGCTTAGTTTATTTATAAATAAAAACCTCTAGAGAGTGAAACATAACTAAGATTCGATGAAGAAATGTTATTCTATAATAATTGAGTTTATTTTCTTAGATGCGTAACAAAACATTGAATGCAGTTTTCAACAAATTTGAATCACCCTAATTAAAATCAACAAATATTCCCTTATTAAGGTCTTATATGAGTTATTGAACTATATTTAATTTAATTTACTGTATATAGATTCAATATATTATTTCCATAAACTTTATATAAGTGAAATATATTTGTAGATAATTTTTATTTGATTATGAAAATATTATATTAGTTAATAAGGAGTACATGTGCAACACATGTGTCCAAAGACTAATATTTGAATAACATTTTGAAAATATTAAAAAAAGCCCCTCTGCTTTGGTTAGTACAACAATACCATACCAAGTGTATTCCCACAAGTAGGGTCGGGGAAAAGTAGAGTATACATAGACCTTACCCCTACCTCGTGGTAAGGGTAGTAATTTTTTTAATTTTCTTTTAGTGTTTTATCCTAATGAAATATTAAAGACATCGCTTTTTGTTTTTGTGTAAGAATAGAAGAGTAGATTGAGGTTTGATATCAGTGTTGTAACGTAAGTCATTGCCTCATCAGTATAATTTTTTTCCTCTTAAATAAATCTGACTTATAAAGACTTCAATCCAATTCGTGTTGGAAACACTTGTGAATTTGTTGCTGACAAACGATGATGTGAACAATATAGGTATATTTCCACCGAGCATAGTTCATTTATAACTAAAAACCTCTAGAGAGTGAAACATAACTAACATTCAATGAATAAATTTCCTTTTATAACAATTGATTATATTTTTTTAGATGTGTCACAAAAAATTGAATGCATTTTTCACAGAGTTCTATCTTGTCCAAAAATTACATAAAATTTGAATCATCATAATTAAAGTCAACAAACATTTCCCTATTAAGGTCTTGTATGAGTTATTGACCTATATTTAATATAAATTCCTGTAAATAGAATCAATATATTATTTCCTTAAAATTTATATAAGTGAAATATAATTATTTATAATATTTATTTGATTATTAAAAAATTATATTCAGTAATAAGGAGTACACGTGAAACACACGTGTCCAAAGACTAGTTTTTGAATAAGAATGTCTTAGAAGGTGTCTGAAAATATTAAAGAAAGTCCCTCTTCTTTGGTTAGTACATGTTAAGTATATTCCCACAAGAATACGCAGACCTTACCCCCACCTTGTGGTAATGATAGTAATTTCTTCAATTTCCTTTTAGTTTATTTTCCTAAAGAAATATTAAAGGTAGTGTTTTTTTTCTGTGTAAGAATACAAGAGTGGAGAAGAACTTGATATCAGTGTTGTAATGTAAGTGTAACGACCCTTGCGGTCGTTTTTAGCTAAAGACCCTTATTTTACTGTATTGCCCTTCCTGTAGACTCTATGTGAGGTTGTGATATACATGGATAGGTTACACGGATCCCGAGGTTCATTTACGTGAATTTCAGATGAAAAACCCAAATGAAGAATCTTAGTGTTGAGTAGTTTGACTCAAAGTTAACTTTTGAGTACATGGGTTTATTTCCAAATTCCGTCACCTCCTGTAGCCTCGGAAGGTCATTTATGACTTAATCAAGTCATTGGTTCACCTCCCGAGGCAATTGGATGTACTTTGTGGCCTTATTTGTGAAATCGTGATATTTAGTTATTTTGGGTAATTATTTAGAAAAGTATGTCTTACCTCGGTTAAATGAGAAATCTGAGGGCGCGAGTGAGTCTATAGCACCATTTACCTTGGGAAAGCATGACTGGTTTGTGTTCGGGGGTCTCGGGAGTGTTTGGGGTTGTTGGTGGAAGCTAGTATAAAATCTCATGTTGCTGGTGTCTAGTGGTCGCACCAGCGGATGGTTGTCTGACCCTATGTGTCAGCCTCTGCTGAGGTTGGCTCGCGGATTTGGGACTAGAGAACATGTTGAGTTTCCGCCCATGCAGAGATTTCCTTGCAGAGGCGAACGCATCTTTGAGGATTATTGTCCGCTTCTGCGCTGAGGTAAGGTGTCAAGTGACTGCACCCCCGTTTTTTAAATGCCTAGGTTGAATTCACTTTCCCAACGTCTTATCTCTATTTTAGAGCTTACTTGGGGAAGATTTCTTGAGGAGTTCTATTTGGTTCATCATCTAAGGTATAATTTCATCCCTACTTGATCATTGTTATCTTTTAATTCCTAATCTAGACTTTATTTGGGGGAAATAAGTTCTTAAGTTACGTGGCATAATAAGAGAGTAGAAGCTTTGATTTGAGGGTATAATATTGCTTAGATGATCTTGATATGGTAAATAAGTATTGAGTAATGGTAGTTGATCGTGCTATAGTGTTTAATGTCAACATGGAAACCCTTTTCAATTTGGGGGAAAACCTTGGGTTTGTAAATTTGGGCTTTTCTTAAATCATGCAATTGAAGGTCCAATTGAGCTTAGATTTCTAATTAACTTAATGATATGATTACCTAGTATGTGTTTACACTATTTGAGTAGTAAAGTTCAAATTTTGACATCGTGGGTCCGGGGTTGGTTTTGGATGTCTTTGGTAGGATTAAGTACTAAGTCCTTGTATTGTGTATTAGCTTAATAATAACGTATAGTCTATGCATGTTAAACCATGACTATTACGAGGCGCTCCGAAAGGGGAAGGCGTGGGTAGATGTTTTACGGTTTGTGGCTCATGCTCGGCCTTAAGATAGGCTAAAGTTTCTTTGTATTAGACTCTGATAGAAGTACGTATTTAGTTATAAATGTTGAGGGGTATTCGGCGTGTTTGGAGGTCCTACCCAAGCGGTTGTGATGAATATTTGGGTGGTACCGGTTTTGAATTATGATGAAGGGTGATTTGGAAAATCTGCCTTAAGCCAATTCCGGTTGCCGTTGATTGGGCTTGTCGCCATTATGTGGGCCCGTTGCCATATTTGCTACTATTGTGTTTATTCATCATATATGCTTTCGATATGATATCCTGATTGTACTTGAATTATGTGCTATTGAATTCCTGAAAGTATGTGATATTCATCTCTTATACTTGGTTGCATCTCATACCTACTAATTTCTTACATTGTATTGTCATTTGCATTCATACACTCATGGTTCTGATGATATTGATATGAGACTGGTAAGGAAATGATGTGGGTCCATGAAACCGAAAAGGTAAGAACACTTATGTGATGATTGGCAACATTGAGATGATGATGATACGCGGGGGAACAGGTTGCACGCTTGCAACAATTATTATTTAGCTAAGAGGTGGGCTCCGTTGAGAAATTTCGGAGGAGTATATGGACTTCGCGGGTCCCCCATGGGTGTCCAATTTATAGAATTTGAACGCTTGTATACTGGAGATGAAAGGTACCTAGTATATGCATTGCACTTATATCATACATACATCACATCATTGATTATCTGTTGATGGATTGTGTTGTTGAACTAGTTATTGATGAGTTGGTTGAATTCTTGGATAAATAAGGGTTCTTAATTTAACATTTGATAATCGAGATATTGTCATTGAACTCTTCTAAAATTATGATAACTTACATGATTATGAAACCTTGTATGAACAACGTGACTTATTTATTTAGTGAACTATTATGTGGAAAATGTGACTTATTTGGATTATTGAACTGTTTAGTCTATGATTATTTGGTGTCAACTTGATATTTATCTCTAGTGGCGTATCTTCCATCGTTGTCAGCCTATGATTTATACGGAGGTATGTTGTGTACTCATGCAACATTCTTTTTGGATGCAGATGCAACACCTTCCTCCAGTTCAGGACCACGTGGCTGAGTCTGAGTCGGTGGATTGTGAGACTTCAGGGTGAGGTTACTTCCTTACAACATACCCTTGGAGGCTCTTATCTTTCCTTATATTTTATTTGATTTGAGAGACATGTTCAGACTTTTAGACTACGTTCCCTTTTCTTTGGCCTATGTATTGACAGTTAGATGCTCTTGTATTATTGATCAGATCTATGGGGGTCGTCTTGTGACTATCAGACTTATTTCCTCTTTAATATTATGATAGACATATTTATTAAGTATTTTCTTAATTTAGCATTTCTTATTTATATTCCTATTGTCTAATTGGGGAGTGGTTCACCTACCAGTGGGACAAGTTTATGTGCCACCATGATTCTTCAAAAAGGGTTGTGACAAAGTTGGTATCAGAGCTTTATATTAAACTATCTTAAATACAAGAGTGATGTCTAGTAGAGTCTTGCGGATCGGTGCAGAGATGTCCGTACTTATCTTCGAGAGGCTATGAGACATTCAGGAAACTTCGCTTTCTTCATTCCTTTCGTGCTAAGATTAATCAAAATGGTATCTGACCTTTGTTTCCTATTCTCACACAGATGGTGATGACTTATACCCATGAAGTGAGTAAGGAGGCACATACACTTTCACCTGCAGTGCACGGTCATGGTAGGGATCGAGGTAGATCCTGAGGAGTTGCACCGATGAGGGGTGGAGCACAGAGAGCCGGTCAGGCTTGTAATTCCCCAAACCATGGTCTAGGTGAAACACGACACTCGATGCCTGACTGCATATAACCGAGCGAACCACATGAGTTACTGAATCAACATAGGCATCGAAAGCATGAAACAATGATGATAGTAAATTATGTAAAACATGGTACTGAAATATAGTCTGAAAAATATATTGCGAAAATATCTGAAAATATACAAGTCTGAAAATAATGTTGATATGACTGATATGCTAAACTAGTCTGGCCTATGAAACCTCTGACACATGAGTCTGACTGAAAACTATTTACCAGGACAAGACCCTAGCATACCTTAAATAATAAGCTTGACATATAAAATAAATGACTAGCACCCCGAAGGAAATGGGGCTCACCAATAGCTGATACTAAGGAAAATCCTAACAAGCAGATCCATTGTCCTGAAACTAACTACCTGCACTGTGAAGTGCAGGCCCCATGCAAAGGGACGTTAGTACATTTGAATTATACTTTATATAAAGCAACCGAAGGAGTAAGCAGACACATGGAATAATAGGAAATGAAACTGAAATTGTAACATTAGAATGAGCATGATCTAGAATGAGTATAAAATATATGTATAATCTGTAAAGTTGTGTATATGTATATCTTTATATCAATGGGAGAGAATTAAAAAAACCAACATGAACCACCACACGTGAAGATGGAGTCTTATCTCTGCCCGATCATCAAAGACATCTCGTACCTTGCTGGAGTACGAGACATGAACATGAACATAAATCATCACTTGTAGATTTATAATTTAGCATGTGAAGAAATACATAATATAACTTGTAGATTTATAATTTAGCATGTGAAGAAATACATAATATAACTTATATAAATCATGAGAAACATATATGACTTCATGGAACTGGTGATAATGATCATAACTTGTATTTAAGAACTCATGAAAATTAAAGTATGCTTTCATGGATTATGGACGGGTTCATGACAGTCACAATAACATATCATGAATAAAAGTAACGAATTCAAGATATAACATGGAATATAATTGTACATGTATATAGGGTTATAATGAACTTGAGTGAAAACCCTAGGTTATGGAAATTCATGGTTTCATGGATAACTGTGGCATGGGGGTAGAACAATGACGCTCCCACACGTAGATAGAAGCTCTACATACTTTAATCTTTCCAAATCATGAACTTAAATTCCTTGAGTTGAGTATTCTTGAAAACCCTAGGTTAGAAATAGTGATTTCATTATTGCCTATTCTAGCAAAATCACCCATCAGAGCCATCGTTAACCATTGGTTGTTAAGGCACGCTTAGGAATTCATAGTAATCAATTAGAATTGCATGGAAATAAACAAAAAGGACTTACCTTGGTGTAGTAGGTGGTTGGGAAGAGAGAACCTTCATTCTAGGGCTTGGGAATTGCGAAAACTGATTTTTAGTACGAAGTCCCGAATTTATATTATTTGTTATCGAGGGTGTTTGATAGGACGTTTGATGGTCTGTCGATTGTTCGATGTCAGAGTTTGGGCTGTTAATATTTCAACGGTCCAGATTGACGGTCCATCGATAGTTTGACGGTTCGTATAATTGGACCGCACTATTATTTTCTAAAAAGTTCCAGAGAATTGTGAAATCTGGAGTTTAAAGACGGTGGAGATTCACGAGTCATCAATAATTTGACGGTTCGTAGAATTTACAGTATGCCCATCAATTGCAAAAGTGAAATTGACGGTTTGTTTGACGGGCCATAAAACATTTTTTGGTTTGTAAAATTTACAGTCTGGTTTCTAATTTCAAAAGTGAAATTGATAGTTCATTGGACAGGCCATAAAACATTTTATGGTTTATAAAATTTATAGTCTTGCTGTCAATTTCAAAAGTGAAATTGATTGTTGATTTGACGGCCCGTAAAACATTTTACGGTCCGTATAATATGCCGTCAAATTACATCAGCAGAATTGAACCTAGTTGTTTGTTTTTCAACTTGAATTCCCCGTTTTGGTCTTCTTCACATGTGGATCATGAACAAGGCTTAGTTTGAATGTACAAGGTGTTACAATATCTCCCATTTGGGATCATTCGTCCTCGAATGATGGGTCATGGTTAGGAGAATGACTAACTCTAAAATATTTTATAAAACTTTCGGCAGGTTTCTTCTCTATATAGGATTGTCCCATCATTTTTTGAAACACCTTCAAGCTAACCAAAGCAGAATACAAGCCTCAAAGGGCATCATGATACACATGACAAGACATAACATGGTAACTGAAGCATAAATGTGACTAATTGAACTTGATCGAATACGTGAATACCAACTATCATGAATACTAGAATGGCATGAACATATATATATTGAACTGAATGAATACATGAATACTATACATGGGATTTGGAAAAGATTTCGTAGGCACTAATGCCATGAGTACTGGAACATAGGCATTAACATGACACGATTACATGAACGTGAGGAGCATGACATGGGACATGAATACCTAAAGACATGATGACATGGATACCTGAGCGTTAAATTGATATGAGATATGAATACGTGTAAACATGGATATCATAACATGATATTTGATTGAAAAAATATGAATGTTACAACATGAGATCTGAATGCTGAGCGGAGATAGGACCTAAACATTGAATGGACGTGAGGTCTGAATTATTGAGGTAGTTAACTTGCGAACTTTACGATCTTTCATAGGGTCCTGTATGATCTAATATATTTGGGACTAACTTCCCTTTCGTCTCAAATCACATGAGACCCATCATAGGAAAAACTTTCTAGAAACACCCAATCATTAACATTAAACTCTGAATCTCTACGTGACACATTCACATAGGATTCTCGCGACTCTTAGCCATTTTCAAATTCTCATGAATTAATTTATCTTTTTCAACAGTCTAATGGACCAAGTCTAGCCTAGCAATTCTATTTTTCCAACTTCATACCAACTAATATGTGATCTAGACCTTCGACCATACAAGGTTTCAAATGGTGCCATCTTGATACTAGTATGATATCTATATTTAGAAACAACTCAATGATAGGCAACTGATCATCTCAATTACCTTTAATGTCTAGGACACATGTGCTCAACATATCTTTGAGTGTCTGTATAGTCTGATCTGCCTGACATCAGTTTTAGGATAAAAAATGGTATTGAGAAGGTATCCTATCCATTCTGATGCTAAATTGGCTTTCGCATGCTACCAATTTGGAAATTTATCCACAAAATTGGCTACATTCTTCTTCATGTTATTCCACCAATAAACCTTCTTAAGGTCATGATACATTTTCATAGAGCTTAGATAGATAGAATATCTGAAATTGTGTGCCTCTTCCATAATCATCTCCTTCACACCTTAGAGTACCATCATCTCCCCCTTGATTGGAAGCCATGGATTTATGTGTGAGAATCCCTTCCTTTAGCTGCAATAGATAGAGGTCATGAAACTATTTTTCTCTTTTGCTCAACTACTAAGGAGGATTTGGCTCTAATTTGTACAAAAACTCTACCATCTTCGGGGTCCGAAAGTTGAACTCCTAGATTTGCTAAACAATGAACTTCTCCCATCATGATTCTCTTGTCTAACTCAACATGAGCTAAACTACATATACTTGACATATTTCTGAGATGCTTCTTGAAATACTCATACTACTTCTGTGCGCTAAGTCTTTGACCGACACCTTGAAAAATGGAATCTCATGCGATGGCACTACCTTTGGAGACTATCTCATTATGCCCTTATTACTGAACTGAGATTCTTCATATCTCATGCTAACCCTTCAGGTTTTCAATAATCAACTGCGCTCATTGACAATTTACACATCTCTATCTTGGACCAAAGGTTAAGATCTTATATTTGGGAATCCTTCACTCTCGTTGGGATCCAACCAACTTTCCTTGTCTTCTGCAATTTTTTTGCACTTTAAGTCGCGGATGGCTCATTTTTTGACTCATTTATGAGTGATATGGCTTACTAGGGAAAACTGAATCACTTACATGGACGAGAAACTAAATTACTTACATGGACTGAATTACTGGCATAATCTGTCTTAACAAGTTAACTTCGTTCACACTGCTAGTCTTATGGAGACTCCTTTTTGATAACACTAATAGACCATTCTTATGTAATTTTCTCTCTTACTGCCTAGGTGATTTTCTTCTCCCACTGTCACTGTACTTCATACTTATCTTATACTCTTTAGATTCTAACACGCATTCAGTGTATTCAAACATTTACTCACTCACTAGTGTCAACATGATTAAGGAAATCAAATCTTACCTTTACTGGCTCTACTAAAATTGTTAATTCACTATATCTATTCAAAACTTACTTACTATTCTCTATTAAACACCTGTTAGCATCATGTTCCCCCGGTTTTGTCCTGAATACTTAGGGGGGAAATTTTGTCAGTCTTAAATGAAAAAAATTGAAATACCTAACCCCGAACTTTTTTATACACTTTAAAATCATATCATACTATACACATCCAGGGGTAAACACTTAATCACATAACCTTAGAGGGAACTGTCACATCTTATCTTCTCATAGTAATATCTACTTCTTGTAGTAACTTACTAACGTCATACTCTGGTTATGATATGAATAAACTTAAATAATTTAAAACTATTATCAGAAATTCAATATCGTCTACTCACATGTCGTATACAATCTCTTGTTAGTTATGCACATGGTTAATATGGAAAAATATATATCCTTGAAAAAATCAAGACATTCTAGAATCACAGGTGATTTGCTCTAAGGCTATTTCCTGCTCAAAACTATCGTGGGCAGTTTATGCCTACTACTGCTAACTTCATCACATGTTACCCGGTAGGGTCTTAAATCTGAACTATTATCCTAATACTTATAGCTCCATGGTCCAAAAATCCAAATAAACTTATTTTGTTAGGTATAAAATATACATATACTATCATGTCGAAACTTGTTCTCAAAATGGTACTATCACCTGATAAATACATCATGTGCCATTCGGAGAGTCCTGGGTCTCAACACATGCGAAGTTTTCACTATAGTCTTCATCACTTACACTTTCATTTAGCACCCATAGGCATCACTGAATACTTATAAGTCAAGTCACAAGAATCTCGATACACTGAAAATTGGAAATGTGATTACTACATAATTGAACACTGGTGTACTGGATAACCATGATCCTGCTAACTAAAACACTGTATAACTAGTAACTAGGGTTAACTGATAACCATAAATCATGATAATTGCTTTTGCATTTTCTGATAAGGGTTATGCTCTTGTCTGTAATAACTATGAAATTTGTTCCACTTTCGCTATTATCTCAAGCCTCATATGTTACCAACATGCACTTTTCGATTATACCCCCAATGGGTAGTCATCCTCACTTGGACCTTGAATTTTCTTCTTGTCTCTTTCGCATTCGATACGTTTGGAATTCAACAGAGAGAGAATGTTACTTATATGCTCTAGGCTTCATGGCACGAGTTAGAAGAATTCCTAAAAAGTATTGCTCTAATTGCATGATTTAGAGTATGAAAGGAGTAGGACAATCCTAGATGTCTTGGTGGTCAACTGTTTACATGTGTGGGAGCCTCACACACATAAAAGTGACCCCACTGGACATGGTTTCATATAATCCCTAAGACACTTGAACCTAGGCTTTGATACCAAGCTTTGTAATGCCCAAAACCATGGTCTGGGCAAAACACGACACTCGGTTCCTGACTACATGTGAGTGAGTGAAACACATGAGATACTGAACCAACATGGGCATCAAAAGCATGAAATAATGATGATAGTAACTTATGTAAAATATGGTACTGAAATATGTTTTGAAAAATATATTGCGGCAATATTTAAAAAATATAACAAGTCTGAAGATAATGTTGACATGCTAAACTATTCTGATCTATGAAACCTCTGACATATGAGTCTGACTGAAAATGGTTTACCAGGACAAGGACCTATCATACATTTATTAATAAGCATGACATGTAAAATAACTGACTAACACTCCAAAGGAAATGGGGCTCACCAATAGCTGATATTGAGGCAAATATGAACGAGCTGATCCATTGTCCTAAAAATTAGTACCTGCACCATTAAATGCAGGCCCCATGCAAAGGGAAGTTAGTACATTTGAATTATACTTTATGTAAAGTAACTGAAGGAATAAACAAACACATAGAATAATAGGAAATGAAATTGAAACTAACATAAGCGTGATCATGATCTGGCATGCGTATAAAACATGTGTAAAAATGTAAAGTTGTGTATCTGTATATCTTTATATCAATGGGACAGCATTAACAAAACCGAAATGAACCACCACGCATGAACGTAGAGTCTGATCTCTGCCCGATTTGCTAAGCTATCTTCTACATTGCCAGAGTCCGAGATATAAACATGAACATGATGGGATTCAATAATCCCACAAGGGGTAATAAGAAGGTATCATCCTTTGGCTGAGCGACCCCTATCCTACGCTGTAATACATAGTTTTAGGCTATCTAAGCCTTCTCGATATACAACTCCCAAAATATGTACTTGAAAATAGTTGGCTTGAAAGCCCATGAATTTCATGAAATAACTTGGAATCATAACTTGTAGATTTATAGTTTAGCATGTGAATAAATACATAATATAACTTGTATAAATCATGAGAAACATATATGACTTCATGGAACTGGTGATAATGATCATAACTTGTATTTAAGAAATCATGGAAATTAAAGCACGCGTTCATGGATTACAGACTGGTTTATGACAGTCACAATATCTTATCATCAATGTGAGTAACGAAGTGAAGATATATCATGGAATATAATTGTAGATGTATATAGGGTTATAATGAACATGAGTGAAAACTCTAGGTTATGGAAATTCACGATTTCATAGATAACTGTAGCATGGGGAAGAACAATGACCGTCCTACACCTAGATAGAAGCTCTACATACCTTAATCGCTCTAAAACTTGTCTTAAAAATATAAACTTGGAAGAAGGAACCCAAAGCTTGAACATAAATTTCTTGAGTTGCGTTTTCTTGAAAACCCTAGGTAAGAAATAATGAATTTCGCTTAGGAATTGATAGTAATCGATTAGAATTGCATGGAAATATAGGAAAGTACTTACCTTGGTGTAGGAGATGGTTGGGAAGAGAGAACCTTTATTCTAGGGTTTAGTTCTAGGCTTTCCAGGAATTGGAATTATTGAAGAAACTCTTTATACTGGAATTGAATCCTACACATGAATTGTGAAAACTAATTTTTAGAATGATGTCCCAAATTTATATTGTTCGTTGTTAGGGGAGTTCAACGGGACGTTTGATAGTTCATCGATTGTTCGACGGACATAGTGTGGGCCATCAATATTTCGATGGTCCAGATTGACGGTCCATCGATAGTTTGAAGGTCCGTATAATTGGACCATATCGTTATTTTCTAAAAAAATTCTAGAGAGTTGTGAAATCTGGAGTTTGGAATGGTGAAGATTGACAGACCGTCAATAATTTGATGGTCCGTAGAATTTACAATATGACCATCAATTTCAAAAGTGAAATTGACAGTTTGTTTTATGTGCCGTAAAACATTGTATGGTATTTATAATTTACAGTCTGGCCATTCATTTCAAAAGTGAAATTGATGGTTCATTTGATGAGACGTAAAACATTTTATGGTTCGTGTAATCTGCCAAGATAGTCACTCTAGCGAATTTGACGGTTCGTCAATAATTTGACGGTCCATAGAATTTACAGTCTGCTTGTCAATTTCAAAAGTGAAATTGACTGTTCATTTGACGGGCTATAAAACATTATGCAGTCCGTATAATTTACAGTCTAGCCGTAAATTTCAAAAGTGAAATTGACAGTTCATTCGACAGGCCGTAAAATATTTTACGGTCCATATAATCTGCCGTCAAATTCAATCTGCAGAATTGAACCTATTTTTTTGTTTTTCAACTTGAACTCCCCATTTTGGTTTTCTACACTCGTGGATCATGAACAAGGCTTAGTTTGAATGTACGAGATGTTACAATATCTCCTCATTGGGATCATTCTTCCTCGAATGATGTGTCATGGTTAGGAGAATGACTAAGTCTGATATTTTTATGAAATTTTCAGTAGGGTTTTCTCTGTAAATCGGACTACCCTAATATTTTTTGAACACCTGCCAGCTAACTAAATAAAAATAAAAGCCTCATAAGGCATATTGATAAGCATGACAAGACATAACATGGTAATTGAAGCATTAACGTGACTAATATAAATACTGAACAAGCTTGAATATGTGAATACCAACTATCATGAATACCAGTATGGCATGAACACATGGTTATTGAACTGAATAAATACATGAATACTATACATGGGATTTGGAAAAGAATTTCTAGGCACTAAGGCCATAAGTACTGGAACATAGCCATGTACATGACATGATTACATGAATGTGAGGAACGTGACGTGGGACATGAATACCTGAAGACTTGATGACATGGATACCTGAGTGCTAAATTGACATGAGATATGAATACGTGTAAACATGGATATCATAACATGATATTTGATTGAAAAAAAGATGAATGTTACAAAAATTAGCAAAGTCTGGAAAAGTTAGTTCATTCATCATTATAGAATATCCGAGCCTAAAATTAACCTAGAAATGGAACTACAAAATTACAAACCAAATTACAAATTCTGCGAAAGGGACCGACCTCCTCGATGCCATGGTTTGCCAAGGATTAGATGCAAAAGTCATAAAATTAATAATGTTTTCATATTGTCGGGGCTGAAGGAGGAATCTGATCAAATGCTTGGGCTTCAGGAGAATTGGCGGGAGCAAGACTTGGGTCTTCATGATGCTCGACTGGGGGATGAGTGCTGCCGATGGGTAAAGCCTCATCTTCCACTTCTTTCACTCCGAAAAATGTATCTTCTTCATTCTCAGGGAAAGGCCCTTTCGAGGTCTCCGCCGATGCTAGCTCCAAGTTCAAAGCTTCATAAATCTTAGAATCAATATCCGCAATGCTCTCAGCTTTCACTACTTCAAGAGTCTTCTAATGCATTTTAAAGCCATTGTGCATCACAGACAAGTTATGTCTCTCGATGGTGCATTGATGTTTGGCCTCAACAATTTTAGCAGTGTGGATGTGTTCGATATTGGTTTGTCTAAGAATATTGTTAGTCCTGAACAACTCCACATTTTCATCCTTGTGATCATTATTTTGGGCAGTTACGATAGATGCCAAGGATCTGAATGACTCATTCTCCTTCCGAACGACCTCCACTTTGGCATCTTTGATTCAGAGATGCTCAACCAAAGACTATACATCAACTTCAAGATTAGATAATTGCTCCATCAAATCAGCCACAAAATTATTTGTCTTTGTCCATTTCTTCTACCAGTCATCCACTTGATTCTGGAGGATGTCGCTTTTTGACTGAATGTCGCTTTCTCTTCTTCCGTTTGTGCAAGTTTTGCTTCCAGCTTGTTAACCCTGGAAAGATTAGCTTCCTCCACCAACATCCGATCCACTGCTGAGTCTTTTTCATTTGCAAGTGTTTCCTTCTCCTCAGTCATCGTTTGAAGCCCTTCGTTGCAGAGGAAATTGGCCTGAAGGGTAATTATAAATTTCAGGATGCAAATAAGGAAGAAAAAACATATGAGGAAAATGGGATATTACCCATGCAATTGGATGCATACTGGCATTAATGGTGTATTCCCTAGAGACTGCAAGTGTTTCCTACGGTCCTTTTCCGAAGCCACATGTTTCATAAAGTTGGCCACTCCCACGGGCTTGGATACGAGATGGCACTTAGCCGGGACCTAGAAAGTGATGGTCCTAAACTCATTAGGTTCCTTGATGGACCTGGCTATTCACTCACTAGCTCTTCCTTATGTGTTGAAGGACAACTCTCTAGGGAAGGTGATTTCCCCTATTGATTTAAGGCTGGGAGAGTTAGAATGGCTGGAGTAGTTGCTGATTCTGGACCTTCTGAATACGATAAAGTGGAAGGGGTCGGACTAGCGGATGTAGATGGTGGAGAATCCAAGTTAGCATGACCAGAACCAATTGGGGTAATGAAAGCTCTCGTTTGAGAAGGCCCGTATTCGACTATGTCCATATTTGTAAATAGCCAGGATTTCTCAACCATTATTCTCTTTTCTGGGGGTGGCTCTTCAACTTTAGACCCCTCATTGTCTAGATCTACTGTCAGGGAGATGCTGGTGGCCAGAGTTGATACACCGAGAGTATTGGGAGGGTTCTAATTACTTCTGCCTGGACCTTTACGAATGTTTCTTTTGGTCATTTTAGAATTGGACCGGGGGCTTGAAGAAGAATCCTTGTAGATCTATTTGAGTTCATAATCCTGATGAATGATCAAGACCGCTACGGCCTCATCGTCCAGCACCTTGAACAGATGAACAGAAGGAGTAGATTTGGATAAACCTTAATATAAACTTTGAGATAGGTTCTATTTAATCTAAATATGCACTCCAAAAAGAGAAATAGAAAAAATATATTCACCATGGTTGCTAGGGATCCAATTTTGATCCTAAAAAAGTCTTTGATGAAAGAAAGGCCATGAGCTTAAGCTCCCAACATGAGCCGAGAGGTGACTTGCGAAGAGTGTCAAAGATTTCCATCCGTCATATGGTGATATGCCTAATATGTAATGAAATATGGAGTGGATTTGAAGAGTGGACGTGACGAACCAAGAAGGAACATGTTTATTTTCGGCTTTTATGTAGGTCTTGGTCGAGAAAACTTTCTTTTAGCTTATTTTAATTCCTAGCTTAACTACTAGCTATCCTTAGGACATAATTACTATGTCGTGTAATAGAGTAAGGTGACAAGGCCAAGAACCATCTAGAAGAAGATGATTCCAAAGAGATAATTCATGAACTAAATAGTTCATGCACTTATCTACATGGATGACACAAAAGGGTGGCCTAGAAAACATGAGGGGTTGGTTTCCCATTTGGTCGAACATAACTTCCAAAGAGGTGATTCATGAACCTTCTAGTTCATGCACTTATCTTCATGGATGAAACCAAAGGTTGGCCTAGAGAACATGGAGAGTTGGCCAAAGCATTTTCCCTTTTCCATTCGATCGAGATACATGCTAGAAGCAGAAGCTTCCAATGTTTCCCAAGGAGGTAAGTCATGAACTAACTAGTTCATGCACTTATCTACATAGATGACACCAAAGGTTGGCCTAGGGAACATGAAGAGTTAGGCCTTTCCTTTCTCCCAATCAGCCGAGCCTAATCCCTTTCCCATTGTGGCCGAATGGTTCATGTATTGTGTTTATCTAGTTGTCTTCTAGAAGGGTCTAAGCACTAGTATAAATAGGACATATAGTTGATGAAAATAAACGTGGAAGATTTATGAAATATACTTGAGTTTTACTCAACTTTGCTAAGTTATTCAAATTTTGTGTTGGTTAATTTAGTTGGTCCTTTTGTGAGCCATTAGTCCTTTTGTGGTCCGAACCTCGATCCTTTTGTGGGTCAAACCCTTAGTGCAAGTCTAGTTAGAATTTTTGTGATCTAGCTAAACCCAAGCTAAGGTCTACTTCGGTGTATGTCCTTAGCAACCTCGTGTCCAATCCTTGTCCAAATTACTTCATATTTTTCACACCATTAACTACAACATTTCCCCAACCCACACACAAAAGGTTATTAACCGAAACACCCCAAAACCACCCGAACACCCCAACCATTTCCCTCAGTGTCCCGGTCGAGTCCCTATACTGTCCAGATCTGTTTCCGCCACCTTACCACCATACAACCACTTAACCCCGATCACCAATATAACCCTCAACGTGTATATAATATCCCCACAAAACGTCTTAACCCATTTCCACCCTAAACTACCCGTGCAAGCCCCACAACACCACACTGTCCGGTGAATCCGAGAACCTGACACCCCACCTTTTGAGTCCATTTTCGTGTCAACCTGTGTCCAACCCAACTTCGACCAACCTCCCCTCACAAACCCCTCCTTATATACATCAGTTTTGTATCAGAGCAAGGCGTTCCCGTCCCACGCCTTAACGCTATAGCTAATATAAATGAATTTCGGAGGATCGTGAGTGACCTTTTTGTGAAACAAGCACAAATATTGAGAAGAGAATTTATGGGGCATACCGTGATTAATAATGCCGAGTCCTGGGTTGTAAAAAACAACCTAAGGCATGAGAGGAAATAATATCAAGAGTGTGAGGATTCTTTTGTTATTGAGGAACCCGCAGTTAAGGAGGTATTAGAGGAAAATATTGATCTTGCGGATAAAGGTGAAAGTTTAGTACTCCGACGTGCGTTGATTGTTCAACTTGAAGAACATGAGGAGACACAAAGAGAGCAACTATTTTACACTCGATTCAAGGTAAATAACAAGGTATGCAATGTGATCATTGATGGAGAAAGTTGTACCAATATGGCCTCCATGGAAATGGTGGACCAATTGAAATTACCTATCCGCAACCATCCTATACCATATGATCTCTAATGGGTGAATGATGATGAATAGCTAAAAGTAATGCAACAAGCTCTTGTTAGTTTTCGGATTGGCAAGTATGAAGATAAAATATGGTGTGACATCCTACCTATGGATACTTGTCATATTTTATTGGGTCGGCCATGTCAATTTGATCGGAAGGTGCAACATGATGGAGAAAAGAATGTCTATTCTTTTCAAAAGGATGATAAGAAGATCCGGTTGATACCATTTCCACCTAGTGATGCGAAGCAAATAAAGATCCAAAATGCCAAGAAATGCAAGGAGAAGTCTGAAGCCCTCTTGCTCAATGCATCAGAGATAGAAGAGGAGTCGAAGAAGGGAGTTCTATAGATATATTGGTGCGCGAAGAGAAGAAGAGTCTTATGGGTGATACGGTTTAAGATGCCGACTCGAAGGAATTCTTGAAGGAATCGGAAGATGTGTTGATGGATGATATTGCACTCGATTGCCGCCAATAAAAGACTATAGATACAATTCGAAAGAGGCCAAGGAGTTGCAATGACAAGTACAAGAATTGGTAGATAAAGGCTTTGTCCGAGAGAGCCTTAGTCCATGTACGGTACCCGCCTTGTTCGTACCAAAGAAAGATGGAACTTGGCGCATGTGTATTGATAGCCGAGCGGTCAACATCACCGTGAAGTACAGGTTCCTTATTCCAAGATTGGATGATCTTTTGGATGAGTTGAGTGGGGAAAAGTTGTTCTCCAAAATATATTTGAGGAGTGGCTACCATTAAATGAGGATACGAGAGGGAGATGAATGGAAAATGGCTTTCAAGACAAAGTATGGTTTGTACGAATGGCTTGTGATGCCATTTGGATTGTGTAATGCTCCAAGCTCTTTCTTGAGGCCAAAACCTTTTGTCTTATATTCGGATCATGAATCCTTGACGTACTTACATGGGAAAAAAAAAGGTTGAATCTAAGAAATGCTAAGTGGGTAGCGTACTTGCAAACTTTCACTTTCTCTACAAGGCACAAAGATGGCCAATCCAATATAGTGTCGGATACACTTTCTCGGAGGTACGTAATGTTGACCGTGCTTGAACAAAAACTTGTGGGATTTGAAATTCTAAAGGAATTCTATGAACGAGATCCCGAGTTCAAGGACATAATGGTAGAATGCAATAGTGGAGTTCATGGTTCTTATTCCATAGTGGAAGGTTTCCTTTTCAAAGGGAACAAAGTGTGTGTGCCCAAATGTTCAATGAGGGAATTACTTGTACTACGATCATTCATGGGATACAAAGTATCATCCGAGGACATTCATGTGAATCTATCCAAGGTGGAAACTCTCCGAAGTTGGCCTGAGCCTACGAATGTAAGTAAGGTGAGATATTTCCATGGTTTGGCTTCTTTTTCTCATCGTTTCATTTAGGATCGTTGTACCCTTACTGCCCTTATCAATGAACTAATCAGAAAGGATGAGTATGAATGGTCCCAAGGAGCACAAAGAATATCGAAAGTCTTGGATAGAAGGATATATGAAGCACCGACTCTAGTTTTTCCAAACCGTGAAAAGTTATTTGAAGTTGAACATGAAACTAGTGGAATTGGTGTTGGTACCATCTTTTTCTCCAGCACACAATTGAGTGATGCACGATGCCATTATTCTACTTATGACGAGGCATTGTATATTATGGGATCCTTGGTCCAATGCGGACATTATTTGGAGTCAAAACCTTTTGTCTTTTATTCGGATCCTTATTTGGAAAGGTTTGGGGAAAGCACCTAAAACATAGAACTTCCGGCCTTGTTAAATATTGAAGGCATTAGTTCAACGTTTGATGTTGGATAATTATCCCCATATATAGATGACTAGAATTTGAGGGCAAATTCTGTTAAAGAAGGGGAGATTGATGAAAGAAAGGCCACGAGCTTACGCTCCCAACATGAGCCGAGAGGTGACTTGCGAAGAGTGCCAAAGATTGTCGTCCGTCATATGGTGATATGCGTAATATGGAATGGAATATAGAGTGGAGTTGAAGAGTGGACGTGATGATCCAAGAAGGAATATGTTTATTTTTGGCTTTTATGTAGGTCTTGGCCGAGACCACTTTCTTTTAGATTATTTTAATTCCTAGCTTAACTACTAGCTCTCCTTAGGACATAATTACTATGTCGTGTAACAGAGTAAGGTGACAAGGCCAAGAACCATCTATAAGAAGAAGATTCCAAGGAGATAATTCATGAAATAACTAGTTCATACACTTATCTACATGGATGACACAAAAGGGTGGCCTACAAAACATGAGGGGTTGGTTTCCCATTCGGTCGAACCTAGCTTCCAAATAGGTTATTCATGAACTAGCTAGTTCATGCACTTATCTTCATGGATGACACCAAAGGTTGGCCTAGAGAACATGAAGAGTTGGCCGAAGCATTTCTCTTTTTCCATTTGGTCGAGATAGATGCTAGAAGGAGAAGCTTCCAACGTTTGCCAATGAGGTAATTCATGAGATAACTAGTTCATGCACATATCTACATGGATGACACCAAAGGTTGGCCTAGGGAACATGAAGAGTTGGGCCTTTCCTTTCTCCAAATCAGCCGAGAGTAATCCCTTTCCCATTGTGGCCGAATGGTTCATGTACTGTGTCTATCTAGTTGTTTTCTAGAAGGTATAAGTACTAGTATAAATAGGACATGTCGTTGATGTAAATAAACGTGGAAGATTTATGAAATATACTTGAGTTTTACTCAGCTTTGCTAAGTTATTCAACTTTTGTGTTGATTAATTTAGTTGGTCCTTTTATGGGCCATCGGTCCTTTGGTGGTCCGAACCTCGATCCTTTTGTGGGCTAAACCCTTGGTACAATTATAGTTAGAACTTTTGTGATCTAGCTAAACCCAAGCTAATGTTTCCTTCAGTGTAGTTTAGTTAGAGCTTTTGTGATCTAACTACGTCCAAGACAAGGTTCTATCCAGCTTTTCACCCTACCTCACTTGGTTTGCACCCAAGCTTGTCCTTAGCAACCTCATGTCCATTCTTTGTCCCAATTAGGCCTACTTCACTTGGCTTGCACCTGAGCTTGTCCTTAGTAACCTCGTTTCTAATCCTTGTCCAAATTACTTCATCATTTTCACCACCATTAACTACAACATTTCCCCAACGCACACATACAAAGTTATTAACCGAAACACCCCAAAACCACCCGAACACCCCAACCATTTCCCTTACCGTCCCGGTCGAGTCCCTATACCATAAACCTACTGTCCCATTCAGTTTCTGCCACCTTACCACCATCCAACCACTAAACCCTGACCACCAATATAACCTTCAACGTGTCTAGAACTTCCCCACAAAATGTCTTAACCCATTTCCACCATAAATTACCCGTGTAAGCGCCCACAACACCACACTGTCCGGTGAATCCGAGAAACTGACACCCCACCTTTTGAGTCCATTTTCATGTCAACCTGTGTCCAACCTAACTTTGACCAACCTAG
Source organism: Anisodus tanguticus (assembly GCA_034509755.1). NCBI lineage: Eukaryota > Viridiplantae > Streptophyta > Magnoliopsida > Solanales > Solanaceae > Anisodus > Anisodus tanguticus. The sequence continues at coordinate 44,353,175 of CM067556.1, forward strand.
CCTCACAAACCCCTTCTTATATACATCAGTCTTTTCCAAATCCAAGATACTAGAGTAGAAACATTGAATGCTCTGAATACAGTTGGAACTATTAAATATTTCTTGGGGTTCCCAAAGGGTGGTTGTTAAGAAAGGAAATGCAATTAATACGCAAGGAACCCCTTTTTAATGAGACATCACATGGAACGAAAACTTACGAGTAGGGTTCCACCATTCTTGAATATGACGGCTATCGGGGGGGTGAGAAAATCAGTAGTGGAGGCAATCACAAATCGCTCCGGCTAACCTCTGTCATGATCATCATCAAGATAGGTGAGGATGACTTTACTACCCTTCCAAGATAAATTGATGATTCCTCTGTTGAAGGCGCATGGAGAGTAAACCCGGATCAAGTAATCTAGGGTGAAGTCTACGTGGTAACATTGGTAAAATATTTGAGATTCACAACTGCCCTCTATACTTGTTGTGCTACTTGGGTCAAGCATACCTTGTAACGCCAACAGAAGTCAAGGATAACTTCATCTATTCCATCACTAATCTTCATTGAAAATGGGTACATATATACATATGAGTATCCCTACCGGTTGGTAGTTATTCTATCATCTTCCCCTAACATAATGACCTCAGAATCGGTCCATCGACAGTCTATTTTCACAATCAATAGCAAATTGGAAGCTATCCTAGATTGGTAATTGCCAGCGTAAGAATCTCGGTCACCCGGCTGGCCCCTAATGACATTTGTTTCTCTTGAAGATCATTGTATACGTGCTAATTATTTGGCATTAAATATTTAATAGGAGGATTTCGGCCAGGAGAGGCCTCCTCAAGGTGGTGAAGTTCATCTTCAATGGCAGAAATCAGTGGTTAAACGTCAGTTGAAATTCCAGCCATGTCGGAACTTAGGAGAGTGTTACTTTCAGAGGAAGGGCTTGGCTCATTTTACATGTTATGAGAACAGGAAGATATAAGAAGGATCTTTTTAGAGATCGAAATTCTCTTGAAGTTTTCGTTTGAAGGAAAATTTTCAAACGGAATGGTAAAGTAGCAAGCATAAGAGGTAAGCAAGTATTTATAAGAAATGGTTTTGCAGAGTCATTATTGCCCCGGTATCTAGAGAGCGAGAATGCAAATCAACCTCCACTCCAGACATAACACGTGCAATGTGAAGGGATAGAAATGTAAAAAAGATGCAACTCATCATGATTACACTGATTTATGTCAATCAGAGTGATAAATCGGTTGCCGCCATTTCAAAAGTGTTTAATAGGGAGGTAATGATTGACATTTCAAATCGAATCGTTATGATGTTTCATTTTCCTGCTATTAAAGTTCATAGGTTTTGAGTTGGCTTGAAGACAAAGTTCAAATCCACTTCCTGGACGCAAATGGGATTTCGATCGGGAAGTGCGGAGACTATCTATATACGATAAATTTTTACTACAACTTGATGAATTCTATCATGGCACGTGGAAAAAAGGATGAGATAGATCAGAATCAGCCAAAAGTGCACCAGAGGCTCTTGCGTTGTACTAGAGGTATTGAAAGGTTGGTAGTACCAGAAAACATGATACGAAAGGGCCTATTCAATTACCAACGGGAAACCTTTATAAAAATAGCATTACACCTCCATATCATTAATAGCAGTAATGATCACCTTTATTGTCCGTTATTACCATACCATTAATATGTGATGTTAATAGTGGCATAATTCATGGAATGTGTACCCTAGAGTCCAAGTATAAATAGGACTAATCATTTCATTGTAAGGATACCATAAAAGGAGATATAATACACATGTACTACTTACATATTTTCTAGTTCTTATCTCAATTGGGCATTACAGTATCACAATTAGTGTCTTGCCCGAAGACTCTAGCTCAAAGCTTCTCCAAGGCTCAGGCTATTCTAACTCTTTACTTTCAATTACATGCTATTGATATTAGTTTCAATTACTAATTATCTTGCTATCTTGTTCACTTGAGATCCACGTGTCCTTGACTACGTATACATATTTGATTATACCAAATTATTGGTAAACAATCCCATAAGAGGTCCGGCAAGATGCAACTAAACATCAAAATGATACAACTTATAACTAGGACCAGAGTGCTAAGAACAAGTTGCTTTGTCAAAAAATGTAGGCAAGAAAAAGATATTTAGCTCAAGTAGCGGATTGAGCTGCCATCCAAAGAGAATTGGAGATCAAATTCATCACTTCACTCAAATTGTTGAGGTATGAACAAGGATTTCAATTTATTAAAGTAGACACCATGTCACGCCCTGCAACCCACCCCAACGCAACATGCATCCGATGCTAAGGAACCACATGGATAATTAACAATTTCATTTATAAAAGTAATCACTGGAAGTTTAATATAAATAACTAGTTGTAAAATGTGGTAAACACCCCAACAAGTCATACGAGTCTTCAACAATCTACCCCCAACACAACGTCTAACTATGGATCTTCTAAGAAACATAAAATGAGTCTAACACATCGGGGCGCAACCCGAAAACTAAAAAATAAAGCGAGATAGATAGGGGGTTCCATGAACAAAGGTGTGGGCTCACTAATAAGTCTGAAAAGAAGCAAGTTCTCCTACTCTGTATGTGTATCACAAACATGCTATTATTCGTTAACTAACATACCGTAGAAAATAATGGTATGCCTGAGTACTGAATTTGTGTCTACTGGACAATAGTTAATAAATCAGAATAATATATTGAAATCAGTAAAATAGTACCAATGAAAAATAGTTCGAAAGCCAAAGATAGAGTAAGTAGTAACCTTAGCAAAATCACCAATAAAAGCCAATAACACATGAATATATCAATTTCAATTTATTATACCATTTATCACATTATGTCTTCTCACTGATGAACTCAAGATCATCAATAAGCCACTCACAAGCAACTAAAGTGTAAGACATACTAATACTGGCCTGAATTAATATAATAATGAGATGACCACGTAAGGTTCCCTAAATTGAATAAAAGCACCACATCGGGGCTATCAACTCATAGTGGCTACCCTTCTTCCTGAATAACAAGGAAAAGACCACAACAGGGTTATAAACCCTCAATGGCCACTCTTCCTTCCGAATAGCTAAGAAAAAACCACACCCGGACTAGAAACCCTTAATGACTACTCTTCCTCCCGAATGGCTAGACAAAACCCACTTGAATAAGTACTGAATACCCTTCCTCCCAAGTAGCTAGGCCAAATACAAACAATAGAAATCATGGCATAATAGTTGAATCACAATCATAGCATTGAAGCCGAATCACTCATTATGGATTATATTCATCATCCCGTAATAACGGGTATACCACTGTTATTAATCAATTTAGAAACCAAGTTTAAATCATTAATCAATTTTAATTCAACGAGACCCGTTCATAGGGGAAAACACCTCAAATATCCAAACCTTCAAAATCAAGTTTAAAGCATCGCTTATAGGGTAAATCATGTTCAAAGCATTATAATTCAATTTCAATCATCCCTAGATAGCGGAAATCATGGATATATATATATATACACACACACATAAGGTTTAATGTGTGCTTGTGCCTCACACGCATAAACCTTGCCAAATAAACCATTTTAAAGGTTTAAAAGTATGTTCGAAATGAGACATACCTCAATTTCAATTAAAACGCTACCAAACAAATTTTTTGATGTTCAATAATCACTCTACATTTGATTTAGATAATAAATATTAGAAATTTATAATTTTCTCTTGAATTCCCACTATTTTTGAAAAATAGGGTTTTTAAGCCAAATTCGTGTTCATGCTTTCATACGATTCACCCATGATTATAGCGTATTTCAAACAATATAAAAACCCAAACACAATCTGATACATATACTAGAATTACAAAAACTTACCTCATGATGAATTCCCAACGATTCTTTTCTTCAACCGTTCTTGAATAGAATTCTCACAATATATAGAATAGATGATGATTGTAGTATTAATATTTATGATGTTGAGGTAATAATCATGGGGTTTGAGTAAGAACTTAACTTAGGTGTTTTGGGGAAGCCTTAGGGTTATTTTCTCTAAAAAAAGAGGTCCAAACGAAACGGGAAAAAGTTTTGACGAAGTTAAAAACTTATAAAATTCAGAACCAAAAAAGGAAGAGTTTCTATGACCTTGCGCCGCAATCCCATCACAAGCAACTTCCATTGCTATGGATTTGCTTTATGAATCCATTACAACATGCCAAAAACATCTCAGATACATTAAATTCTTGCACTACCCTTGCGACGTAAGGGTGTCGCGATAGCCGTCAGGCTTTAGTAAAATAGGCATAACTCCTAGATCAGATCTCCGATCGAGCTGGTTCTTATATGGTTTGAAATTTATTACAAAGGGATACAACTTTCATCAAGGAAGTTTTCTCCAATTCCCAATGGATCTACACAAACTAGATAGATGTAAGAACTATCACAGACTTAGATGATTTAATCAAATCTTACGCACCTCACTATGTCCCTTGAGTTCCAAAACAACTATTTTCACCCAAATTCACATTTATAGTAATTATTATAGCTAACATGTCACATTAATACTCATTTAACACATTCAAATCGAACCCAAATTTATGAAGTGTTACCTTATCTCCCCCTCAGGATCATTCATCCTCGAATGAGAGTTATGGACTAAGATGTTCACTAAACCTCAAATTGTCAAGTTTTTCACCAGAGTCCTTTTGTATTACGAGCTATCCCAAAATAAGCTCAGCTAAAAACTTAACAATAACCATATGGTCCTCACAATAACTCCTACAACTACAACAAACAAGCCTAAATACGAAATAAGGGACTCATACCTTTAGTCTACATTTTTAACGATTCAAAAAAAAAGTTACATATGCCTGGAATAGGGAATATGTGAAAGTATTACGACCTGAGTATCATTGAAAATAACTAGATGGTAAATACACCCTTTTGGGATCAACTTATAAGGCTTAAGATAAGAAATAAACTTACCTCGAGGCTTAGTAATTTTACCATTCTACACCAAAATAAAGGGCAAGGTACTTAGTCACATAAGAAAGATTTGAACCCAGATCGATCAATGAATATGTATCAAGAGTCAAATAGTTAGAATGCATGTCTTAAAATATCAATGACTATACCTTAAAATCAACAACAAACACCTACTATAAAATTTCAAGCGACTTTATATCATTCATCAAATCATACATCATATCAAATGTGCATCTCATAGCACCATTGTTCACTAGGTTAGAAACTTCAGTGTGAGTTAAAGCCATCTTCGCAAGGCACGAGTAACAAACATGTCAGAATGATCATAAAGGAAATTCAAGCTCTAAAGAATAATCTAGAATTAATAAGAATGAGAAAATCCTATAAATGTCTTGGTAGTCTTTCAATCATGCAGGTGATCAGGCTGCACGAGGAAGGCTCCAATAGCATAGCTCCACAGACATAGACTAATTCTAGGACAGTTCTAAACCTAGGCTCTGATACAAAGCTTGTTACACTCCGAAACCCACCCCGGCGCACATTCATCCGATGCTAAGGAACCACATCGGAAGCACCTTATAAAGATAACTAAGCGACAATCTCAGTTAACGCTTTCAACATTTATTAAAAACAAGTCATTACGTACAAATGAAAACATGCCCACACTTATAAAAGTAACCACCAGAAGTCTAATATAAAGTCGTAAAATATGGCACACACCCCAACAAGTCATTAGAGACTTCAAGAATCTACCCACAACAAAATGTCTAACTATGGAGCTTTATAAGAAATATAAACTGAGTCAAAAACATCGGGATGCAGCTCAGAAACTAAAACAATAACGCTAGATAGATAGGGGTATCCCAAGAATAAGGGTGTGGCTCACCTATAAGTTTTAAAAGAATCATGTTTGCCTACTCCATATGCATTTCACGAACATGCTCTCCTTCTTTACCTAACATGTGATAAAAAAATAATGGTATGCCTGGGTAGTGGGTACTCAGTATCACAACCCAAAATAAAGGGACATGACCGTCACCCGGTCCTTGCTGGCCGAGTATTGACGTACACTTAATACTATTCTTCTGTATTGTTCATAAGGGCCAATGAGGCCAACATAAATAATGATCCGTAAATATGACAAATAAATAATGAAACATCAGTTATATTAACATGTGTAGATATAAGGGCCAGCCAGGCCACCATGAAAACTATACATAAGATAGGGTCGTCAAGGCTATATGCATCAAACTGTAAGATATCAAAGTTGTACTCATACTAGACACAAGACAACATGTCTATGATCCTCTAAGAATACATAGCCATCATAAGTTGGGACAAGGCCCCGACATACTCATAATCACCTGTATATACCTATGAATAATGACACATGGAGGTGAGTCCGGAGAAGTGGACCTCACCAACCAGTCGCTGAATCCGGAGGTCTAATGGATAGCCATCAACCTGTCTATCAGGACCTACAGCACGGTATGCAACATCCAAAAAGAAAATGTCAGTACGAATAAAGTACTGAGTATGTAAGGCAGGAAAGCATAAACAAGAACAACAGTGTAAAGAGGGATAAAAGAGATACAACCTGTAACATTCGACTACCTTTGAGGGCGACTAATATGCAATGTATGTTACATATATATACTTTTAAAAAAACATATGCCTCTGTGGACATCATCATCTATTGTACCCGGCCGTAACAGGCTTGGTAAAAATGTACCCGACCATCATAAGGATAAGTAGAATCATACCCGGCCATGTGGAGCTCGATAAAACCCAATTGATCAGCGGTTTCACAATAGGTGTCATACCCGGCCGACTATAGTGCATATTAGTAGAATAAAATAGATACGTATAAATAATGCATGATGGACCCATAAAATGACATTCTGAGCCTTTCAGAGCGACGTAAGGTCGCTAACCTCTGAATATGTTATTAGAGATAACTCGTCATTATGAACTTTATAAGAATCAGGAAATACCAACATTATATGATAATATGAGAATAAAAAGATTCAACATCATCAATTAAAGTTCCATAATAAGATAACATGAGAACAAAAATGGAACTTGAGTACTCCTCATTAGAATGAAACAATACGGTCAATTATATCTTCTAAGAGTAGAGTATCTTTTGGAAGCTCATTTGTTACTTTACGTTCATTAGAGTCATGAAAAATAAAGGAACAGATAGACTCACATATATGTATTATCTCCTCAATCCACAACCAAGCTTAAAATAATCCTCTTGTGTCTACAATAAGTGACACGATATCATCGCCAATGTACAATGTCGTAACTATCGTATTTCGCTAATTATATAACCTACAGAAAAATGGGTGGCATCTCCCCTATTTATACTACATCCCAAATACCACTAAGGGTCATCAAATATCCCAACAACAACAACACAATCAAATATAAGTTTTCCAATTACTTTGACAATCGTATTGAGCGACACACTTGATTTACGAATAACGAAAATAATATGAATCCATTTATTATTCCATAATCTGTCTACATAACTTGTGAAATTACACTTAGGCTTACCATATCATTTTCATCCCAACATATCCTAGAAACAATCTTCAAAACAGTCCACACGCTTACACTACAACCTTCATTTAAATTCATAGTTTTTACATGTTTTCTCCTTTTTCACATAATTAATAAATTAATAATCTCAATAACAGTAACCAAAACATAATCAGTTTATATTCCATAATTTCCAGCCATTAGAAATCATATTTATCACCTCAAAACAGTCCAACAAAACAGTAGCCATATCTTAGGCTATTTCAATGTTATCCTGTAGTATTTTTCTTCAAACAACTTTATCAACATGGAATTAAGATTAAGAAAAACCAAGTACATGTTATACATACCTTGAAAATAATCTACAATGCAAAATCCAATCGTGGTTCAGCTCACAACCACCCTTAATATCATAACAACATCCTAGAAGTGTTTTTCCTCACTTTAGCTAATCTTTTGTGTTGATCTAGGATGAAAGTATTTGGTTTCATGTTTGAACCTTCCAAATATGGTAGAGAGGGTTTTAGGGAGTATATGGACGAAGTGGGATTTGAAAATGAGCAAAAAGGACACTTCAAACACTTTTAAAGCTCCCCAAAGTCGGTACCGCCTCAAGTGGGCCCCAAACTGGTTGCATGCGCAGTTTTGCAAAAATATGAATATCTCTCTACTCTGATGACGTATTGACAACCGGTTCAATATGTTGGAAACTACCCTCGTAGACCTTATATTATATGGGTGGATTACCCCATAACTCTAAGTATATTTGGAGAAAATCTCATTGATCAGACCCAAATTTCAGTAAAACTATAAAAATAACTTATGAAAAATTTTGCCAATTTTTGTTTTACAACTCGCTTGACTTCAAAACATAACACACAACTATTATAGGATCCAAATAACTCATAAAATTACCTTCTTATCATGTTAAATACTCCTAGTATTACCCCAAAAGTAAGGGTTATAACATTCCCAACTTGTCAACTTTCAACAAAACTTAGTTTCTTCGATTCATTTAACTTCTAAACCTTCTGACATGTGATATACATAGTTTTAAAGACTCGTGAACTTGAGACTGGTATTGCTTTCCAATATTATGTCAACTTAATTATGACACACTTTAACGTATGAAAATGTGGGATGTAACATCCTCCCCCTTAAGGACATTCATCCTCGAATGTAAAATTCCACGAGGGTTAAGTCACATATTTTACTACAAAATGTAACCATTCATACTACCCTATGTTTCTTATATTGCTATACCAAATTGTATGCGTGTGTCAAGAAATCTTTACGGGTGATTGTTACCTTATAGGGTTGATTCTGCTTCTTTTATCCTTTCTTTCATCCAGTAATTTCCGCAGTGTTCTAGTCCTTTATAACTCTTAACAAGATTTAACTTGTGGACTCATTATCCTTGTAGTCTACTCTTTCTCTTATGGTTGAGCTTTTTAGGTGGGATTCCCTTGAAGGTTTACACATTTTCTGAACTTCGGCCTCTCAGAGATATTCACATGTTCAACATAGTCTTATATTGTCTTTTGATTTAGTTTATTTTTGTGCATTCATCAATTCATGACTAAGGGTTACACCTCCATAACTGATGTAACAAATACCGTGAGCTCTAAGTTCCAATTTGATCATCAAGGAAATATGATCGGAGTTCCAAAGATTATCGATGGACCTATGGTAACATGCCTAATATGGCATGAAAAATGGAGTGGAGTTGGAGTTGTCACGTGAAGATCCAAGAAGCATGTTTATTTTTCATCTTTGTATGTAGGTCTTGGCCGAAGGCCATGTTTGTTTTTCTTTTCTTAGCTTAGCTTTTAGTTTTTCTTAGGACATAGTTAATGTACCACGTAATAAGACAAGGTGACTAGGATAAAGATGTAAGGAAATGGGATGGCTAAGTCGTGGTTCTAGGCCATGTGAAGAGGGTTAAGCCGAGGTGACAAAGGGAAAAAATGATCTAGAAGATGAGGCTTCCAAGAAGAAAATTCATGAACCAACTTGTTCATGTATTTGGATACATGGAGGACACCAAGAAGATGAAGGGTTGGTCGAAATATTCTCCCATTCCCATTCGGCCAAGTCACATATGCAAGGAATGGAAGCTTTCAAACGTATTCCAAGAAGATGAGATTTTTGAGGAGCCATGTTCATGTATTCTTCTACATGGGAACAACAAATGGGTGTGAAAGAGATTGGATTCATCCTTGTCCCAAAGTAAAAACAAAACCTTTCCCATGGATGAAGTTGAGACCGAGAACTTCCTTGTTCCCCAAGCAAGCCGAGACCCTTCCCACTTGTCCATACTTGGCCGAGAGGTTCAAGTAGTTTTTGTCTCTTTAATTTGTCTTCTAGAAAAGTCCATTTATTACTATAAATAGGACCCTTAGGATATTGTAAATAGCAGTTGTTGATGAATAGAAAAACTTGAGTTTTACTCAAATACTAAGTATTCAACTTGTGTGTTGTCTACCTTAGTTGGTCCTTGTGTGGGCCTTTGTTCTTGTGTGAACCAACACCAATCCAACGATCTATCCTAAGGATACTGGCCACCCTCACTTTGATTGTTCTCGGGCTTGTACTTATCAACCCCTATCAAGTCCTTGTCCAATTGTCCAACTCTACTAGGTGTTGACTCGAGCATTAAAACCCTCGTGTCGTTATCCTTGTTTATATCGACCGTCCAACACTTGGATTGTACCTCGAAACTCGTGTTCATTACTTGTGTCAACCACCTTATTTCTTTCACCACCATATCCTGAAACATTTCACAATACCCTCACTAAAAGCCATCAACCGAAACCACCCATAACTTCCCGTCCAAACCCGACAACCACAAACAGTCAACAAAACAACCCTTACCAAGACCTCACTATTTCAACCAACTTCCACCACCTTTCCACCAACAAAACACAAAACCTCTATCATCAACACCACCCGCATCATACCCGGAACACCCCCATAACACGACTTAACCCATCTCCGCATAAATCTACCCGAAATAACTCCACAACACCACACTGCCTGGAAGAAACATCCCACCCGAGAACACCATTTCAAGTCCATTTTCGCGTCAACTCGTTCCCTACCAAACTTTGACTAACTCACCCACACACACCCCTCCTTATATACATTAGATTGGTATCAGATCGAGATGTTCCCGTCCCACACCTTGACGCCATGTCTAACCTAAAAGAAGAACTTTGACGGTTCATGCATGAACTATTTACAGAGCAAATACAACTCTTGAAAAGGGAACTTGCAGGACGGGGTTGTGCAAATCATCCCAAGGCATGAGAAGGGAAGTACCTCTTTCTCTAATCCACTATATGATGTTAAAGAAGAGGATAGTACCACCTTAATAATCCATTGTATAGTCACTAATGTAGGGATTCCTTATTTATGGAGAAATCCGTAATTGAGGAGTTCTTGGAAGAAGATATTACTCTTGCAAAATAGCGTGAAAATTTAGTACCCCTACATGTGTTGAGTGTTCAACTTTAAGAACATGAGGAGACACAAGAGGAGCAACTATTTCACACGCGTTGCAAAGTAAATGACAAAGTGTGCAATGTGATTATTGATGGAAGAAGTGGTGTCAAATTGGCCTCTGTGGAAAAGGTGGACAATTGAAAATTACCCACCCGCAATCATCCGAAGCCATATGATCTCTAACGGTTAAACCAAGACAAAGGGCTAAGATTGGTAAAACAAACTCTTGTTAGCTTTCGTATTAGAAAGTATGAAGATAAATTATGGTGTGATGTCCTCCATATGGTTGCATGTCATATTTTGTTGGGACGACCGTGGCAACTTGATAGAGAAAAAAATATTTATTCTTTTAAAAAAAATGATAAAAAAAACTTGATTGATACCGTTGTCACCTAGCGAGGTGATGGCCATGAAGATCCGAAGTGCAATAAAATGCAAAGACGAGGCTCTATTACTTGATGCACGAATGATAGAAGAAGAATCAAAGAAGGGGAGTCCTATAGACGCATTGGTGTGTGAGGATGAGAAGAATCTAGTAGGAGGTGCGGTTGTAAATGCTGATGTGAAGGCACTTTCGAATGAAACTACATCTGGAACACTGCTGAATGAAGGTAATGAATTTGTTCTTGATTTATTTTCAAGGTCATTACCTATTCAACAAAACCATGGATTCCATCCGGAAGAGACTAAAGAATTGCAAGGCAAAAAACAAGAATTGTTAGGCAAAGGCTATGTCCGAAGAAGATTTAGCTCGTACATAATACCCGCATTGTTGGTACCAAAGGGGAGTGGGACTTGACACGCATATTATGGTAACGAAGCGGCCTACAACATCACCGAAAGGTGTAGCTCTTCGTGTCCAAGAATGGATGGGTGCTTTGATAGTAGGACCGAATGGTTCCCCACAATAGGTTTAAGGAGATGATACTATGGATGGTCTGAGTGGCTTGTGATGTCATTTGGAGGGGGTGATACTCCAAGCTCTCCAGTGAGTTTAATTTACGACATACTACAATAATGGGTCACATGACCTTATCCGGAGGCACACATGAGAATCCATACATGGTAGAAACTACCCGGAATTGGCCCAAACCTATGAGTGCAAGAAGTTGGCATTGTGTGAGTTTCTCCCCTCATCATTTCATCCAAGATGATTGTTCCCTTACTGCCCCTATTCCGACCATGGAGTTATTAATTGAAGTTGAGCATAATGCTAGAGGAATCGGTGTTGGTCTCGTCTTAATTTAAGACCAAAGGTCCATTACTTTCCCATTCGGCCAAGGCACATATGCAAGGAATGGATGCTTCCAAACATATTCCAAGAAGATGAGATTTTTGAGGAGCCAAGTTCATGCATTCTTCTACATGGGAACTACAAATGGGTGTGAAAGAGATTGGGTTCATCCTTGTCCCCAAGTAAAAACAAAACATTTCCCATTGATGGAGTTGAGACCAAGAACTTCCTTGTTCCCCAAGCAAGCAGAGACCCTTCCCACTTGTCCATACTTGGCTGAGAGGTTCAAGTAGTTTTTGTCCCTTTAATTTGTCTTGTAGAAAGGTCCATGTATTACTATAAATATGACCCTTAGAATATTGTAAATACCTGTTGTGGATGAATAGAAAAACTTGAGTTTTACTCAAACACTAAGTATTTAACTTGTGTGTTGTCTACCTTAGTTGGTCCGTGTGTGGGCCTTCGGTTCTTGTGTGAACCAACACCAAGCCAACAGACTATCCTAAAGTTACCGGCCACCCTCACTTGGTTTGTTCTTGGGCTTGTACTTAGCAACCCCCGTCAAGTCCTTTCCAATTGGCCAACTCTACGTGGTGTCGGCTCAAGCATTAAAACCCTCGTGTGATTATCCTTGTTTATATCGACCGTCCAACACTTGGATTGTACTCGGGATTGTACATAACAACTCGTGTTCATTCCTTGTGTCAATCACCTTATTTCTTCCACCACCACATCCCGCAACATTACACAAACTCCCTCACTAAAAGCCATCAACCAAAACTACCCATAACTTCCCGTCCAAACCCAACAACCACAAACAGTCCAAAAAACAACCCTTACTGAGACCTCACTGTTTTAGCCAACTTTCGCCACCTTTCCACCAGTACACCACCAAACCCCGATCATCAACACCACCCGCAACATAACCGGAACACCCCTCTAATAGTGCTTAACCCAACTCCACATAAATCTACCTGAAATAACTCCACAAACCACACTGCCCGGTAGAAACGTCTCACCCGATAACACCATTTCAAGTCCATTTTCGCATCAACTTGTTCCCTGCCAATATTTGACTAACTCACCCACACACATCCCTCCTTATATACATTAGATTGGTATCAGATTGAGACGTTTCCGTCCCACGCCTTGACGCTATGGCTAACCTAAAAGAAGAACTTCGACGGTTCATGCATGAACTATTTGCGGAGCAAATACAACTCTTGAAAAGGGAACTTACAGGACATACCGTAATTAATAATGTCGAATCCGGGGTTGTGCAAATCAGCCCAAGGCATGAGAAGGGAATTACCTCTTTTGCTAATCCACTATATGATGTTAAAGAAGAGGATAGTACCACCTTTAATAATCCATTGTATAGTCACGAATGTAGGGATTCCTTCTTTATGGAGAAATCCGTAATTGAGGAGTTCTTGGAAGAAGATGTTACTCTTGCAAAAGAGCGTGAAAATTTAGTACCCCTACATGTGTTGAGTGTTCAACTTTAAGAACATGAGGAGACACAAGAGGAGCAACTATTTCACACGCGTTGCAAAGTAAATGACAAAGTGTGCAATGTGATTATTGATAGAAGAAGTGGTGTCAACTTGGCCTCTATGGAAAAGGTGAACAAGTAAAATTACCCACCCGCAATCATCTGAAGCCATATGATCTCCAACGGCTAAACCAAGACAAAGGGCTAAGATTAGTAAAACATACTCTTGTTAGCTTTTGTATTGGAAAGTATGAAGAAAAAATATGGTGTGACGTCCTCCTTATGGTTGCATGTCATATTATGTTGGGACGACCGTGGCAACTTGATAGAGAGAAAAATATTTATTCTTTTCAAAAAAATGATAATAAAAACTCGATCGATACCATTGTCACCTAGCGAGGTGAAGACCATGAAAACCCAAAGTGCAATGAAACGCAAAGACGAGGCTCTATTACTTGATGCACGAAGGATAGAAGAAGAATCAAAGAAGGGGAGTCTTATAGACGCATTGGTGTGCGAGGAGGAGAAGAATATAGTAGGAGGTACGGTTGTAAACGCCGATGTGAAGGCACTTCCGAATGACATTACATCCGGAACACTACCGAAGGAAGGTAATAAACTTGTTCTTGATTTATTTTCAAGAAGGTCATTACCTATTCAACAAAACCATGGATGCTATCCGGAAGAGACTAAAGAATTGCATGGGAAAAAACAAGAATTGTTAGGCAAAGGCTATGTCCGAAGAAGCCTTAGACCGTACACAATACCCGCATTATTGGTACCAAAGGGGAGTGGGACTTGACACACATATTATGGTAAGGAAGCGGCCTACAACATCACCGCAAGGTGAAACTCTTCGTGTCCAAGAATGGATGGGTGCTTGGATAGTAGGACCGAATGGTTCCCCATAATAGGTTCAATGAGAGGATACTATGGATGGTCTGAGTGTCTTGTGATGCCATTTGGAGGGGGTGATACTCCTAGCTCTCCAGTGAGTTTCATGCATGAGATACTACAATAGTTCATGGGTCACATGGCCTTATCCGAAGGCACACATGAGAATCCGTACATGGTAGAAACTACCCAAAATTTGCCCAAGCCTATGAGTGTAAGAAGTTGCCATTGTGTGAGTTTTCCCCTTGTTATTTCATCCGAGATGATGGTTCCCATACTACCCCAGTTCCGACTATGCAGTTATTAATTGAAGTTGAGCATGATGCTAGAGGAATCAGTGTTCGTCCTGTCTTAATTCAAGACCAAAGGTCCATTGCTTTCTCTAGTCCATTGCTTTCATACAAGGAATTTTGCATCACGGGACCCTTGGTCTATTGGAAACGTTTAACTTAGCTTGTGTTCGGATCATTGGGCTTGACTACACTTCAGGAAGAAAGGGACAATCGAATGCTAGGGACGGATGGACCGTGTAAGATATTGGCCTTCATGGTCGAGCATGATTTGTACGAAAGGTGTGCAATCACATTGGAACTATGTGACGCCCCAAGATCTTCCATACACGAGGCATTACGACCATCCTTGGGATACTTAGCATCATCCGAGGATATTCATAACAATCCATCCAAAGAAGGAGCCACCTGGCGTTGGCCTGAGTATGCCAATGTAAGGGCGGCAAAAGTTTTACATGACTTGGCTTTCTTTTGTCATCATTTCATTCAAGGTTATAACACCCTTGTTGTCCATATTCCAAATTATAAGGTGTTATTGGAGATTAATCATGAGGTTGGTGAAATTGGTTCCATCTTAACTCAAGACAAGGAACCCATGGACCCCTCTAGTGAGGAATTTGGTAGCGCACAACTCACTTCTTCTACCTATGATTCCTTACTCCATTGGGAAAATTATTTGAAGTGTGGGCCCTTCAAGATATGGAATAGGTTCTGAGAAAGCTCATATAAGGAAAGACTTCTGGAAGATGATGGGAGTTTAACATTTCATATTTGAAACTTATCAATGCACTTAAACGATGAGAATTTGAGAGAAAATTCTTTTGAAGAAGAAGAGTGTGATATAAAAAAGATTGTGAGCTCTAAGTTCCAATTTGATCCTCAAGGTAATATGCTCGGAGTTCCAAAGATTATCGATCCACATATGGTGATATGCCTGATGTGTCATAGAAAATGGAGTGGAGTTGGAGTTGTCACGTGAAGATCCGAGAAGCATGTTTATTTTTTGGCTTTGTATATAGGTCTTGGTCGAAGACCATGTTTGTTTTTCTTTTAGTTTATCTTTTCTTAGCTTAGCTTTTAGTTCTTCTTAGGACATAGTTAATGTACCATGTAATAAGACAAGGTGACTAGGATAAGGATGTAAGGAAACTGGATGACTAGGCCGTGTGAAGAGGATTAAGCCGAGGTGACAAAGGGACAAAAATGATCTAGAAGATGAGGTTTCCAAGAAGAAAATTCATGAACCAACTTGTTCATGTATTTGGATACATGGAGGACACCAAGAAGATGAAGGGTTGGTCAAAATATTCTCCCATTCCCATTCAGCCAAGGCACATATGCAAGGAATGGAAGCTTCCAAACATATTCCAAGAAGATGAGATTTTTGAGGAGCCATGTTCATGCATTCTTCTACATGAGAAATACAAATGGGTGTGAAAGATATTGGATTCATCCTTGTCCCCAAGTAAAAACAAAACCTTTCCCATTGATGGAGTTGAGACCGAGAACTTCCTTGTTCCCCAAGCAAGTTGAGACCCTTCCCACTTGTCCATACTTGGCCGAGAGGTTCAAGTAGTTTTTGTCTCTTTAATTTGTCTTGTAGAAAGGTCCATGTATTACTATAAATAGGACCCTTAGGATATTGTAAATAGCTGTTGTGGATGAATAGAAAAACTTGAGTTTTACTCAAACACTAAGTATTCAACCTGTGTGTTGTCTACCTTAGTTGGTCCTTATGTGGGCCTTCAGTTCTTGTGTGGGCCTTCGGTTCTTGTGTGAACCAACACTAAGCCAAGGGTCTATCCTAAGGATACTAGCCACCCTCACTTGGTGTAACGCCCCGTATTTTCGGGTAACGGTTGAACTCGTAACGTAGGTGAGTAGACCCGGACCCGGGAAAATTTCGTTGTACTTGTGTATATTAATAAGAGGATTAGTATATAAAAGGGCGTGATCCCGAAATAATTTTGGGATTTAGTAAGAGTGACGACGGAGTTGAATAATAATTGTGTGTCCCCGAAGAGAGTATAGACGGATATTTTTATTACGGGAATTATGATATTGATATAAGAGGATTTTAGTAATCGTCGGGACTTAAATAATTGGAGACCGGAAATTTAATTGTGTGTATAATTAATTAATTAGGGAGGGGACAATTTATAGTGGGAGTTGGTAAGTGGGATTTTATAAACGATTTGGGGGTGACCAAGCCCCAAATCGACCGGTCGACGATATCAGCGCCCATAAGGGCTTCTTCTCCATTTTTTTTTCAAATTCTTCAACTCCATCTCTTCCACCATCAATCCTTCAATGTGCTCTCTTCATCTCTACCAAACTCCTTCACCAAATTCATTTCTAGCAACAAGAGTAAGCTCAGTTGATGGTTTTCTGAAATTTCAACCAAAAATTGGGGGATTTTCGGGAGCTTCCATAAAACCAAAACAAGGGAGAATTCGTGGTGTTCTGGGCTTTGATTCCAGTAGAATCGAAGCCAAGAACGAGATTAGAAACTCAGAAGCTAAACAAGAAACCTTGAATGCGAAAGGATTCTGGCGCGAATCGATGTTGGGGTCTGTTTCTGGTTGTCGGAAGCTGTGTCGGGCAAAAGGGTTTCCCAACGATTCTCGTCGATGTGTTTAATGAGGTAACCTTCCTTGTTCTTAATAGTATGTATAATTTTCTGAAGTCATTTCTTGCTATTAGTTCTAAAGACGATTGTCGAAAATGCGAATTTGGGTTGGGTATCGTTAGGACTGCTGTAATTGGGAGTTACTGGGCTTGCATGTGAAATTGTGGTAATGTTTTGGAGATTTTAGTAGTATAAGGAGGAGGATTAAAAGAGTTGGATGTTTCACTACTTACATAGATTTCGATTAAAAGGAATATAGGTTCTACGCGTTCGAGGTGTTCGTTAGAATGTCCCTAAGAATCTGTTTTTAATGTGTTGATTCGATTGTGATGAAATTCGTCCATATGATGTAGATAATCATTCATAGAGCTTACAAGGACCCACAGAACTTAGATAAATTCGACGACAAGGTTGAAGTTCTAAAACGAGGCATACTCTAATATTGAGTTATTAGTTCATCTAAGAGGTATGTGAAACTCTTACTTCTTTCTTTTTGGCATGATTTAATGAAAGTACGGCGGACGTACTTAATTCTTATACAGTTTTATTCCTAATGAGGATTGTTATGAGAAGTGCCTATGATTTATCAACAAAGAGTTTATTATGACTTATTACAATGATTTGATGGAGAGTCAAATGATAATTTTTACTTACATATGGTTACCCATGATATCTACTCGTGCTAAGTGTTACTACATCACCTCACCGAGTCCTGGGCTGGGTTACGACTCGTGCACAGCCTTGCATTGTTCACCGAGACCCTCACTAGAGGGTCGGGTTACGTAGGATGGATCCATAGATGAGATATGACTGTACCGAGTCCCAGCATGGGCCGGGTTATGATATGATTCCACCGAGTCCCGCATTAGTGGGCCGGGTTACGTCACAGGTATATATATGTATATGGACAGACATTCATGTTTTCTTGCCTTGACTCTCATTTTTATAAGGCACAGCTGACTTTTATGGTTTATGGCACAGTTGGATTTGGATCCTGATTTTTATACTGATCTTCTGTTTCTGTTGGCTAATTATGATCTCTTTTACAGCTTCATGTTTTACATACTCAGTACATTATTTCGTACTGACCCCTCTTTCCTCGGGGGGTTGCGTTTCATGCCCGCAGGTATATGTTTTCAGTTTGGTGAACCTCAGGCCTAGGTTCCTACTCAGCAGGTTGGAAAACTCCTTTGATCCAGGGCTTTGTCATTTTGGTACCGAATCTCTTTTAGACTTCTTTTTGTATTTAGGGGCACGACGGGGCCCTGTCCCATCATATGTCGGTATTCTTCTTATAGAGGTGTGTAGACAGTGGTGGGTTGTACTTATGTAAGGGTTATGACTCTGTTACAGCCAGTCATGCCATTGTATTCTGTGTTGGGGTGTTTCCATGTATATACGTTAATATCTGTTGGCAGCCTTGTCGGCTTGTCTGTTATACTGTGTTGGCTAGTTGTGACTCCTCAGGAGACAGGTGCATTCGGGGGTAAAGGCAGCCTTGTCGGCTTGCCTACCCTGGCATATGTTGTTATTGCGACGTTATGCTGCCGGATTTCAGACTCATTAAGGGTTAGTTGGATTATGTGTGACAGGTTGGTATAATGACGTCATTAGGGCGGTTAGTCGCGGTCCGTCGGGTCGGGTCGTGACATTTGGTTTATTCTCGGGCTTGTAATTATCAACGCCGGTCAAGTCCTTGTCCAATTGTCCAACTCTACTTTGTGTTGGCTCAAGCATTAAAACCCTCTTATATCCTTGCTTATATCATCTCCCACAATTCTATTACTATTCTTGTGGTGAAGGGTACTTATTTATAACTTTTGGGCAGTTTATGTCACCGTACTCATCACTATAGTGTCTTTCTCCATTTAAATAGTAGAGTTTCCCCTATTTTAAATATCTTAATGTATTCACTATATGATTGTTCTATATGTACAATGTGCTCATGTTATGGTTGTAATATTCGTGAAGGGTTATAATTCCTCTAGTTTTCCTCCATCCACTTGGTCAAGCGATCTCCTTTTTCAGTTGCTCAGAGTATGCTCCATCTTCCTTAGCTCTTGTGTCTTAAGGTTTCATTATGTGTATGATTTGCAATATCATCCTTGCTTTCCATTCTTCGACTAAGACGCCCAGGGATTATACCTAACAATTCAACTATTTATTGTATCCTCATTGACCTCCGTAGTCACCCTTTCATGATTATTTCTCATATCCTTACTAGTGCACCGCTTAAATTCCTCTCTACCTCCTGAGTTCTTATGGTATCTGGTTAGAGTTGCTTGCTCTCTGGTTTCAGCTTTACCCAACTAATATGTTCTATAAGGATGGCAACTGAGTCATAAAATGGAACCATATTTGCCATTCTATTACCTGATCGATATTTCTATAACTCTCTATTTGATTATCATCGAGTCCTTTATGATTTGTCCTTACTTTTTTCATCCCTTTATCCTTACCGAATCCTTATCGACTCATTTCATTTGTCCTTTGTGGTAGCCCCTCCCCATGTTCATACTGGAAGTATTACTCATATCCCTTTCTATAGTCTCTTATTAGAGCTCACTTCAACTTTAAGTTCATAGCTATATTCGGTGAACATATTCCATAAAGGTTGTAATTGTATCATCGTGAAGTTGAACCTTATCTATCACTATGTTATCCCATAATCATGTAATTTCATTGAACTCATATTTGTTCATCTTATATAGGAGACTCAGTCGTCTTTCTATGCATTGGTATCCTCTTACTCATTTCCTCGTTCCCATTTACGTGCTCATCTCCTTGTCGCCATGCATCCTTCCTTATTTACTTGAACTTTTACTATTTCTCTTTTATACTCATCAAGTGAACCAACTTTTATTAAATGCTTTCTTCCGTCGATCTCCCCCCCCCCTTTAAGGGGCATAGTTAACTGTAGCATTTTGAAATCCTGCTCCTTTATAAGCTTAATTTCTATCCCTGCATCCTATCACGACTCTTCCTCCTTGGCGATCTAGTCTTTTCCGAAATGTGAATCCTCATGTTGAAGGGACCCCGTATTATCCGTACATATGGGGTGGCATATATTATTCAGTGCCTTGAACTTCAGCGAGTATGTCTTGTAGTACAAGTCTTTTTGTGAGGACTCTTACTGCGACCAACTTACCATGGCTACTCCTCTGTTGCTTTTACTTTTTATATGCACTCGTTTACCCCCTTGATCATAACATGCCTTAAATTCCCGTCAAACATTCCAAGTCTGCAACTTGCCTCAAGATTCTTACTAACACTGATACCGCTGCATCAATGGAATATTCATCCTTAATAAGTTCTATTGGAATATTCACTTCGCTTCTCTACGAATAACATAAGGCAGTTCCCTTACTACTTCCGGCCTGCTCAAGTTTTTCCTCTGGTAGTTTTAATAGTCTCGATAAGTTAGTAAGGTAAAATTTTTGTACATGATTCGAGCTCACCTTCAAGTCTTATTGTCTTCTGTTCCTTTCTTAGTTTCCTTGTCTTAGCTTACCACATTCCATATCACCTTCAAGTCTTTTTGTACAATTTTTTACATATTACCGTTTTATGGGCTTCTGTCGACTGGAATCTTATTTATAGAATTTATGACATACCTCCTTACTTTGTATTATTTATGTCCCGCACTACCTCTATCGCAGTCATTGTTTGTTATTCATACACGTATACTACTATCTCTTTATAAGGTTGCAACTGATCTCTCTATATTCCTCTTATACTGACATAGGTTTTTCAGGAATTAATTAGTATGAATGCCACAGGAGAAAATTGGCCATATATATTTGTCATTGCATTAGTATAATCTCATGTCCTCTCAATTCATCAACTTAGTAATCTTATCATCGTTATTTCTTTTTGCATTTCCTTGCCTTTGCGTACTTCTATTGTGACGCCTCTTTCCATTATCCATAAGCATGCGATGACTTTATCATAAAATCTGAAATCACACATCTATACACTTTCATAATCCAGTAACGTACGCAAAATATGTTCGGAGGAAGATAGGTGTGAACGTGGCTAAGGGAAAATTGGGTCGTGGATTACTCGTCTATGAAGTTTTATACCTTATTAGCTTGTTTGACCTTGCTATAGTCCCACTTATTCCTTTCCAACTTTTACTTTTGGATTACGACCTACCTTTACTGAGAAATCATGCTTCCACATAAGAAATGACAAGTTGCTATTATTTCATAAGTATAAGCATTTCCAATAAAACTAGTGATATACCTCCATTAATCTTGTAGATCTTAATAGTGTCTGATCCTAGCACCTATTGAGTTGAGTTTGGGACATTTACGCATCCTATTTTTCCTACTCTTGCACCAAGAACACTCTCCAATATTGACTTGACATGATCCAAAATGTACTTGTCCACACTGCTGACATCCTGATAAAGGAGACCTACTACCTTCAATGTCCTCTTGTTCCCGTCCTTGGGGTCCTGATATCTTCGATTTTAGCCTTGGCTCTACTCGAGGACTTTGGTCAGATCTATTCTGTAACAGTAACCCTCTATCACCTTCAATTGCTCTAAACCTCTCAATTCGTCTACTAGTTACCTCTTTCTCATATTTACTAGCTATTGGCGAGCCCTGATTAAAAGATTCCCATGAATATAGGCTCCATGGCCTTTCAAATGGTCTAACATCTAGGGGTGCTCGGATATGACCCTGAACTTGGAAAATAACCGGTGGTGCTGATACTTGTACCATTCCCCTTATACCATGGTCAATGGGGGTCGTCAATTGAACTGACGATCTTGGTGATGTCCGATCCATTCTCCAATATGGCAATAACAACGGGGTCGACGGTACTTGAAAGGGAGACTCACTTGGGATCACAGACGGATCCTCCTCAATAGAATATGTTGGCTCTGATGGGTCCTCCTCGATGGATTATATAATCTCATATGGGTCTTCCTCAATGGAATAACTTATGCCTCATTCCGGTACTATTGTAGTCCTTGAACCTTACTAGCGGGTGGTATTCGGCCGGTACCCTTTCCCATAGCTATACTTACCCTTCTACCAGTTGTAGTTTTCTTCATTATCGGCATCGCTAAAAAGGAAAACAAGGTAAGAATTGGAAATTAGATACTTAAGACTCCGTACTATCATACAAGCTAGGTTTCGAAGAAAGGTGACAACCCTAAATGTCCTGTAGCCTCCTGTTTATAAATATGGCATGCAATACACCCATAATCAAGACTTTACTAGACACAGCTCATAGACAATCCTAGGACATGCCTGCTCTAATACCAAGTTTTACACTACCCAAACTGAAGGGCCATGATCGGCACTCGGGCCTTGCTGGCCGAGTACCAATATACATTTCATACTATTCTTCTGTATTGCTCATAACGGCCGATGAGGCCAACATAAAAAAAAGATCCTTAAATATGACAGCTCAACAATGAAACATCAGTGATATGAATATGTGTAGATATATGGGTCGGCCAGGCCACCATGAAAATTGTACATAAGATACGGTCTGTTAAGGCCATATGCATCAAATTGTAAGACATCAAAGTTGTACTCATACTGGACACAAGAGAACATGTCTATGAGCCTCTAAGAATACATAACCATAACAAGTCGGTACAGGGCCCCGACATACCCAGCACCCATCTATATATACATATGCATAAATGACACATGTAGGTAAGTCCAGAGAAGTGGACCTCACCAACCAGCTGCTGAATCCTGAGCCGTGTTGGATAGCCATCATCCTATCTATCTGGACCTACAACACGACATGTAGAGTATAGAAAATAAAGACGTCAGTACAAATAAAGTATTGAGTATGTAAGTCAGGAAATCAAAAATAAGAACAACAATGTAAAGAGGGATAAATAAGATACAACCTATAACATCTGAATGCCTCCGGGGGCGACTGATATGCAATGTATGGTACATATATATACTTTTAAAATACCCGGCCGTAAAAATCTTGGTAAGAATGTACCCGACCGTCATAATGTCACACCCCAAACTAGAGGGACATGACTGGCACTCGCGCCTAACTTACCGAGCACCAATATAATATATCTCACTAGCCATCCTATCATGCACACATGGGCCAGAAGGGTCGTCATGAGATAATATTAATAAAATAATGAGAAATATTGAACAAAGCATGACCCATAATGGCATACAAGCCTATACATAAGACATACGGGCTTACTAGGTCGACATAACCATTCGTGTATCAAAATATGGGCTGACAAGGCCTGACAAAACATCTACATACATGACATCTTTTTACAAGCCTCTAAAGAGCACATAAACATCATAAGGCCGGGACAGGGCCCCGTCATACCCATAAACATATATACATAAGCATACCGACTCAATGGTAACTCTGGAGCAAGTGTACTGCAACAACACCTTCCGCTGAGCTGATAACCTATCGTGGAGGATCGCCAACCTGTCTATCGGGACCTGCAGGCATAAAATTCAGCATCTCCAGGCAAAAGAGATGTCAGTATGAATCAAGTACCGAATATGTAAGATAGATAACAACATATAGAAATACATCAATTTGATAGAGGAATAAGAAACTTAGCCTAGGCTCTGTATCGCCAATGAGGGCCATGATATACATGCTTTCATTTAAAAACATATACATATATATAAGCCACATTATAGGGTTGCATCATTATCATCAAGACACTCTTTAGGGCTAACATCATCATAACATACCCAACTACATTGGTGTGCACATATAAGTGTCATACACAGCCGATTATAGAATGGCTCAGTGTCATACAATATATATATATATATATATATATATATATATATATAATGCATGATTGACTCGTAGAATGAAATTCTGAATCTTTCAGAGTGACATAAGGTTGTTACACCTCTGATTAACGTTATGGAACCCTCATTAACAACGTCCATTACATTTGAAGCCAAAGGAACATTTTATCATCGATACATACACCATGGAAGACAATAGACATGAGTTTCTACTCCATAAGAGTAGAGTCGTTATGAATATCATTTCGTTTATGTTTCATTCGCTCTAGAATCATGCCAAAAGAAAGAATGAAAGTACTTCAACATACCTTATATCGAACCATGACATATCAAGACTGAATTAGCCTCCTTCACGCCTAAGTATACAACCAACAATAAGGGTACTAACGTTAATTACGAGTAGTTCAACAATCCCCTATCGAGCGACAAGCTCATTCTGTATGAAATCGGACAACATATCTCCCATTTTCCTTACTTGCCTAAGTTCATTAAAACAACAAGAAAACATTTAACCTTCAACTATATACTTGCAGCACCACAATATACCCAACATCCAAACAACACAAATCCATTTACACAACAAGTGCACAAACATCACCAATGAAACTACTATTTATTACGATGAGCGGCAAGCTCGGATTGGATCCCTTTAGAACCATTCAACCCCCTTATCATTTATTCTGTAAATTAACAATATCTCCATATTGTTAACAATATAAATTGAGAGAATTTCCAACCTCTTAGTCATCTTCAAATCACACAAAACAGCCCAAAATAAGATAGCAACACTATGAACAATTTCCAAGTGCTTTATAGCCATTTCCTCTTCTAGTTAATACTTTCTTCAACAAGCTTGACATGTGAATAAGCATAATTATACTAATAACATCATAAATAAGTTATTCTTCATGATTTCCAGCCATATAAGGCCATATATACCTCTCAAAGCAGTCCACATAGTTCAACAACTCCAAATATCATTTCTATGTGCTAGTTATACTTTTCTTTTCAACCAAATCATAAAAAAACACCTATATAAACATAAGAACAACTAGGAGAGTGATATAATTACTAAATACAGCAACCACCAACTTCAATCCAAGCTCATCTTAGCTTACAACAACTCTCAAAACTACTACAACACCATAGAAGTGTCGTTCTCCACTAGAGCTAGCTTTTGATGCCCAAAATTAGATGTAATCACTTGGATTCACCTTGGAACTGATGAAAGAAATCCCGTGGACTTAAAACTTTCATCATGAGCTTAGAAGAGACTTGGTAAGGGTGCCAAGGGTTGGCTGTCGATCTACACTTATGTGCCCAAAAATGCATGGAAAATGGAGTGGAATTGGACTTATTACATGAAGATGTAATTACATGTTTCATTCGGCTTTGTATGTAGGTCTTGGCCGAGACCTTGTATTTTATTTTAGCTTGTCGTTATTTCTTAGCTTAGCTTTTAGCTCTTATTAGGACATAGTTAATGTAACATGTAATAACTACATTAGGACATAGTTAATGTATCATGTAATAAGAGGACAAGCCGAGAGGTCTTCCAAAGAAGGACAAGACCGTGCTCAAGCTAAGATGGCACTGACAAAAAGGTGACAAGGCCGAGAAATTGACAAGTTGGCAAGAACAAGAATGGTCTAGAAGATGAAGCTTCCAAGAGGATAATTCATCCATGTATTTGGCTACACCAAGAAGATGAAGGGATAGTTGAAATACTCCCTTCTCCATTCGGCCAAGGCACTCCAAAATCAAGATGGAAGCTTCTAAATTAGTTCCAAGGAGTTGAAGTCTTGAAAAGCCAAATCCATCCACTCTTCTACATGGGAGACACAAAGGGAGTGTGAAAGATTCATTATTTGTCCCCAAGAAAAGCCAAGACCTTTCCCATTGTCTTGATTTGGTCGAAACACTCTTGGTCACCAAATAAACCCAAACCCATTCCCATTTATTCCCAATAGGCCGAAAGCTTGTGTCCTTTTGTTTTCTTCTAGAATGGTCCATTCTCTACTATAAATAGGACCCTTAGGACTTGTAAATAATCAGAGTTGGTAGAATATAAAACTTGAGTGTTTACTCGTCTTTTCTAAGTCTTTCAATCCGGGATTGTAAGTTCTTAGTTGGTGCTCCGGGAGTTCCTTCGGTTATTGTGTGCACCAAACCCCTCCCTTCGGTATAAGTATCGATTAGGATTTGTGTGGCCTAATCGATACCCAAGCTTGAGGAACCCCCTTGGTGGTAAATGAAGGTTGGAACTTGTGTGGACCAACTTATTCTAAGCCTTGGGTCATCAAAAGGGCATCGATCACCCTCACTTGGCTAGTTCACGGGCATTTAGCAAACCACGATCTTGATCTTATGGTATTGATCACACTTTCATTGGGGTCGATATGGGAATTAAAACCCATGTATCTCTATCCTTGGACATATCTTTCATATCTCACTAAAACCACAATTACTAAACAACCAAACTGAAGCAACCAAACCAACAACACTTAGCAAAGAATCCCTCACTGCTTGACTCGTGTTGTATCCTACAACTCGTGTTTAACCCTCACTCAAAATGCGATATACCAGTTACCCCTACCTACCACAATATCTCATTAACACCTCCACCAAAGGTCATCACCCGAATCAGTCCACAAATACCCACCCAATCCAAACACCACCAAGTAGTCCGCATAATACATTTACCGAGAACCTTACTGTCCCAGTACTGTTCTGGCATCCTACCGTCATCCCATCACCAAAGAACGAACATCACATCAACTCTCAAATTATGTACAACAACTCCCTATACAACTACCCGAAACAGTCATTAACACCACGCTGTCCGATCGTAACACACCTACCGAGAACCTCACTGGTTCAGGTATGTTCCACACCCTTTCCACCACCGAACCACCAATTCCAGAGCGTATTGCTGACCCTTAATCCACCCTAAACCTCCCCTCATAACACCATAAGCCTACTCCAACTACGTTCACCCGAAATAGCCTCCCATAAACCACACACCCGGCCAATCCGGAAACCAAAACACCCCTGCTTGTGCCTTAATCTCGGGTCAACCCAAACATCCTCCACACCCGACCCACTTACCCAACATCACCCTTCCTTATATCCATCATATTGGTATCAGAGCCAAGAGTTCTCGTCCCACGCAACAATGCTAAGGCACAAGTAAGTGATGAGCTTAGGAGGGCCTTATCCGAGATTGTCGCGGAACATGTGCAAACCTTAAAGAAACAATTTGCGGATCAGACCGTTAGTCAAAATGCTAAGACAAGGGTTGTGCAAAGCAATCCAAGGTATGAAGAGGAAGATATCACTTTTGCGGAAGTGAGTGAAAACTTAGTTCTCCGACATGTGCTAAGTGTTCAACTTGACGAACACGAGGAGATACAAGGTGAACAATTTTTTACTCGATGCAAAGTAAAAGACAAAGTGTGCAACATTATCATTAATGTGGAAAGTAGTATCAACGCGGCTTCCATGGAGATGGTAAACAAATTGGACCTACCTTTCCGCAACCATCCTCACCCGTATGTTCTCCAATGGCTAAACCAAGATGAAAGGCTAATAGTAGAAAAACAAACTCTTGTTAGCTTTCGGATTGGAACATATGTAGATAAAGTATGGTGTGACATCCTCCCCATGGATGCATGTCATATTTTGTTGGGACAACTGTGGCAACTTGACACAAAGGCACAACATGATGAAGGGAGGAACACTTATTCCTTTCAAAAAAATAATAAGATGATCCAGTTGGTGTCAATTTCACCTAGTGAGGTGAAGGCCATGAGAATCCGAAGTGCAATGAAGCGCAAAGCAGAGGCTCTTTCACTTGATGCACAAAGGATATAAGAAGAATCTCAGAAGGGGAGTGCCATGAATTTTGTGGCATGTAAAGAAGAAACCCGCCCGAAGGAAACCTTAGAGGTCTTGAAAACGGCTAAGTCACATGGGCCAACAACCGAGCTACCACATAACAATGATGTTGATACTTGTTGTGAAGTAGCTCTCGGAATACCCCTTCCTCCATATGATGATCTAACTACAATAATCGAGCCAAATGTTCAAGAGGACCTTATTCCATGTCAAGCCCCTAGCCATGATCATGAAGAAGCAACACGAGGGTGGACCTTCTTTACCAATCCCTTGTACCAAGTTGAGGAAATTGGTGGTACCTTCTTTGTCAATCCATTATACGAACCAAACCGCATATAAGAAGATGCTGACATGAAATTCCCAAGGAACAACACATCTGGAACCTTACCAAAGGAAGATGATGAACTCACTCTTGATTTATTTTCTAGAGGTTCGTTATCCACAAACGAAGCCTATAGATGTGGAAGGCAAGATGTGTTAGAAGAAGATGATGACCAAGGGTACCTTAGCTCTGACATGGCATGTGTCTTATTGGTACCAAGGCATGATGAATATTGGAATGTGTACATCAACAACCAATTGGCCTACAATATCATTATAAGGTATAAGTTTTTGTGGCCAATATGGAGTGCTCATTTCTATAATTTTTGTGGAGCCAAAATATCTTCAAAGCTCGGCTTGAAAAAAAGAACTCCACCAATGTCGACCCAAATGAAGACTGAACAAGAAAAGGTCTTCAAAGACCTACATGGTAAGTACGGATGTCTTGTGGAGGCATTCGGAAGTTGTGACATCCAAAGAAGTGATCCTTGTGCTACTCCTATCATGGTTATAATGGGGAAAAATAAGTATGAATGGTTCCGATGAGCAACAAGAATTGTTGAACCCTTGGAGATTTGTGAAGCCCTGGTGCTATATGTGCCAAGCCGTGAAATACAATTGAGTATCAAATATGAAACAAGTATAGGTGCCATCTTTCACTCTAACACAAAGTTGGGTGGTGCACCGTGTCATCCTTCTATCCATGGCAAGACAACTTGTCTTATGGAATCCAAGATCCAACATGAACATCATAAGAAGTCAAAGCCAATTGTCTTGTATTCGAATCAGTATTTGGAAAATTTTGAAGAAGGCGCCTACAAGATGAGACTCCCGATACTATATAATGGCAGAAATATTAGATCAACACTTGTTGTTGAGAAATTTTATTCACATCTAGACGACCCGAATTTGAGGGCAAATTCTTTCAAAGAAGGGGAGATTGATGAACGAAAGCCCGTGGACTTAAACTTTCATCATAAGCTTAGAAGAGACTTGGTAAGGGTGCCAAGGGCTGGCCGTCGATCTAAACTTATGTGCCCAAAAATGCATGGAAAATGGAGTGGAATTGGACTAGTTACATGAAGATGTAATTACATGTTTTATTCGGCTTTGTATGTAGGTCTTGGCCGAGACCTTGTACTTTATTTTAGCTTATCGTTATTTCTTGGCTTAGCTTTTAGCTCTTATTAGGACATAGTTAATGTAACATGTAATAACTACATAAGGACATAGTTAATGTATCATGTAATAAGAGGACAAGCCGAGAGGTCTTCCAAAGAAGGACAAGACCGTGCTCAAGCTAAGATGGCACGGACAAGAATGTGACAAGGCCGAGAAAGTGACAAGTTGGCAAGGACAAGAATGGTCTAGAAGATGAAGCTTACAAGAGGATAATTCATCCATGTATTTGGCTACACCAAGAAGATGAAGGGATGGTCGAAATACTCCCTTCTCCATTCGGCCAAGGCACTCCAAAATCAAGATGGAAGCTTCTAAACTAGTTCCAAGGATTTGATGTCTTGAAAAAACAAATCCATCCACTCTTCTACTTGGAAGACACAAAGGGAGTGTCAAAGATTCATTCTTTGTCCCCAAGAAAAGCCAAGACCTTTCCCATTGTCTTGGTTTGGTCGAAACACACTTGGTCACCAAGTAAACCCAAACCCATTCCCATTTGTTCCCACTAGGCCGAAAGTTTGTGTCCTTTTGTTTCCTTCTAGAATGGTCCATTCTCTACTATAAATAGGACCCTTAGGACTTGTAAATAATCAGAGTTGGTTGAATATAAAACTTTAGTGTTTACTCATCTTTGCTAAGTCTTTCAATCCGGGATTGTAAGTTCTTAGTTGGTGCTACGGGAGTACCTTCGATTCTTGTGTGAACCAAACCCCTCCCTTCGGTGTAAGTATCGATTAGGACTTGTGTGGCCTAGTATATACCCAAGCTTGAGGAACCCCCTTGGTGGTAAATGAAGGTTGGAACTTGTGTGGACCAACTTAGTCTAAGCCTTGGGTCATCAAAAGGGCATCGATCACCCTCACTTGGCTAGTTCACGGGCATTTAGCAAACCCCGATCTTGACCTTGTGGTATTGATCACACTTTCCTTGGGGTCGATACGGGCATTAAAACCCCTGTATCTCTATCCTTGGACATATCTTTCATAGCTCACTAAAACCACAGTTACTAAACAACCAAACCGAAGCAACCAAACCAACACTTAGCGAAGAATCCCTCATTGCTTGACTCGTGTTGTATCCTACAACTCGTGTTCAACCCTCACTCAAAATACTATATACCGGTTACCCCTACCTACCACAATATCTCATTATCACCTACACCAAAGGTCATCACCCGAATCAGTCCACAAATACCCACCCAATCCAAACACCACCAAGTAGTCCGCATAATACATTTAGCGAGAACCTTATTGTCCCAGTACTGTTCCGGTATCCTACCATCATCCCATCACCGAAACCAGAACATCACATCAACCCTCAAAGTTTCTACAACAACTCTCAAAACTTCCTTGACCCATTTCCCTATACAACTACCCGAAAAAGGCAGCAACACCACGCTGTCCGATCGTAACACACCTACCGAGAACCTCACTGGTTCAGGTCTGTTCCGCACCATTGACACCTCCGAACCACCAAGTCCCGAGCGTATCCCTGATCCTTAACCTACCCTCAACAACCCCTCAAAACTCCATAAGCCGACTCCCACTACTTTCACCCGAAACGACCTCCCATACACCACACACACGGCCAATCCGGAAACCAAAACACCCCTGCTTGTGCCTTAATCTCGGGTCAACCCGAACATCCTCCACACCTGACCCACTTACCCAACATCACCCCTCCTTATATCCATCAGGAACACTTATGGAACTGCTAGGGAACCTTGATAGAATGTGGGGGTGAAATATGGTCGGAAAACGGATTTCTTCCCCAAAACGAATTAAAAAGGCTTCCAAGGTCGGCCATCTCCTTAGTGGGTCTCAAAAGGGGCTTCCTGCGCAGTCTCACGAACATGCGAATATCTCTCTAGTCCGACGTCATCTCGGCAAACGGTTTAATGCATTGGAAACTGGACTTGTAGACCTTTAATTTAGTTGGTGGATCACCCCGTAATTCTAAGTATATTGGGATAAAAGCTCAGTGACATTATAACCAAATTTTAGTAGAATTATGAACGTAACTTGCTATAGCTTTTTCTGACTTTTGTTTTACAACTTGCTTGACTTCAAAACCTATCACAAATATTATATTATTTAAATATTAAAAAATACAACCTCCTTACAATATTAACAACCCCTATTTTTACACCAAAAATAAGGGTTATAACATTTTTAATTCGTTTAACCTCTAACCCTCGCGATAATTCCTTAAAACTTATTTTAACCCATCATTATCTTTGTAAAGGTACTTAACCTCTCTGGATCATATTGATTCACATAAGGCTCGGTAGAATCGTACCAGACCAAGTGGAGCTCGATAAAACCCAATTAATAAGATGTTACACAATAGGTGTCATACCCGAATGACTATAGCGCCGCTTGGTAGAGTAAAATAGCTATATATATATATATATATATATATATATATATATATATATATATATATATATATATATATATCCATAATGGACCCATGAAATGGCATTCTAAGCCTTTTAGAGCGACGTAAGGTTGGTAACCTCCGAATACGTTATTAGAGTTAACTCGTCATCATGGACCTTATAAGAATTAGGAAATACCAACATTATATGATAACATGAGAATAAAAATATTTAACATCATCAATTAAAGTTCCATAATAAGCTAACATGAGAACATAAATGGAACTTGAGTGCTCCTCATTAGAATGAAATAGTACGGTCAATTCTATCTTCTAATAGTAGAGTATCTTTTGGAAGCTCGTTTGTTACATTATGTTCATTAGATTCATGCAAAATCAAGGAAGGGATAGACTCACATACCTTTATAATATCCTCCTCAATTCACAACCAAGCTTAACACAATCCTCTTGTGTCTACAATAAGTGAAACGATATCGTCGTCAATGTACAATATTGTAACTATCGTATTTTGCTGATTATATAATCTACGGAAAATGGGCAGCATATCCCCAAATTATACTACATCCCAAATACCACTAAGGGTCATCAAACATCTCAACAAAAATAACACAACCCAATATAAGCTTTTCAATTACTTTTACAATTGTATTGAGCGGCAAAATTAATTTACTAATAACGAAACATAATCTGAATCCAATTCTTATTCCATTAAATCTATCTACACAACTTTTGACATTTTACTTAGGCTTACCATATCATTTTCCACCCAAAATATCCTAGAAACAATCTTCAAAATGGTCCACACGCATACACTTCATCCTTTACTTTCAATTCATAATTTTTACATGTTTCTCCTTTATTTGACTTAATTATAAATGTATAACCTCAATAACAGTAACCACAACATAATCAGGTTATATTCCATAATTTCCAGCCAATAGAAATCATACTTATCACCTCAAAATAGTCCAACAAAACAGTAGTCATATCTTAGGCTATTTCAATGCTATCTTGTAGTATTTTGCTTCAAACAACTTCATCAACATGGAATTAATATTAAGAACAACAAGTACATGTTATACATACCTTTAACAGAATCTACAACTCAAAATCCAATCGTGGTTCAGCACCCAACAACCCTTAATATCATAACAACATCATAGAAGTGTTTTTCCTCACTTTAGCTAATCTCTTGTGTTGATCTAGGATAAAAGTGTTTGATTTCACGTTTGAACCTTCCAAGTCTAGTATAGAGGGTTTTAGGGAGTATATGGACGAAGTTGGAGTTGAAAATTAGTAAAAATAACCTTCAAACACTTTTAAAACTCCCCAAAGTCGGCCACCACCTCAAGTGGGCCCCAAACTGGTTGCCTGCAAAGTCTCGCAAAAACGCGAATATCTCTCTACTCTGATGTTGTTTTGAAAAATGGTTTAAGGTGTTGGAAATTAGACTTGTAGACCTTATATTCTATGGGTGTATTACCCCGTAACTCTAATTATATTTGGAGAAAAGCTCCATGACATCAAGACCCAAATTTCAGTAAACTTATAAACGTAACTTATGACAACTTTTTCCGACTTTTATTTTAAAACTCGCTTGACTTCAAAATACTATTATACGATCCAAATACCTCATTACATAACCTCCTTATCATGTTAAATACTCCTAGTCTTACCCCAAAAGTACGGGTTATAACATTCCCAACTTACCGACTTTAGACGAAACTTAGTTTCTTCAATTTCTTTAACTTCTAAACCTTCCAACATGTGCTATACATAATTTTAAACATTTATGAACTTGAGAATTGTCTTTCTCTCTGAGCTTTATGTATACTAAATTACGACATACTTTAACATATGAAAATGTAAGATGTAACACTCAGTGAGTGTCTATGGGAAAATAGTTAATAAATCCAAATAATATAGTAAATCACTAAAACAGTATCAAGTGAAAAACCTTTCGAAATCCAAACATAGTGTAACACTTCAAGATAAGGTTTGACCCGTTTGATGCAATATAATGCAACCATGATGGGGAGTATAGGAAGAGTTTTGAAACCTATATAAGGTAAAAGAAGAGTCTTTTGGCAAAGTAAAGCTTGACGATACTCTACGGACTATATTTTCAAGTGAGTGAGCACAAGGCCTCATTTAAAGTGAGTATTCAGAATATTCTATACGGAATTTGGACAAACTCAAGACATGAAAGTTGTATCCCTTTGAAATACCTTGCATGCATTTAAGGATTAGGCCAAACATATCTCTAAAAAATGTTATGCCCGATTTATTGAAGCGCACTCACCAGGCCCTAAAGCGAGTTGGGCGCTCGCTAAGCGAGGCCCAAAGTGAGGGTTGAGCTCACCTAGGAGATTTCTCCGAGAGGCCCATAGTGAGGGCTGAGATCGCTTTGGAGTTCTCTCAATGATCCAATAGATACTTTTCCCAGGCCTATAAATGTGACCCTTATACGATTTTATGTCATTTTTCACGTTCCAACTTTGTTCTAAATCCCTAAGCAGCCATTTTTCTCCTCTCTTCATCCTCCTATGTAAAGTTAAGATCTCTATAACCATTTCAAAGAATTCTAACATTAATTCATGATGAGTAACATGATTCATCCACCAAAACATAGAATTTCAAGGTAATCCTTCTCAAGTGATTCAAGTTATGGATTTGGGTGTTCTTCGTCAGAGAAGCAAACTAGTTCATTGGATTAGAGCATTTACAGGTATGTAAGTGTAACGACCCATCCAGTCATTTTTACCTAAAGACTCTTATTTGACTATTATACTCTTCTCGTAGACTCTATATGGGGTTTGTGATGTGCGGGGATGGGTGTCATGGATACCGAGGTTCATTTATGAGAGTTTCATAGGAAAAACCCAAATTTAGAATCTTAAAGTCGATTAGTTTAACTCAAAGTTAACTTTTGAGTATATGGGTTAGTTTTTGGGTTTTGTCACTTTTGATAATTTTGGAGGGTCATTTATGACTTAGTTGAGTCATTGGTTCACTTTCTAAGAAAATTGATGCACTTTGTGGCCTTAGTTGTGAAATTGTAATGTTTGGTTATTTTGGGTAATTCTTTAGAAAAGAATGTCCTAGCCCGCTTAAATGTGAAATTTGAGGGTGCGAAAGAGTTTATAGCACTGCTTACCTTGGGAGAGCATGGATGGTATATGTTCGGGTGTCTCGAGAGTGTTTCGGGTGTTTGGTGGATGTTTGGGAAAAATTCCATGTTACTGGTATCTATTGTTCGCCCTAAGGGGTGGTTGTTCGCTCCTGCGTGTCTACCTCTTTAGAGGTTGGCTCACAGAAGTGGATCTTGAGATTTTGCTAAGGTTCCGCCCCTACGGAGGTTTTCTCGTAGAGGCGAAGGTGCCTCTATGGGGTCTTGTGCCACTTTTGCGCTAAGGCGAGGTGTCAAGTGACTACGCCTCAATGAGCTTTTTATCCGTCGAAGAGAGACCGCACCTGCGGAGTCGATTCCGCAGGAGCAGAACTGGATCATATATTTTCTTAAATGCCCTAGATTTTAATCATTTTTCCAAAATATTTTGTCTCTGTTCTAGAGCTGCCTAGAGGGTAAAATTTGAAATTTTGCTTAAGTTATACTTAGTAGGTAAATTCTTAATCCTTTTTTATTCTAATCCATATTTTCAAGGTTCATGATGTTAGTGTAATCCTTATTTGGGGGGGGGGGGGTAAGTTATAAGCTTCATGGTAGAATAAAAGGGGATGAATCATGGATTCAAGGCTGTAATATGGATTATTTCATCTTGATATTGTGAATAAATATTGAATTATGTT
The DNA here is from genome assembly GCA_034509755.1 of Anisodus tanguticus. Taxonomy (NCBI): domain Eukaryota; kingdom Viridiplantae; phylum Streptophyta; class Magnoliopsida; order Solanales; family Solanaceae; genus Anisodus; species Anisodus tanguticus. The sequence goes on from CM067556.1 coordinate 44,389,156, forward strand.
AGATGATCATGTTGTAGTAGTTAATTTGAATATGGAAACCCCTTTTTAATATGGGGAAAAACATAGGGTTTGTAAATTTTGGGCTTTTCCTTAAAGCATGCAATTGAAGGTCCAAATGGGTTAGATTTCTAATTAACTTAAGGATATGACTATCTAGTATATATTTAGACTTTTCGAGTATTAAAGTCTAGATTTTGGCACCATGGGTTCGGGGTTAGTATTGGATGTGTTTGGTATGTTTGAAGGACTAAGTCTTTGTATTGTGTATTAGCTTAATATTAATGTATAGTATATGTGTGTTAGACTACGACTACTATGAGGCATTTCGAAAGGGTAAGGCATGTGTGGAGGGTCGACCGTTCGTGGCTCCTGCTAAACTTTGAGGTAGGCTACGATTTCCTTTTATTAGACTCCAACAGAAGTACATAATTAGTTATAAATGTTGAGGTACTGGGCGTGTTTGGGGGTCGCATTCAACCGATTGTAATGAACGTTTGAGTGGGTACCAGTGTTGAATTGTGATGATGGGTGATTTGGGGAATCAACCATAAGTTGATTCCGACTACTGTTGATTGGGCTTCTCGCCATTATGTGGGCTCGTTGCCATATCTGCTATTGTTGTGTATTTATCACATATTTATTTCGATATGATTATCCATATTGTACTTGTATTATGTGTTATTGAATTCTTGAAAGTATGTGATATTCATCTCTATACTTCGTTGCATCTCATTACATATTGATTTCTTGCCTTGTATTGTCATTTGCATTCATACACTCATGGTTCTGATGATATTAATTTAAGAGTGGTATAAATATGTTGAGGGTCTAAGAGAGCGGGAAGGTAAGAATGCTTATGAGATTGACAACATTGATTGAGGATGATACTACACTCATAGAGCTGGGATCTAATGGAAAATTCTGGATGATGATGACACGAGGAGAAATGTGTTGCATGCCTGCAACAGTTATTTTAGGCAAGAGTTGGGCTCCGTTGAGAAATTCTAGAGGCGTATATGGACTTTGCAGGTCCCCCATGGGTGTGCAGTTTATATAATTTAAATGCATTTATACGGGAGATGAAAGGTACCTGGCATATGCATTGCATTCATATCATACATTCATCATGCACTAATTAAGTGTAGTTTGGTAATGTGATATTGATTGGTTATTGGAACTTGGGTGATACCCTGATTAAATGGATTTGGATATTGGATTGATTGTATTAGACCGGATTAGTGGTCATGATTGGATTGCTCTCTATGCAATGGATTTGTGTGGTTAATCATTTATGATTCTGAGTACTCGCTATTGAACTATGTCGTGGTTAGTGGATTTTATTGAAAGAACTATCATGTTGATCATAGAGAACTGGGTATGTCTCATTTTGCTTGATAATTCATAATATTAGTTGATAGAGAATCTAGTAAAGAATTGGTTGGGATGTTTATGTGGTAGTTAAATGACTCGTATATTATACATGTGTAGGTCTCCTCCCTAATCAAGGATAAATGACGTAGGCTTCTACTTAGAGTATAATGAGGATGTTAAATGAACAAATATGTGTTTCGCCCTTACTTGAATAGAACTGTATTCAGCCCAGGAGTTAAGTGGAACAAGAAGCTAATGTTGTTATGATTGGACTATTCATGATACCCCATGAAAAGGATTGTGATAGTGTATTGTGTACTAGGGTCACCCTGTGTTGTTTGATTATTTGATAACTTTGGTAGGTGGTGATAACACGAATATGACTTAGACAGAGTTTACTGATCGGTGGGTAATGAGGGTAAGGTCCTTGTGTGTAATATGAACTGAATGGTACATGACTGTGGTTGAACTCTTCTGTGAAAAAGTGATTGGTTTGATTCATTGAACTATTATATGGAAAATATGACTTATATGGTTATTGAACTATTTAGTATAGGACTATTTGGTGTCAACTTGATATTTATCTCTATTTACTTATCATCCATCGTTGTTGGCCTATGATGCATACGGCATATATTGTGTACTCATACTACACTTGATGCATTCTTTCTGGATGCAAATACAGTTCCTTCTACCAGTTTGAGACCCCGAGTTTGAGTCTGAACCAGTTGATCATCAGTATTCAGGGTGAGGATGCTACCTTCCGACATGCCTTGGATGCTCCTATCTCTTACTTGTCTTTTATTTATCCAAGAAACACGTTCATACATATAGACTATGTTCTAAGGCATTTGGCCTATGTTTTCCTTTATTCGTACTTTGTATTCGTTTTAGAGCTCTTGTATTATTGACCAGCTCTATGCGGGTCATATTATAATTCTCAGACTTGTGTTCCGTATTTTATATTATGATCGATAGTTTGTTTAAATATTTTGTTATCTTTCTGCATTTCTTTATTATATCATGTTAATTAGTTGGGAGAAGTTCGACTACTAGTGGAAAGTGTATGTGCCACCATAATTCCTAAATAGGGTCGTGACAAAATTGGTATCAGAGCTTTAGGTTAAAGGTCTTAAGTACAAGAGCAATGTCTATTAGAGTCTTATGGATCGGTGCTGAGTTGTTCGTACTTATCTTCGAGAGACTATGGGAGTTTAGGAAACTTTGGTTTCTTCATTCCCTTCGTGCTAAGATTAATCAAATTGGTATCTGAAATATTTTCTTCATATTCTATCACCGATGGTGGTAACACACTCTTAAATTCATGCGTGAGTGGTTCGATATGGATTCGCACGGTAGGGTGTGAAATGTGTTACAATGGTACAGATGCGTGACCCGTTCAGTCTTCATCTATTATTTGAAGCTGCAGTTGATTGGGGTTATATTTGGAGACTTCTCAATTCAGTGATATCTTGAGGAAGTGGAAATGAGAATACAAAGGCACAAGAAAAGTAATTTGATAGATCAACCTCCGTTGTATAAAGAGAAAATTGATATCTGACGTGCTGGTTAGGATATGTTTCAAGATGTACGAGGGTGGGTGTCGTATAAGTTATGAAGGATTAATTTTGGCTTCGACTTGACAGAATTGTGGTAGCAGAGTAAGAACTAGTGGTTGTGGATTCCTCTAGGGAACGACTATATTTTCTAGTCTAGGTGGCTAGGTTACTTGTGGAGAGTGAAGCTTATGAAAATTGGCAGTCGCGTATATTCAAATAAAGAATGTGTTCATAGGGTTACTTGGAGTTTGAAGTTAGTGATAAAAAGGGATTGATCAAACCAAGATATTTTTGATTCGTGAGTTATTTCGTAGCGATTTAGTATAGAGTAAGTGTGAGAGGTCATGTATGAGTTTGGTAGGTTGAACTACGTCGTAGGCTAATGGGAGCTAGTGATCGACTAATAGGAATGACTCTAGTGCTAGGCAAGTGTGAAGTTCTATTTAAAGAATTATCGGGAGTTGCATCTAGTTCTTAGATAAGATTCGTGGGCATGTCATATAAATGTTAATACTTGAGAAAATCTATAATTACTGGTATAATGACTTGGGAGTTGACCAAAGGACAGGGAAAAATTACACGGTTAGTTGGATGTGTTATGGTTTGGCAATAACAAGTTAAGGGTTGGTCCCTCTCAGGCAAGCATCGTATAACACTTTAGACTAAGGTGTTAGTCAATGGGGATATTTACTATAATATATTGACGACAGTTTGATCTAATTCTTGTTGTGAAAATCTTCGGGTATCGATGATCGGATCAGTGAACATATGAACCAATATAAAATCAGGATTATTTGGGTTAGAGACTTTTGGCAAGGGTACTTCGATGAACTATGTGAGAATATCAGTAGGAGTGTACGTCTGGTAATTAAGGATCAACTTTCAGATTATGGACCAGTTTAGTGATTGGTTGGGTTATCGCTCGGGTATTAAATAAATATTGGTTAGAGTAACTAGAGTGGGTTGATATCTTTTCTAGTGGAGGAATTTTATAAAGGATGGTACATAGAATATGCCAAATTTGGGAGGAGCTTTTAGTTTAAAGGTTAGAGTAATTAGAGGGAAACTCTCTGTGTTTTGGTGTGTAGTGTACTATTTATAGGATCGGTTTAGTTAGTTTGTGAGGCCTATGAAATTTTAGTACACTATGGAACAGGTTGGAGGAACGATCGGTTGTTAGTGGGGAATGTAATTGGAAGGAAAGGTGGAAATTTAAGGATTCGATAAATGCGTGTTTGAGCTAATTTGGGATAAGTGAGATGCCTCTTCGAGATAGGGGAGGAATCATATTAGAAACAATGGGGATTCTTAGGTTAGGTGTTGATTATGTTGACATTATTTTTGCATCTTTCAGAGCGAGTGAAATTGTTTGGTACTCTCGGAGGAGTAGTTCTATGGTAATCGACTAAATGTTATGACGAACGTTCCATGAGGTTCATAGTTGGTGACAGGTGGTAGACTGTGCTAAAGCGTTGTTGATTAATAACATGGATGAGTATTTTAAGAATTAAGGACTTGTAAGTAATTGCACAAGGTAAAGATCATGAATTGTGAGGCTGATATGTTAGGATTGGTAAGGCGTGAGGGTTGCGGGATTTGATACCGTCTGGATTGATAAAGGGTAGTGAGGTCTTACTATTAGAGACTTGATGGGTAGAGGTGTAGTAAATGAGGTTACAGGCTTTGCGTCAAAATGTTCAGAGTTGCTGGCGAGTTAAGAGGAAGTACAAGGAGGATTTAATGCTTATAGAGTTCATGGGGTTCTATCAAATTTGCATATCAGGTGTAAGTTGAGAAATAAGAATATTACAACCATAATGTATAGTTCTTCGGTAACAAGTTGATGACTTGGATGTAATCCAGCTTTGGAGTCTTGGGTGATGGTACATGTTTGATTATTCATGAGAAAAGAGATTTAAGAGGTCACTGCATGTTATGGAAAGCCTATCAATTATTTTTTAATCAGTTCAGATGACTATCAATGATTTAGAATTAAGCTTTTATTTTCGGGTCAAAATTGTTCAATTAAGGTCGGGTGGCCTATGGTTATATTGACTGTAGGACTTATGGTAGTCTAGTAAACCACCGATAAGGGTTCAATATATTTCAATTCGGAATGGAGGTATGACGGTGTTACCAGTTCTTTTTTGTATTTGCAAGTAGGATTGATGAGATTTCTCGGATGACAATGATTCAGATAGTTCAATGGTTTACACTGATACTTGGTATGTATTGAGGAGGTACAAATAGGTATGGGAAGTCTTTAGACCGATCAGCTGGTTTTCCATGGAATTGGGAACGACAAGGTAATCAGTAGGTATGCTTATAGTATAGTGATTTGGAGATTGGAGCAGATTTGGAAAATGGTTATGGCTACAACTAAAGGATGGTGATGATTATTGTGATAATTATGGATTCAATCGAACGTGTTAGAGGAATGGGTATAATTAATCAGGTAGTTCGAATGTAGTCGGTTCTTACATTTGAGGATCAACTGTGAAAGAATTTTCGGGTATGAAGGAATGGAAGTTTGGGTTGTTGAGCTAAGTTAAAAGTAGTTTTGATGGATACAGTGAAAAAGAAGTACTACAGGTATAATTCTTGCACATTGGGGCTCCTTTAGGTTATGATGGGGATTACTTAGTTACTCGTCGGCTTTTGTATTTTCTTTCTCTTCATTCGAGGATCGTCGTCTTTCATATTTTCTTTCTCTTCGTTGGAGGATGAACATTTGATTAATTGGTATATGATGTAATGACACGTCCGATCATTTAGCTACAAACCCTTATTTGACTATTTTACCCTTACCGTAGAATCTGTGTGGGGTTTGTGATGCATGGGGATGGGTTTCATAGATCCTGAGGTTCATTTATGAGAGTTCAGAGGAAAAATCCAAATTTAGAATCTTAGAGTTGATTAGTTTGACTCAAAGTTGACTTTTGAGTATATGGGTTTGTTTCCAGGTTCCGTCGCTTCTGATAGTTTCGAAGGGTCATTTATAACTTAGTTAAGTCATTGATTCGCTTTCCGAGACAATCGGATGCATTTTGTGGCCTTAGTTATGAAATTGTGATATTTGGTTATTTTGGGCGATTCTTTAGAAAATTATGTCTTAGCTCAGTTAAATGGGAAATTTGAGGGGGCGAGTGAGTTCGCATCACTGTTTACCATGGGAGAGTATGTCTGGTTTTTGTTCGGGGGGTCTTGGGAGTGTTTCAGGTGTTTGGTGGAAGTTTTGGGAAAATTCCATATTGATGGTGTCTGGTGTTCGCCCCAACAGGTGATTGTCCACTCCTTCGTGTTCGCCTTTGCGGAGATTGGCTTGCAGAAGCGGGTCTAAGATTTTGCTAAGATTCCACCTCAGTGGGGTCTTGTTCCGCTTCTGCACTGAGATGAGGTGTCAAGTGACTGTGCCTCAGCGCGCTTCTTGTCTACCGAAGGGAGACCGCGCTTGCAAAGTCGATTCCGTGGGAACGAAATTGCTGGATCAGATAGTTTCTTAAATTCCCTAGCTCGAAATCATTTTCCCAAAATATCTTGTCTTGGTTCTAGAGCTGCCTAGGGGGTGAAATCTTGAAGTTTTGCTAAAGTTCTACTTAGGAGGTAAATTTTTAATCCTTTTTATTCTAATCCATGTTTTCAAGGCTCATAATGTTAGTGTAATCCTTATTTGGGGAGGGGGGAATGAGTTATAGGCTTCATGGTAGAATAAGAGTGGATGAATCATGGATTTAAGGGTATAATATGGATTAGTTCATCTTGATATTGCGAATAAATATTGAATTATGTTAGATGATCATGTTCTAGTAGTTAATTTGAATATGGAAACCCTTTTTAATTTGGGAGAAAACATAGGGTTTGTAAATTTGGTCTTTTCCATAAAGCATGCAATTGAAGGTCGAAATGAGATTAAGTTTCTAATTAACTTAAGGATATGACTACCTAGTATATGTTCAGGTTTTTTGAGTATTAAAGTTTGAATTTTGGCATCGTGGGTCCGTGGTTGGTTTTGGATGTCTTGGGTATTTTCACGACTTGAACCCATGACCTCATGGAAATAGCCTCTTGCAGAAATGTGAGGTAACGCTGCGTACAATTGACCATTGTCTCAGTATATATATATATAGAATATATTCATTAAGACTTTCTAAAAAATTTGATGGAGTCTCCCTTATATATAGGACTATCCGAACCCCTGTAACAAAGCAGAATATATTCAACTTGCCTCATAGGGTCATACAGTACAACATATGTAACATTAGACCTCACACGATTATCAAAATCAAGTATAACATTCCGGGATAGGAACTCATCTCATAACCCAATACATCAGCTCTTGGTCATGCTATTCATTCCCCGGAGTATCGAGTAACTATAAAGATAAAGGGTTAGTATCAAATCTTGTATTATGATAAGGAGAATCACAAAACAATCGTAATCGTGTAGATTCTTCAGCTTGAAGCAATCAAGGGTACTTATTTTTCATTTCCTCTTCCACTTCCTACATCATTTCTTTCACGTCCTTATTATGCCATAGAACTTTTACAAAGGCTACTTCTCTCTTTGTTTTTTTGTCCTTAATTTGCTGACTTGTTGATCTCAGGATAGCAATAGGAACTTCTTCATACGATAAGTTCTTCATAACTTGTACATTATTAACCGATATGATCTGAGAACGATCCCCAACACACTTTCTCAACATTGAGACATGGAAAACTTGGTAGACGAACTCTTCTGAGGCATTTCCAATTTATAAGACGCTTGGCCTATTCATCGAATTGTACGATATGGTCCAATATACCATGGACTAGGGTCTTCTTTTCTTCCAAAATCATCACGCACTTTATAGGAGGACTCTTTAAGAATTAACCAATCATACACTTGGACTTCAGGTCACATTAACTTGGTTTACTTACTACTTGATGCATTAATTCAGATCACATTAACTTGGTTTACTTACCTCTAACCATCTGATAGGAGTTCTACATCTCCGTTCATAGAGAGCCTCGTATGATACCATTCTGATGCTACCATGGTAGCTATCATTGTACGCAAACTCAGTAAGTGGTAGGTGGTCATTCCAACTTCCCTTTGAGTCGAATACACAAATTCATAACATGTCCTTGAGAGTGTGAATCATATACTCAATTTGTCTATCTGTCTGAGGGTGGAGCTAAGCAGAGTGCCCAACAACCCTTTTCGAATGATTTTCAAGACTTAGTTGTAAACTGAGCATCCTTGTTATAGAACCAGATATGTCATGAAGGCGAACAATTCTATTAATGCACAATCTTGCGTAGTCCTCAGTTGTGTAGGTAGTTCATAGTAAAACACATTTTAGTCATTTCCCATTTTCACATCGGATCCTCAATGTCCTGAGCTAGCTCACTGGGCTTCAGGTGATCATTCCTTACCTACTGACTATTATTACACTAGCTACAACCTTTGTAAGGCTATTTTCTGTGTCATTCCATAACATATATCTGTTACACCTTGTAAGATTAAGCCTTTCTTTGATACCAAATTGATGTATATAATGAGGGGAATTGTATGGTTAGGTGGGTCACAATTGGATTGAGACCAGATGGATACGAAAATGGGGATCAAATAGAGGTTGACAGGTTTCCGGGCAATATGTGTTTGGTGGGGGTGTGCGGGTGAATTTGGTGGGTGTTGGCCTAAGGCGTTTAAAGGGGATGAACTAGACATGTTGTAGGTTATGTTGGTGGTTGGTATTTGATGGTTAGGTGGTGGTAAGGTGGCGAAAACTAGTCGGGACAGTAAGGTTGGAGGAATAGGTTGTGCGATCGGGACGGTGGGGAATTGGTTCGGGGTTTCGGGTGCTTATGGGAGGAGTCAATTGACGACCTTTTGGGTGTGAGTTGGAGAAGTGTTGGAATGTATTGGGGTGCAAGGAATTAGGCAGTTTGGACAATGATGGGGCATGAAATTGATAGATAAATTAATGTGCGGGTAGGGTAATGTAGGCCGAGACAACCATCAATGTGTTTGTAACAAGTAACCGGATAGAAACTTGGCTTGGGTATAGTAAGATCACAAAAGTTCTAACTAGACTTACACCTAGGGTTTGGACCACAAAAGGACCAAGGTTGGCCCATAAAAGGACCAAGGGGTAGACCATAAAAGGACCAGGGTTTGGACCACAAAAGGACCAAGGGTTGGACCACAAAAGGTCCGACTAAAATAACAACACAAAAGTTGAAAACTTAGCAAGTTTGAGTAAACTAAAATATTTTTCATAAAACTTCAATGTCACCTTACATCAATTACATCTCCTATTTATACTAGTTCTAGAACTTCTAGAAGAAGAAACAATAAAGACACAAACATGGCACTCGGCCGATTGGGAAAGTTGAAGGTGTTCGCCCGGTTTGGGAGAAGGGAAAATACCCAACTCTTCATGTTCTCTAGGCCACCCTTTTGTTTCATCCATGTAGATAAGTGCGTGAACTAGTTAGTTCATGAATTACATCCTTGGGGAACGGTGGAAACTTCTCATTCTAGATGGTTCTCGGCCTAGTCATCTCATCCTATTATATGGCCTAGTAATTAAGCTATAAGGAAATTAAGGTAGGAATTAAAATAAGCTAAAAGTTGGTCTCGACCAAGACCTACATAAAAGCCGAAAATTAATGTCATTGGGCTTGGTTCTTCAAGTCTTTCCTTCAATTCCACTCCATACTCCATTCCATGTTAGGAATGTCACCATAGGATGGTTAGTAATCTTCGGCACTCCTAGAAAATCACCTCGCGGCTCATGTTAGAAACTTAAGTTCATGACCTTCTTTTCATCACTTTCTTTCTTATCGGGGCAGTCCAATTATCTAGATTACCATCTAGAAACAGGTCAAGACCCCCAGTAACCTAAGATATTGTGGAGATACCAAAATCCCTTCCGTGGTATGTTAACGTGCAATTCAATCTTTCATGCCGTAAATCCCAGATGAGCTAAGGGAATGGATATTGTCAATCCCAAATTCTCATCTCTATGTGTTCGATCTATGGATGTATGACATAATAACAAGACACTAGAAACTCTTTTCTACATCTTGTTCAACTCTGGCGATAGATTACCAAGCCATAATCCCATGAGATCACATAGGACTATACTCCCCATACTAAGAGCGACTGTTCCTATCTTGATCCACTCATTACCTTAATTATACACTTTCCTACTTGCAAAACACCCCGTGACCATCCATACATGATGTGCCTAAGGTGAACCAATGTATAGGTTCGTGCATATAAGATAATATGGTGATCTCAGGTCTAATTATTACTTGCACAACCTCCATATGAGTACTTCCTTATTGACAAGCTAGTAGGGAATCCATTAAGGTTTCCTCATACGGGTCAATCCAGTGAACTTATTCTTTAATAAGAACTTGCATTAGTGTCACACACACAAGTGGCTATGAGATCAACCACCCTATGCATTGAACATACATAGAATGTGCTATTCTAAATACTTTATCGATACCTTTTCTTGATAAATATAATGACTAGGGTGCTTAAGATTAGGGATTTCGAGACATCGAGGTCTCATTGGTATGATCACTATTACAACCCCAAATCTATTGCCTTAATCCAAGGGTTTTATCGCTGTCTACAAGTTATATCAATAAGACAAAACAAGATGATGAATATATCCTTTATTAAAAATATACATACAATGATAGTATTTGTTACAAAAATATCCTTATCACATCTCTATGTGATTGGCTTGAGGGCATATTTCCTACAGTCTCCCACTTGCACTAAAGCCAATCACCCTTATACTGAATGCCAATGAATTCTAGATGATTGTCAAACTATTGCGCTGACAACACCTTAGTGAATAGGTCTGCAATATTGTTCATGGTGTCAAATCTCTCTAGAGTCACATCACCTCGTCCAATGATCTCTCTCCAGAGATTGAAATGTCTCAAAATATGCTTAGAATTATGGTGAGACCTTGGTTCTTTTGGTTGAGCAACTGACCCAGTATTCTCACAATAAAGGGAAATTGGTAGTGCTGAACTTCTTCATCCAAACTTATTCTTTAGCAACTTACATACATCGATGTATTCTGCCTCAGTTGTTGAGTCAGCTACTATCGGTTGTTTCATGCTCCTCCAACTAAAAACAAATCCTAATATGGATCGAATATCATTTGGGTCAGATTGAAAACTCGAATTTGTATATCCTTCAAGTTTTAATTTTGAACCACTCCCTGGATGAGGAAAGCATCTTTAGTTCTTCTTAAGTACTTTATGATGTTCTTTACTGCTTCCCAGTGCTCCTCACTAGGGTTAGCTTGAAATCACTTACTACCCCAAGGGCAAAAGCAATATCACATCTAGTACATAGAATGGCATACATGATAGATCCTACAGCTAAAGTGCAAGGTATACTACTCATCCTCACTTTCTCCTCAGATGTCTTTGGGGACATTGTCTTTGAGAGATGGATGTCGTGTGTAGAAGACAAGCTCACTCTCTTACTTTCTTCCATGCTGAACTGATTTAGCACAATTTCTATTTACCTTGACTGGGAGTGACTAATATCATTTTTGATCTATCCCTATAGATTCTCATTCCTAAGAAGAATAATGCTTCTCCCAACTCCTTCATGCCAAATGTTTGTGATAGCCATGTTTTGACCTTTTGAAGTGTCGGGATGACATTTCTTATTAGCATAATATCATCCATGTATAGTACCAAAAATATTATCACGCTCATACTATCCCACTTATATATACAAGGGTCTTCTGGATTTCTTTTGAAACCATATGACTTGATTGTTTCATTAAATTAGATATTCCAACTCCTTGATTCTTGCTTTAAACAAGAAATAGATCTATGTAGCTTGCATACTTGATTTGTGTTTCCACTAATGACAAAATCCTCAATCTGGACCATATATACTTCTACCTTAAGGTATCCATTAAGGAAATTAGTCTTGACGTCCATTTGCCATATTTCATAATCGTGATATGCAGCTATAGCTGGCATGACCCGAGTAGATTTGAGCATAGCTGCAGGAGAAAATGTTTCCTCATAATCTATTCCATGTAGGTTCCTATAGCCCTTGGCTACAAGCCTGGCCATATAGTTTTCCACCTTGACATCGGCTCCAATCTTCCTTTTGAACACCCATTTGCATCATATCGAGGTCACACCCTCGGTAGGATAAATCAAGTTCCAAACTTGATTCGCATACATGGAGTCCATATCTGATTTCATTGCCTTGAGCCATTTTTCAGAGACTATACTCTTTATTGCCTCATCGTAGGTCAAGGCATTATCCTTCTTAATGATATCCTCTACTTTATTATTTTTAAAAACAATCCCATAGTACCTTTATGGTTGCCTACGGTCCCTTTGTGACCTACGGGGAGATAGAATTATTTCATCGCCCTTTTAAGTGTCAACGTGTGATTCTTGGACCTTTTCTTGGGTCAAAGGCTTAGATGTAAATTGTTTGTGCTTGAACATTCAATTCAATTTTCTCCCACTAGCCTTTTCAAGTATGAACTCTTATTCCGAGAAATTAGAATGTCTACCAAGAAATACCTATTTTTCAGTAGGGGTGTTAGAAATAGTATCCCCTTATTTCATTGAGATAGCCCATTAATATACATCTATCAGATTTAGGAGCAAGTTTATCTAATTCAAGCCTTTTTACATAGGCAGGACATCCCAAGATCTTAACATGTTTAAGACTTGGTTTTCGTCCAGTCCACATCTCATATAGTGTGGTTGAAACAGAGTTTATGGGAACCCTATTCATTATATAGGTGGTACATTCTAAGGCATATCCCCGGAATGATATTGAAAGGTCGGTAAAAGCCATCATCGATCATACTATATCCAATAAGGTATGATTCCTCCTCTCGGCAACTCAATTTGGTTAAGGGGTATCTGGAGGTGTCCATTGTGAGAGAATTCCATTATCTTTGAGATAGTCGAGAAAATCATTGGATAAGTATTCTCCTCCTCAATCTGATCTAAGAGTTTTAATACATTTTTCCAATTTTTTTCTCAACCTCACTTTGGTAGTAATAGCCAGTATTCCGTATCAGAATCTTAGTATGAATTCATGTCTCAGTACATATATATATATATATAGTATCCCATATCAGTACTATAGTATGACACTCAAATTTATGTTAAGAACAGTGGAATGATGAATACAATTATTAGTTATATAATATGGACCGGAGGTAACCGTTACTTGCATATATGGATTTGAGGTCACAGTTATTTGCGCATATGGACCTGAGGTCACATTTATTTATACACATACACACACACAAACACACACACACACACACACACACACACACATATATATATATATATATATATCATTTCCAACATATCAGGGACATACATATTACAACCATAGAAGATGGAAGATGGTCCAATTATGGAAAGTTGCTTATATATATACATACCAGTTTCTAATTAGGAGACACTCATGTAAAAGAACTATTTATTACATTTAAAAGAAAAGTCTTGTTATAAGGCACTCGATGAGGAGTTATAAGGAAGGAGAAAATTGGAGAGATAAGGCTGAAAAAATATATGTCCTTGGGATAAAGAACCTGGTCCTTACACATAAAGGGACAACATATCATCATTACAGGTTCTATATGACCCAGCCACCTAATAGGTTGCAATGAGTGGAGGGTAGGTCATGTGTAGTTCAAGAAAACTAACATACTTTCTTAGTTCTACGATCTAGCCATCAAGCCGGCCGCAATGAGTGGAAGGTGAAGACTTAGCACTCTAAGTAATCCCTCTTACTTAGTCTTACTATCTCAGCAAGCTTATAACCTTGCTTAACTCGATGGTGAACTTCTGGAGCTTACAAAACTTGTGTAGTGAGCCTTAGTTGTATCAACACGAAGCTGTAGTGTTAGAACAACATGGAGCTGATTCTAAGGGGGGATATTTTCAACATAGTAGCAATGCTTAAGAAGGAAGAAGCTATTCCAGAACTGAAGATAAAGTAAGATGGACATATGAAGACTATTAGAAACTAATCATATTCTGAAGATAAAGAAAGTTGGACACATTATTGTTTGAAGATATATATGAAGTTGTTATGTGTTTTTCATCATCGAAAAGGGGGAAATTATTTAGTAGATGTTGGCTCAATAATTTTGATCTATACATTTAAAGTTCTGATGATTTGACAAATAATGTACCCAAGACAATCAACAAGAGAAATAAGGAGGAAATCATTTGAAGACTATACATCCAATCAGATCTCCAAAGGACTTAGTGAAGCAGTCAAAACATTCATGAAGAACTGGTCCTTACGTAACTGGATATTTAAGATACTTTATGTTGACATGGAGAAACGGAATATCGAGTGATTCATATTCTATGAATAGTTTGACTTTGGTTATGGTAATATTCTACAATATACCATAAGTTGAATAACATGGACATTAACATTAATGTAGGACAAGGAAGTTGGCATGCATACAAGGAAAGAATGAAAGATGCAATTTTTATAAGGTTTGGTTTTCGGGTACAATTAATGAAAAAAAATCCTTCAAGGGTTCAAAAATATAGGAGAAAACCACTCAATATATACACAGCACGAAGGAGCACTGGAATACAACCACAGATCTAACTATACTACAAACTCCAATGAGTGACAAGTGTGAGCACAATCAACACCTTGATCTCAAAAAGAGCCAACTGATCAATGAAGAACCCAAGCTTGATCAAGATTTATCCTTCTAATTATTTTATTTTAATTGTCATGACCCAAGCTTGTTCATGTAAGAGTTCAATATCCAACAATTATTATAGTATGGAGTTAAATCACAAGATCCAATACTCATGATAATCACCCAAATCTCAATAATCAGTCCAAATCACGTTACGACTTATCAGGAAATCAATGTATATGAGAATCTACAATATGAATGCAAATGCAAGGTACCTTTTCATAACTTGGTACACACACGTTCAAATTCTATAAATTGTGACCCATGAGAGACCTGCACTATCCATATACTGCTCCAGCCAGCCCGAATTAAACACACATATCTTGCTAGATCCTAGGATTCATTTCGAGCCATTTCAATCATTTTCATTATCTCAATTTTTCAGCCATCAAATAAGAAAATTCTTACCTTTCCGGTCTTATTGGACCCACAACAATTCCATACCACTCCACTTTCAATCTCATCAGAATAACATGAGTGTATGAATACAACAATAACAAGGAAAGAAATCAGGATGTATGAGATGCAATCAACTATAGTAGATGAATATCACATTCTTTAGAAACCCAATAACACGTAATTTTCACGTACATTAGTCTTTCATATCAGAAGCAATGTGATGAATAAACACAACAATTATCAACAATGGCGACAAGCCCAAATATGGAAACAAGCTCAAATAATAATAGTCGAAATCAACCTAAGATTGATTCCCCAAATCACTAATCAACACAGTTAAACACCAGTACCCACTCAAGTATTCATCATAACTGCTACGGTAGGACCCAAAACACACCCAATACCCCTCAACATTTATAATGACTACATACTTCTATTGGAGTCTATAAAAATAAATTATAGCCTACCTCATAGTCGAGCAGGTGCCACGAACCTCAATACTCGACGTAGGCCTTGTCCTAGTGAAGCGCCTCATAATACTCGTAGTCTATCACATAGGTTCTATATTAATAAATACTATATCAAAAAGCACAAGGACTTAGTTGTCACACCCCAACCTTGAGGGGTGTGGCTAGAGATGGCAGTGGATCCTGGACCCGGTGGATCCAGATCCGTTTTATAGGATATGGATCTTCAAAATTTGGACCCGACGGATCCGGATCGGACCCGGATTCGTTTCTGCCGGATCGGATCTGGATATGGATCCTGTATTTGAGATCCGTATCCGATCCAGATCTGATCCGTGGATCCGTTTTTCATTAAATATATTCATAACCTAGAATGTAATTTTATAAGTATTTTCTTAAAATTGCTAAGCACATCCTTGCAAGTTTAATTCTCAAAACAAGTTTAGTTTATCCCTGCGTTAACTCAAAAACCAAAAAATAAAGAGGTAACTTCGATAATAAAATTAATGTTATATTAGTGAAAGACTAACATCTCCATAGACTAGTTAAAATTATATTCACTTCATTTGTGAAGATTTCAAGCACATGCAAGTTCTGCATTATGGAAATACTAGTTATCATTTTCCACAACTATTGTCGTTGTCAAACATTTTCAATTAATAGCTCACAATCAAAATGAGACAACGAACAAAATATCTCATATGAACATTTCAAAGTTGAAATACAATAAACTGTTAGCTAAGTAAAAATCATTTGTTAGTTAAAAAAAAACTTAAAAAGGCAAAAAATTTTACATGTGGATACAGATCCGATCCGTGGATCCGATGGATCCGGATTTGGATCTAATTTTTATGGACCCGATGGATCTGGATTCGGATATGGATCCATGTATAAAAAACAGATCTGGATCTGGATCTAGTAGGATTCGGTCCAGATCCGATCCGTTGTCATCCCTAGGTGTGGCCGTCACTCGGTGCCTTAAGGCTCGAAAGTATCAATCGTGATACCTGTAGCATGCTCAATAATACCTGGGACAACAACGCCTCTAACAAAAACTATATAATCAGATGACACAACAACCTGCATACATAAGAGGCCCAATAGACATATATGCATATACATACTAGGGCTGACAAGGTAGACATAATTACAACAGGCCAACTAAAAGGTCGGCAAGGCCATACATGACTATCATACAAAAAACAACTATCTACAAGCCTCTAAGGAATACATGAACATCAACAGGTCATGACAGGGCTCCGCGATACCCAAACAATGTTCATATTCACAACAACCATTACTTAGCAACTCACTAGACATCTTCGGAAGAAAGGAGCATGATAATCAGCAACTGGATCGGGGCACCTACAGTGAGGGATCGTCAAAATGTCTATCTATACCTGCGGACATGAAAATGCAGCGCCCACAACAAAGGGACATTAGTATGGGATATTATACTGATTTTGTAAGGTTGAAACTGTAAACGAGTGAAATACTATAAATAGAGTAAGAAAGGAAGATCTCTTGTAACTCTGAATGTCTCTGTGGGCAAATGTTTTGCATGATTTCTTTTAAAATGCATATGTATGTATATATTTATATGTATATTCCAAACATCGAGGCTATCTTACCATTATTACGCCACTCTTTAGGGATTTCATCATCATAAACTACCCAACTGCATTGGTGTGCACATATAAGTGTCTGTCCGATCGACTATAGCGCTGCTCAATGTCATAAAACAAATACATATGTATACAATGCATGAAATGACATAAGAGACTCTCATGAATCTGGTTAGAGTGACACAAGGTCATTACCCTCCTATTAGCATTATGTAGCTATGTATGTATCAACTGTTATAGGATCAACAACATTCATTAGAGGCCACACAATCCGAGACACTATCATGGTGCGGGAGATGCTCCCGACAAGGAATAACAATAATTATAAAATACATCAATAGGAAGTAAAATCATTTTCAAGTTCAAATCTTAAGAGTAGAGTCCATTTTAGGAGGATATTCATTCTCGTTACGCTTATTTGTAGGTCATGCCAAAAGAGGGAGGAGTAAGCCTTAACATACCTCTGTTCTCTGGCCAACGATAACTCACATGTCATCATACATTCCACAAATGATAATCTACACAATAGAAATTATTTGAATCAAGTCTGAGTTATTAATCTAAGAGTCGACTCATTAGTTACAAGATTCCCTTATTGTGATATTTTATCGAACACTTAGCGTGTGCAATATTCTTATCTTATTTTCATACGAACCAAGCCATCACAATACTTCCATCATTACTCAATATACTTCAAACATTCTACTAGATTGAGTGGATACTTTTCTCAAGAACATAACTAAACCAACACAACAACCAACATGTCAATCATAGGGCTTAACTTAACTTCTCATAAATTACCTCTACCAAATGATCACTCTATGCTAGGAGAAGTTTATGAATGTTAAGAGTAGCAAGAATCATACCTTAAACCAGCTAAGGGATTCTCCACACCAAGGCTTCTTTCAATCCTCAAGATCTTCAATTATCTTCTTAAAAACCAATGGGAGATTTTAAGATGATTCAAGATTATTGAGGGAAACTTTTCATCAAAACCTTGAAGAATGGTTCTTTAATGGTGTAAGGAACTTGGGAGAGGGTTTGGAGGCATCTAGTAGTGAAAGGGTTTGAAAATGAAATGTTTTAAATGAAGGTTCGAGACATAGCCTTAAATAGGCAGCCCACTGCCTCCCATATGCGGGATGATATGTGACGCATATAGGCATATGCGTCCACATCATCCACCACATATGGTTACAAAAAGGTGGCTAAATGGTTTCCTTGAGATGCGGCCCCATCCGCAAGGTGGATTGGCTTTTGTGATGTGAAACACTTAGCGTATCATCTTATCTTCATCAAGCTTCGTCGAGAGATGTTTCCTTCAATCCAATTTACTTCTAACCTTCCATAAACCTTATTTACATCCTTCTAAGTCATATTTGACCCTAAAAAGGGATCTCGAATCACCAAACTCAAGTTGGCCAACTACGCCCTTAAATGCGTACGAAATGATGGGTGTAATACGACATCTCTGGATGTACCTCAAATACTTTCCAAAAGCTTCCCTTGGATTTCCGTAGGTATCATAATGTCCTTTCAACTAGCATTAGTTCGTCACGACATGCACGGGGTAAGGGATATAAACACACATGCATAACGACTCTTAAACTATGGCGGCCCCTCAATGATTCAACCCAACATCTTTGAGTATCTTCCTTAAGAACAACCTCTCCCTTGTCTTGCTTCTACTAACGTACAACCATTCAATAAAAAATGGTAACGATTGTAATATCCTTCCCTCCTTAAAAACATTTATCCTTAAATGTTGGCGTATCATAGCTTTAAGGATTCAGTACCTAGGTTCTCCGAGCTTCCCTTACAAAGAATCTACCTCAACCTTTTACCCTTTCCAGCAAATACTGTTATTGTCTCATATGGTCACAAATTGATTTTACCATATTAGTTTCACATGGATATACATATGTCCCCCTTCTGTGTGTATTCAATCATAGTCCACCTTCTGCATTAGTCCTCAACATCTAAACAACACCCTTACTTCTTTGTTATAACCACCCCTTCTGCGACTTCACCACATATAGGATCTGAGAAATATTTAACATAGGAAGTAGATATGTGAGTAGGGTGTGTGTATCATGAAAATCATTTAGTTTCTCTGTCAAAATCATGTGATATGATTGATTATGTTCTAGATAATATTTCCATCCCTTCCAGGCCTCATCACTCCTTATAGGCGAGATTTTCAAGAATTCCCTGGCATTACCTAGAGTTCTAAGTAATGCTTTCACACAGCTAAATACAATCCTTTAATAATTCTAAATGATTTGTACCTAGCTTTGGTCTTTCTATATTCTGATACATTATAGTAAATCCCGTCATTTTGGGAAACTTTTCTCTAGTTATTCAACAAGGGTCCTGCCATCTTTCTCATACAGAACCATATATGTCGCATTCGAAATACTTTGCGCGTTTATTGTCATTATACTCGACCTTTAGGTGATTTTACAAATTTCTTCTTCCAAGTCCAGCACAATTGCCCACGATATGCTCTTGACGATTCGGATTTATTTATCCGCTTGAGGGTAGGTATAATATGGGCATTCAAGTCCCTTTCAAAATATTCTCCCAAAAGTTGTTAGTGAAAGAAATAATCCCCTTGATTATTTTCATTAATTGAATAGGTATTTATACAAGTTACAAAATCATATTCCTATTCTATTCCTAAAGCCTTATTCTACCATAATTCTAACTATACAATTATGGTAAGTGTATCATCCTAATTTAGGTATTAAATACACTACAATATACATTAAATATATATACCATATATACAAGATTGGTACAAGTTCAGCCCCTAGTCCGTGTAATGTTTAACACACCCCCGCAGTCATAGCGGGCGGTCTTCGAACGCTGAAACTGTCCCTAAAATCTTCAAAGAGAACTGCTGGTAGACCCTTTGTAAAGATGTCTGCAATTTGATAACGAGACGAGACATGGCATACGCGAACTTGACCCTTTGCAACCTTTTCACGGACAAAGTGAATGTCCATTTCGATATGCTTGGTGCGCTGGTGTTGAACTGGGTTACCTGAAAGGTAGATGGCACTAATGTTATCACAATATACCAAGGTTGCCTTCTGAATGGGACAATGAAGCTCCAAAAGCAAATTACGTAGCCAACATGATTCTGAGACCACATTCGCTACCCCTCGATATTCTGCCTCAGCACTTGAGCGTGATAGAGTTGCCTGACGCTTTGCCGACCATGAGACCAAGTTATTGCCAAGGAAGATACAGTAGCCAGAAGTCGACCGTCTGGTGTCGGGACAACCACCCCAATCAGCATCCGTGTACGAGACAAGTGTGGATGTAGATGAAGGATACAAGTGCAACCCATAGTCCAGTGTCCCCTGGATATACCGAATGATGCGTTTGATTGCATTCATGTGCTCAACTCTGGGATCATGCATGAATAAACACACCTGCTGAACCGCATACGTAATATCCGGTCCGGTAAAGGTAAGATACTGGAGAGCCCTTGCAAGACTGCGATACCGGGTCGGGTCCTCGTATGGTGCACTTGCTGCGGCACTTAGCTTCGGGTTTGCATCAACTGGCGTGGAAGTGGACTTACAGGATGACATCCCAGCCCGCTCTATGATCTCAGCAGCATATTTTCGTTGAGACAAAAACAAGCCACCTGAATGACGCTTGACGGCAATCCCCAAAAAATAACTCAAAGGCCCTAAGTCTTTCATAGCAAACTCAGAACTGAGCATGGTCATGATAGACTGGCGCAAGGCATCGGAAGAGGCAGTCAAGATGATATCATCCACATACAACAGAATATAGGCCAATGACGAACCACGGCGGTAGATGAACAAAGAATTATCTGACCTGCTGTGAGTGAACCCAATAGTCGAAACAAAGTCAGCAAATCGGGTATACCAGGCCCGTGGAGATATCATCCCCTTGATTATTTTCATTAATTGAATAGGTATTTATACAAGTTACAAAATCCTATTCCTATTCTATTCCTAAAACCTTATTCTACCATAATTCTAACTATACAATTATGGTAAGTGTATCATCCTAATTTAGGTATTAAATACACTACAATATACATTAAATATATATACCGTATACACAAGATTGGTACAAGTTCAGCCCCTAGTCCGTGTAATGTTTAACAGTTAGTATAGACCAAACACTGATAATATATCTCAAAATAGGTGTAAGAATTGACTAATCTTCTCAGTATGCAGTGCCGCATAACCTTTGGCCGTATAGGTAGTCCTAGTTATCATGACGCAATTTGACAAGCCATTCACTTATTAGTCTTGCAGCTTAAATCTGCTTACGCCTAAAATGAGGTAGCCCTTGACAATTTCTATGCTAGCCAATCCTCGCCTTTCAGCGATCCCTAATATTCTTAGTAATCTTAAAGCCTTTGGGTGATTATTCTTCTACGTGCTGATATCTATGTATTTACTTCAATCCCCGCAAAAATTCCTTCTCATGTCATTCCCACTAATGTCTTTATTCCATATCAAGATATATTTCAATGAACCTTAGGTGAATGGATTATTGTGAGCAGTCTTTAGCTTGACATTTCCTTAGTCCTCAATGTGAGGAAGGACTTTGTAGTATATTGAGTTATGAAAATACTATCACTTGACTTTAACCTCCATTGGATAACCGATGCACTTCGGTCAAATCTTTTTCTTAGCCTGTATATTGGTCAAATTACTTAATGGGTGTATGCCTTGGTTATTATCTATAACTTTGATTACCAACGTTATACTGGGACCTCTTATATCCTATAGTATTTTTGTTCCCAAATTCTCCATAGACGACGTCATCAAAATATGAAGCATGCGTACCGTGGCGACTAACTCTTATTCGTAGCTTAGAGAAACCCCTTTATGTGCTTTCATTTATTATTGGTGGTTATCATCAACTTTCCTTTATAATTTCTTCCTGAATCTCACTCATTTACTATCTATATGTCTCATATGTGATTCTTCTGAAATATCTTGGTACATACTTGTGATCCTAAATGTTAATTCTGATTCTAACCCGGGCATGGTTAGGTATGTGCAGAATCCCGAAGGGTTCGACATTATAAGATGTGGTTCGATTATTCAACTTTAACTGTCATTCATGGATTTACATTTCCCCTTTTTTTGTCTCATGGCTAGGGCTCTTCACCTAGAGAGCTTTGGTAACAGATTTAGTTTGACCTCGTCAATCTATATGCCCATTCCATCATTTATCTTGTGAAGTTTATTTTAGTTACCCAACGTGAGTCGAAATCACAGTTATTCATTTACTCTCATTTCTGACCCATCTCCCTTATTTCTCAACTCATTCCCTTAACATCTATCTTGTAGTCTTAAATTCATCAATCGCTCTACCGCTTCACATGCTCATACTGAACTTACTCGTTACCACCTTCACTTCCTTTGAATGTTGAATTGGTAATGTGATGGAATTTATGCTTTGCATATGTATGCCTTATGCACAGCTTGGCCTACGCCTTATGGTTCGATTAAGCCCCCTTACCTTAGTCATTATTAGATCTCTCATCACTGACCTTCCAATTGTATCACCTTCACACTTTCAGTTTTAAATTTCCTCGAAAGGGGGTCTCTTGTCTTATGCACCCTTTAACCACCATTTCTGGACGTTGGGGGATCTAACATCTTTAGCTGATAAGTTTTAAATATTCCTCCTTAGTCTCCACCCTTACGTCATCTTAGAATAATCATATGATTACGGGCTTTACCATAGTTCATATTTTTGTACCCTTCTTGACGTAGTCTCTTTTCTCTTATCCGCCTTTCCGCGAACCATCATTCGATCTCAATACCTTATCATAGCATTCCCCTTGTATTTACCAATTTTTTACCCATTACTTATAGCTAATCCTCAATTTTTTCGTAGTCCTTATCTTCCGTTGCCCTTATCAAACTATTACCATCCTATAGGCACTAAAACCACTTTGCATAATACAACATACCTAGAGATCTTTTCTCTCCAAAGTTTAGAACTGACAATCCCTTGTTTCGACTTGCGCCTATGACTTCCACTAGCGATCCATATGAATTTCTTCAAACAAACAGAAGGTTTGTCATGCCTCCGGTATTTGTAGACACTCAAATCCTTATGGATAAGTTGGAGTTATTATCTTGGGTATTGCATCTTGCATCACTACTTTAATCATCCTTCAAAAGGATTCCTCATATGTCTCAGTTTCGAGATTCGCCCTTATTACCAATAGTCGGGGGTCATTCTCAATCCCTTAGGTTAAATGTTATTGTCTAGACCACATGTCCATAGCGGGTCCTCACATTCTAGTTAACGCATATTCCATAAAATGAACGAATTCTCATAATCTCCGAAATTTTCCGATAACGTTATATGCATCCCCCGATTATAATATTGTCCTCGATTCGCCACTTCTTTCACCAAGCTTAGGGATTTCGTACAATCGTTGGGTATTATATCACCGCAAATTCAGGGTTTATCTAGTATAATAATTTGAGCATCACACTTCACTTTTTGTCTCTAAGTCGAGTGTATGCTCCAAGTCTTCTCTGTTTACGATGTACATCTGTCCTTTTAGTCATTGGACGGACTAGAAGTCCATCTTTTTAATTGATATTTTTATACTACAGACTTATTCTCATCAAAATGTCTTATCCAACGAGCAATATCGTAGAAACCAATTACCAAAATGGGATCGATGTTCTTAAATATGAAATAGATCCATACTAAGTATGTAGGAGGTAAATGGATTAACAATGGGAATCAATAGCATACATGTGCCCATCTCCTCACCTCGAACAGCATCAGAAAGGCTCCATCCTCAGTTTCATCTTCTTCACTGCGGGCCAATCTAGGATTGTCTCTAATCTTATGCTTTCGGTTACCACACCAACAACAGGCTCTTGTCCCCGTACGGCATTGCCCCACATGCATTCGACCATACTGCCTACAACATGGCCTAAATGGCCCCACTCAGTCTGCTCCACTATGACCCTGAAGTATTGAAGTATGTGATCATAGTCTCGATCTTACCCGAGAACTCTGATCATACCTAACATGTCGTGTAAACATGTCATGTTGACCATATGTCTGTAATCCTTCCTCACTCTGTCCTCCCGGATAGTCACTAACCACCTTAGCTCTCTTAGTCCTTTCATTTTCCCTAACTGAATCAAACCTACCAATCAACAACGAACCCTGGCCAACGGGCTCCCTAGGTTGTGAACTCCCTGACCCTTCCATGGGTCTGTCACTGTCAATCATACCAGGTCGTATTATGCCTGAGAGGTAACCAGCTGGGTCAATATATGAACCGTCTTCCTAACATCCTCGTCGGACGGTGCTGGCGGTATATCCGATGGTATATCTAACGACATATCTGATGGTACGGGGGTCTCTCTTAGTGCCTCTAATCCTATTTGAGTCTAGGACTGGTGAGAAGGTAACCCACTTGCATCATCTGACGGGTTAGTCTCGATAGAGGGTGCATCCCTCGAATAAGGCATCGTTGAAATTGTAAACACGACATGGTTAAGAATTGGATACTTATAGCTCAGCTCTATTGCACGATCTAGATAAAAAAATAAGGTAACCATCATAA
The DNA here is from genome assembly GCA_034509755.1 of Anisodus tanguticus. Classification (NCBI taxonomy): domain Eukaryota; kingdom Viridiplantae; phylum Streptophyta; class Magnoliopsida; order Solanales; family Solanaceae; genus Anisodus; species Anisodus tanguticus. The sequence continues at coordinate 44,413,935 of CM067556.1, forward strand.
ATGCCCTATAGTTTCATGTTTATAAATGTAACACGCTAAACATCTATAAACAAGAATCTACTAGACACAACTTGTAGACATCCCTAGGACTGACCTGCTCTAATACCTAGTTTGTCACACCCCAACCTTGGGGGATTTGTCCGGCACCTGATGCCCTAAGGCCTGAGTGTACCAGCCGTAATACCTGTAGCATGCTCAACAATACATGGGCCGACAAGGTCGACATAAGTACAATAGGTCAAATGAAAGGCTGGCAAGGCCATACATCACTAAAGAGTAGCCCGATGCACTAAGCTCTCGCTATGAGCGGGGTCCGAGAAATGGCCAAAACACAAGGGTCTATTGTACGCAACCTTAGCTCACATTTATGCAAGCGGCTGTTTCCACGGTTTGAATCTATGACCTACTGGTCACATGATAGCAACTTTACTAGTTACTCCAAGGTTCCCCTTTATACACTACAGTACACAAAAAAATTGTCTACAAGCCTCTAAGGAGTACATGAACATCAGCAATCGGGACAGTGCCCCGCCATACCCAAACTATGTACATATGCACAATAACTATTACCTACTAACTCACTAGATAGCTCCGGAAGAAAGGAGTGTGACAATCAGCAGCTGCATCGGGGCACCTACTGTGAGGGATAGTCCGAGTGTCTATCTGTACTTGTGGGCATAAAAATATAGCACCCTTAACAAAGGGACGTTAGTACGAAATAATGTACTGAATATGTAAAGTTAAAATTGTAAATGAGTGCAATACTGTAAATAGAGGAATACCACTTGTAACTCTGAATGCCTCTGTGGGCGAATGTTATTCATACTAGAAGAATCGTATGTATATATGTATATTCCACACATCGGGTCTATCTTACCATCAATACGCTGCTCTTTGGGTCTTTCATCATCATAAACTACCCAACTGCAGTGGTGTGCACATATTGGTGTCTATCAGTCCGACTATAGCACGACTCGGTGTCATAAAATAAATACATATGTATACAATGCATAAAATGACTCAAGAGACTCTCATGAATCTTATTAGAGTGACACAAGGTCATTACCCTCCGATTACCATTATGTAGTTTTGTTTGTATCAACTATCGTAGGATCAACAAGAGCCATTAGAGGCCACGCCATCTAAGACACTATCATGGTGCGGGAGATGCTCCCGACAAGGAATAACAAGATTTATAAAATACATCAATAGAAAGTAAAGGCTTTTTCAAGTTCAAATCTTAATAGTAGAGTCCATTTTATGTGGGCGTTCATTCTCGTTACGCTTATTTGTAGGCCATGTCAAAAGATGGAAGAGTAAGCCCTAACATACCTCTATTGTCTGGAAAATAATAGCTCCCACTTCCTCGTACATTCCATGAATGATAAGCTACACAATAGAAATGATTCGATTCAAGTCGGAGTTGATAATCTAAGAGTCGACTCATTAGTTGCAAGATTCCCTTATTGCGACATTTTATCAAATGCTTAGTGTGCGCAATCTTCATATCTTGTTTTCATACAAACTATGCTATCATAATTCTTCCATTATTACTCAATATACTTCCAAGAACGCTACTAGATTGAGTCCATTCTTTTCTCAAGAACATAACTAAACCACCACAACAACCAACATATCTCAATTATAGGGCTTAACTTAACCTTTGATAAATTACTTTCACCGAATGATCACTATATGCTAGGGGGATTTTAAGAATCTTAAGAGTGGCAAGAATCATACCTTAAACCAGCTAAGTGGTTCTCCACACCAAGGCTTCCTTCAATCCTCAAGAACTTCAATGTTCTTCTTAACAACCAAGGGGAGATTTTAAGATGATCTAAGCTTATTGAGGAAAAACTTTCATCACAACCTTGAGGAATGGTTGCTTAATGGTTTAAGGACCTTGGAAGAGGGTTTGGAGGCATCTAGGAGTGAATGGGGTCAAAAATGAAATGTTTTAGATGAAGGTTCGAGACTTAGCCTTAAATAGGCAACCCACCACTTCCCATATGCGACGCATATGGGAATATGTGGCCACATCCTCAACCTCATATGGTGGCAGGAAGTTAACCAAATGGTTACCTTAAGATGTGTCCCCATCCGCGAGGCAGATTGGCTTTCGTGAGGCGAAATGTGTAGTGCATCGTCCTATCTTCTTCAAACTTCGTTGAGAGATGTTTCTCTCAATCCAATTGACTTCAAACCTTCCATAAACCTTCTTTACATCCTTCTAAGTCGTAAATGACCCTTGAGGATCTTGAATCACCATAACTCAAGTCGGCCAACTATGCCCTTAAACCCGTACGAAATTATGGGTGTAACAGGACATCTTTAGATGTACCTCCAATACTTGCCCAAAGCTTCCCTTGGCTTTTCATAGGAATCATAACCTCATTTAAACTTGAATTAGTTGTACAAGATCAAATAAGTCAAGAGGGGGTTGAAAGTACTTAACAATAAAGAATTTAAAGAGGTAACTAAAAGAGTTAAAACTGCTATACATGATTTGCAGAACCTCTAGGAGCAAATGAGAATACCTGGTCACCCAACAGACTTATTTAATACTGAGAAGGAATTGAAGCAGAAACTTGAAAATGGAGAAATATAGAGGAGAGTGTCTATAAACAAAAGTCCATGATTCAATGGTACAAGTAGGAGACTCAAATACAACACACTTCTTTGCTAATGTCAGAGTAGGATCATTGGCTACCAAAAAGACTAGAACTCAAGAACATCAATATGGTTAGGGATCATTAAGGTACATTCCTTAGCCTATTCCTTTCTGTCTTTTGAATGAATCTAGATCCTCAATTAGCATATTCATTAGAAACCTCACATAATCAAATACTTAGTCTGGTTACTGATAATGGAACATATGTTCATAATGAAGATGATATTGAAGCAGAGATCTTGGGTTCTATAAGTCACTTATGGGATCAGCTAACCTTGCATTACCAGCTATCCAACCAGACATACTTGATAAAGGTCCAAAATTGAGTAGATAGCAACAATAGAACATGATCAAACCCTTTACAGATGATAATGTGTGCTAGGCACTAAGAGATATTGATGATATAAAGGCTCAAGGGGTTGATGGTTTTAACTCATACTTCTTTAAGAAAGCATGGCCTACCATTGGCCATGAGGTAACTCAATCTATCATGTACTTCTTTGATATAAATGAGTTGTATAAACCTATAAACTGCATATCTATTACTCTCATTCCTAAAATAAAAAATTATACATCCATTAGGCAGTAAGACCTATCTCATATTGCACTACAATTTATAAAATCATCTCCAAAATGCTAACTTCTATACTTCAAGGGGTGATGGATAGTATTGTAGATAGTGAACAGGCAACTTTTGTCACTGGTAGGGTCATCCATGATAAGTCATGAACTAGTGAAAGGGTATGGGAGAAATGGAGTGTCACCTAGATGCATGATTAAGATTGACATGCAAAAAGCATATGACTCTTAGAATGGTCTTACTGAGAACAAGTACTATATGGTTTACACTTCCTTAACATCTTTGTTAAATGGTTAATGACTTGGGTGAGAACAGTCTCCTACTCTATAGTGATTAATAGTAATCCAACCCTACCCTTTAATGTTAAGAGAGAGGTAAGGCAGGGAGATCCACTATCACCTTTCTTATTTGTCATTGCTATGGGATACTTGAGTAGGATTCTTAAAACCCTCAAAAACAACTCGGAGTTTAACTTTCACCCTAGATGTGAGAAAATGAATATTGTTCATTTGAGATTTGCAGATGATATGCTTCTATTTTGTAGAGGGGATCTTGGATCTGCTAGATTGTTGTTTGAGTCTTTTCAACTTTTCTCTTTATGTTCTTGGCTGATAGCTAATCAAGTCAAAAGTTGTATCTACTTTGGGGGGGGGGTAAACATGAGGATCAATAGGAGACTATTCAAGCCCTGGGATTCACCACTGGTACATTGCCCTTTAGATACCTTGGAGTACCTCTAAGCTCTAAGAGATTTTATATTGGTCAGTGTCAACCACTGTTGGATAAAATGATTGGTAAGATAACCACTTGGTCTTCAAAGTTCCTCTCATATGCAGGAAAGCTTCAATTGATCAAAAGTGTTCCAAGTACTTCTTTGCTTTAAAAATCTTCCTGGTCACCCATGAAACCTGTTTTGGTTATGTGTCTCATATTGTACTTGGGGGATGTTGGTATCACACTACAATTTTGATAAGATACAATATTTCCCATAACCAATATGGGACACATAACCAAAACAGGTCTCATGGATGACCAGGAAGATTTTTAAAGAAAAAAAGTACTTGGGGGATGCTGGTATAACACGACAATTTTATGCAGCTGATAGAATATTCAATAAGGATAATGTACAACAAGTTGAGAGGAGACTTCCCCAAAATAGGATGGAAGAAGATACTATGTAACAATCAGGGGTGTTCAAGATGGATGTTCATTCACTACATAGCACTTCATAGGAGACTAGCTACAAAGGACAGATTACTCAAGCGGAACATCAATTGTGGATCAACATGTCCCTTATGTGAAAGTTGCCATGAAATCTTGCAACACCTATTTTTCTAATGTCCAGTTGCAAAGGTGATATGGAGAAAGATACTCCAGTGATAGAAGATACAAAGACAGGTCCTCAGTTGGGAACAAGAAAATAGATGGGCTAGAGATCATGCCAATGGGGGGAAGTGCAAAGGCAGAGCTATATAGGATGGCTCTCTCAGTCTGCATATATTATATATGGAAAGAGAGGAACCAGAAGGCATTTCAAAACAAGAAAATACTAGAATCACGGCTTGTGAAGCTCCTAATTCAATATATTCATTATAGAGGAGGAAAGATGTCAAGGCTAGAAAAGATTCATCAAACTCTAAATTTCAATCCTTAGTTGTTGAGTGAAAGTTCTATGTTCTGAAGACTGTATTCGAATTGTTGTGATTGTACACTAGAAGTTAGGGCTTATGTCCAACTCTAGAGGGTTATGACTCTAAAACTAGGTAAATCTTTTCCCTGGTAATAAAATGATAGTTATCAAAAAAAACATGCATTAGTTTGTCACGACACGCTCGAGGTAAGGGATATAAACACACGTGGCATAACGACTCTTAAACTTTGGTGGCCCCTCAATGATTCAACCCAACATCTTTAAGTATCTTCCTTAAGAACAACCTCTCATTTGCCTTGCGTCTACTAACCTACGGCCATTCAATGTACGAAGGTGCGGAGTGTAACATTAGTCCTTAAAATCAATCCAAAAGTCCAACCATAAATCAACCCCGGGCCCACGGTGGTAAAGGTCGGAACTTTATTACTCAGAAAATATGATAATACAATATAGAATCATATCCTTAAATTAATTCAAAAACTAAACACGATTGGACCCTCAATTTCATAATTAGGAAAAATCCCCCAAATTAAACCCTACGTTTTCCCCCTATTTCAAAATGGTTTCCAATCATCAAATTAACTTTCATTATACCATCACCTATCATTATTCAACACTAAGTTACAATATTAAAATAATTCAACCATAAATCAACCTTCAAATCAAGAATCGTAAGCCTCTTATTCTATCATGAACTTAGGTTAGATTCTTCCCCCAATTAGGAATTATACTAGGATTAAAAGACCCAAAAATGATTATTAAATGAAAAGAACTGGAAAACCTTCACTCCAAGAAGAATGGTGATGGAAGACCAAGAATTAGCTCTCTACTGAGCCCTAAACCCAAAGAAAAGGTTTTGGGAGTAGTGATTTCATTTTGGGCATTAAATTCTTATTCTGGAAAAGAGTGATTCCATCATCGCCTAGGTGGAACGCTTCGATGGAAAACAAGCCGCCGAGGTAGAATAACTTAAAATACCGGATGGGAGCCAGAGCGCAAATTACACCTCAGAGGCGGATCGCCTCTGCAAGGAATGCTCCGCAGAAGGGAGACCTCAATGTCATACAAGGCCTGCATCTGTGAGGCAACCACCACTGAGGCAGTCACACAGAAGCGGCAGCATCTAGGAATTCAAGTCAAATCTCTACCAAACACCCAAAATACTCCAAGGTAAACTATACTGCAAACTCACTAACGCACTCGAATTTTGCAAACGACCGAGCTAAGAAATATTTTTCTACGAATTCACCAAAAACATCCAAATTCCACATATTTACAAATAGAGTCATAGAATACATCGAAAGCGAATGACCCTCTAGTACTACTGAGAGCGACGGAATCCGAAAAAAAACTTGTATACCCAAAAGTTAACTTTGGGACAAACTTATCACTTCTAACTATTCATTTTGGAATTTTCTTCCAATAATCATATAAAGGTACCTCGAGATCCATGCTACCCATCCTCGTACGTCACAAACTCCACACAAAGTCTACGAGAAAGGTAATTTGGTCAAATAAGGGTTTTTAGCTAAAAATGACTAGATGGGTCATTACATCATATACCAATTAAACAAACGTTCATCCTCGAAATGAGAGAAACAAAAAGGGAAAAACATACCGGAAACAATAAACAGGTGAGGGTATTAGCTCCGCATATCAGCCTCAGTCTCCCAAGTGGCCTCCTCAACAGGATGATGCTTCCATTATACCTTCACTGAAGCAATCTCTTTAGACCTCAACTTTCTCACCTGCCTGTCCAAAATGGCCACATGCCCTTCTTCAAACTCCAGATTATGATCAAGCAATACGTAGTCCTATTAGATAATGTAGGACCTATCGGTATGGTATTTCTTCAATATAGAAACATATAAAACTAGATGGACACCTGAAATATCCGGTAGTAGAACCAACTCATATGCCACCTCTCAAACTCTCTAAAGAATCTCAAAATGCCTGATATACCTTGGACTCAACTTCCCTCTCTTATTGAATCTCGTCACGCCTTTGATAGGTGAGACCTTTAATAGAACCCTATCACTAACTATAAACTCCATAACCTGGACATTCCGATCCGCACACTCCTTCTACCTACTCTGAGCTGCCATGAGCTTGTTCTGAATCACCTACACCTTCTCTAAGGAATCTCTCAATAAATCGGTACCCCAGGGCCTCACCTCGAACACATCAGACCACCCGATCAGAAAGCTACACCTCCTACCATATAAAGCCTCAAAATGTGCCATATCATGTTGGAGTGATAATTATTATTGTACGGAAACTCTACCAAATGTAAGAACTGGTCCCAATGACCACCAAAATCAATCATGCAAGCCCGTAATTATTCTCCAGAACCTGAATGGTCCGCTTGGACTACGTCCGTTTGAGGGTGAAATGTTGTACTGAGATCCAAGCGAATCCCCAACTCCTTTTGCAAAGTCAGCCAAAAATGGGAAGTAAACTGAGTACCCCAGTCTAAAATGATAGAAATAGGTACCCCATGTAGACAAACAATCTCACGAGTATAAATCGTAGCTAACTTCTCCAAATTGTAAGTCGTCTTGACCAAAATGAAATATGCAGACTTAGTCAACCTATCAACAAAATCCATATCAATCTGTTCCCACTTCCACTCGGGAATGGGCATCATCTGAGTCAAAATACTGGGTCTCTGGTGCTCGTATTTGACCTGCTGGAAATTTAGACACCAAGACACAAACTCAATAATATCTATCTTTATCCTACCACACTAATAGTGCTACTTTAAATCACGATACATCTTTGTAGCACCTAGATAAATGAAATATCAAGAACTGTGAGCTTCCTCCAGAATTAATCTCGCCTGGTCTCCAACACGAGGAACGCACACTCTCCCTTTGATCCTCAAGACTCTCTTTCCATCAATCATAGCCTCATTGGCTTCACCTCGCATCAAATTATCCCTACACCTTGAAGCTTATCCTAACAATCACGTCAGATACTAATTTTTCTCTTCTTATAGCAGAGATTGATCCATCTAGTTACTCTTTCTTGCGCCCCCGTATTCTCATTTCCACTTCCCCAAGATATCACTGAACTGAGATGTCTCCCAACATAACCCCAAATAGACTACACCTTTACATCATAGCTGAAGACTGAACTTGGTCATGCGTCCTTATCATGGTAACACATCAAATACCCTACTGCACGACACCATATCAAACCACTCACGCACAAATTTAAGAGTGTGTTACCACCATCGGTGATAGAATAGGGAGAAGAAGTTTCAGATACCAATTTGATTAACCTTACCATGAAGGGAATGAAGAAAGCAAAGTTTCCTAAATGTCCCATATCCTCTCAAAGATAAGTACAGACGTCTCTACACCGATCTTCGAGACTCTACTAGACATTGCTCTTGTATTTAAGACCGTTTAACATAAAGCTCTGATACCAACTTTGTCACGACCTTTTTTCAGGAATCGTGGTGGCAACTACACTTTCCATTGGTAGGCGAACCACTTCTCATATAACAGTACTAATAATTGAAGAATAATGCGGAAATAACAAAATACTTGAAAACACATCTATCATATTATAAATACACGGAACATAAGTCTGAAAGACAATAAAACCCCCAAACAGATCTGGTCAATAATACAAGAGCTCTAAATAAAATACATAGTCCGATACATGGAAAATAGTATAGTCTAAATGTCTGACATATCTCTCGAATACAATAAAAAGACATAATAATAGCACAAGCATCTAAGGCATGCTGGAAGTAGCATCCTCACCCTGAATGTTGGAGTCAACTACTCGGACTTGAATCAAGGTCTTGAATTGGTGGATGGATCTATAACTGCATCCAAATATAATGCATCAAGTGTAGTATGAGTACACAAACATACCCCCGTAGGCATCATAGGCCGACAACGACGGAAGACATACAAAAAGAGATAAATATCGGGTTGACACCATATAATCCTACACTAGATAATTCGATAACCCTCTTAAGTCATGTAGCTCATGTGCAAGTTCACAGAGGTCAACAAAACACTTATTCACATAATACTTTATATTCATAAGAGTTACCCAGTTTCAGAAAGAGTCAAATACAGTATTCAGGTGCTTAATGATTAATTCTACATCTTTTTTTTGTCCAGAAACCCACCAACTCATCAATTAACAATCCAGCATTTTGTTCATCAACAAATATCTAATTAAGACAAGTTGACCCTAGTGCACAACTTCCTATCACAATCCTCTTCACGGGGTTTCATGATTAGTCTAATCATAAAAATATTAACTTTTTATACCACCTAACTCCTGGACTGTTTACGGTGTTATACAAGTAAGGGCGGGACACATGTAATACACTTAACATCCTCACTATACTCTAAGTATAAATTTACTATTTTTATCTCTAATTAGGGAAGGGAATTACACATGAAATATACGAGTCATTAAGTACCACAACAACCTTCCGATTAGTTCTTTCTAGACTCTCTATCAAATGATGTTATCAATTATCAAGCAATACAAGACTTACCCAGTTCTCTATGGCTAAAATAGTTCTGTCAATAAAATCTACTAACCACAACATAATTCTGCAACATGTACTCAGACTCATAAAGATGTAACCCTACAAATCCAATGCACAGAGAACAAGCCAATCATGGTGACCAATCCAGCCAATAAAATCAATCCAAGTCCATTTAATCAAGGTACCACTCAAATCTCAATGACCAATTCATATCATGTTACCAAACCACAATAATCAATGCATGATGAATTTATGATTTGAATGCAATGCATATGCTAGGTTCCTTATCTATCTGGTCTGATACGGCACAGTACAATACGAGACGATGGTTTTTCGTTATACAAGTGCTCAAATTCTATGAGTTGAACACCCATAGGGGACCCGCGAAGTCCATATACCCTCTGGAACACTTGGTTGATGGAGCCCAGCCCTTGTCTATAATAACTTGTTGCAGGCATGCAACCCCTACCCCTGCGTATCATCATATCTATTATAGCATGCAACTCGAGCCATCCGTAACATTATCAGCATCTCAATATTGCCATAATCTCATAAGTATTCTTTCCTTCTCGGTCTCTTGGACCCACAACATTTTCATACCACTATAATATCAATATCCTAATAACCATGAGTGTATGAATGCAATGACAATTCAAGGGAAAACATCATGATATAATGAGATGCAACCAAATAAAGAGATGAAATATCACATGTTTTCACGAATTCAATAACACATACAATCCAAGTACAAATCAGGATATCATATTGAAAGCATGTGTGATGAATAAACATATCAATAGCAAATATGGCGGTGAGCCCACATAATGGAGACAAGCCCAATCAATCAGCAATCAGAACCAATATAAGGCCAATTTTCCAAATCATACATCACCATATTTCAACACCGGTACCCACTGAAATGTTCATCACGACTGTTTGTGTGGGACCCCCAAACACGTCCAATACCCCTTAATAATTATAACTAAGTATGCATTTATATCATAGTCTAGTGAAAGTAAATTGTAGCCTACCTCTGGGCCGAACAGGATCCTCGAACAATCAATCTTTACGCTTGCCTTACCCTTCTGAAGTGCATCATGGTAACCGAAGTCTAACATGCATGTATTATACATTAATATAAAGCTTACACATAATACAAGAACATAGTCCTTAAACACATCAAGACTTCCAAAACCAAACCCGACCCCACGTCAGTAAGACTCAAACTTCATTTCCCAAAAAGCATAAGCACATACTAGATAATCATATTCTTAAGTTAATTTAAAACTTAAACTCATTTGGACCTTCAAATTTATGAATTAGAAAAGGCACCAATTTCAAACCCTAGAATTTCCCCCAAACCAAAAAGGGTTTCCATAATCAAATTAACCACCATAATAAGATCATCTATCATTAGCCAATACTTATTTACAATATGACAATCATCAAATCAATATACAATCCCCAAATCTTATTTTAAGCTCTCTTATTCTAGCATGGAATCATATGCTATCATCCTCCCCAAAGTAGATGTCATACTAGGATTAGAAGACCCAAACGAGAATAAATAACTAAAGGGGATAAAATAAGAACATTAGTGAAAACCATCAGAATTTCCCTCCTAGTCGAGCTTTAGTCACAAGAAGATGTTTTAGAGGAATGAATTCGTTTAGGGCATTTAATACCTAATCTGGAATAGCAATTCCGCTTCAGTAGAATTGACTTTACTTCTGTTGTCTCACTTCAACAGAAAAAGGGTTGTTGAGGCAGATTCATTAAAAGAACTTGGGATTCCCTGCGGCGGAACAGACTCCACAGAAGCGCATTGCTTTTACGAGAAGGACATCCGCAAAAGTGGAAAACATTACAGAGTACAGGGCCCGCATTTGCGACCCAACCTTCATAGAGAGAGACATGCAGCAGCGGATAGGAGGACATTGGTGCGGACACCGGTAACATGGCAACTTACTCAAATCTCCACCAAATACCCGAGACCCCCCCCCCCAAACACAAACCAGACATGCTTTCTCAAGGTAAATAGTGCTATGAACTCACTCGTATCCTTAGATTTCCCATTTAATCGAGCTAAGGTATACTTTTTGAAATAATTGCCCAAAATATCCAAATTCTATAAATATTACCACAAAATACATTTGATTACCTTGGGAAGCAAACCTATAAATCGACTAAGTCATAAATGATCCTCCGGAACTACCGGAAGCGACACAATGCGAAAATTAACCCATATACTCAAAAGTAAATATTGAATCAAACTATCCAACTCTAAGGTTCGTGTTTTAGCCTTTTCATCCGAAACTCATATAAATGGACTTCGAGATCCATTCTACCCACCCCCATGCATCACAAACCCCACATAGAGTATACGAGAAGGGTAAAATAATCAACTAAGAGTCTCTAGCCAAAAATGACCGGATGGGTCATTACAAAGAAATAGAGGAAATTCTATTCGATCCATTTTAGAATGAGCTTGCCGCTCAATATATGCCATATACTAGTGTTTCCTTAGCATAACGAGAGCGTTATCATTCTTATAGGTTGAGGTGCTAGATGAGTTACTTAGAGTGTGTTATTAGGCGACTCGACACAGGTATGTAAGGCTAACCCTCCTTTCAAAGGCATGAATTTCAAACATATATTAATTTATAAATGATCTCTCAAGGAAGTATATTAACCACATGTTTGTTTGTCCCTTGTTGGGAGTAATTTTCTTTCATAATATTGTGTCCTGTATAGGTTGGTTTGTAAGCTAGTCATCTGAACTTTTTATCTCTCATGTACCACCTAGAAATAGTGTGTCAAAATGAGTTATTCAGAAAGTCGACCAAGTGTCGTTTTGAAGAAAGAGGAGAGTTTTACTAGTTAAAGGAGCCAAAAGTGTTATTACTATTACAGTAGACTATGAACACCACCAAACAGATATCGATTTGGCAGTGATGTATACACCACCAGTTGGGAAGTTGTGTATCATTATTTACCACTGGTAGGAAAGACATGTACTCACCATCGAGCTACGGTCGGTCGGGCAGTTATGCAATTACCACCGAGCTATGGCCGATCGGAAAGTTACCACTAATCAGTTGGGTAATTGAATAGTTAGAGTTACGACATCGATATAGTGTCATAGAACAAGATTATAGCATAAGTACGATCATTGTACATTTCATGGGCCTCAAGGGTATTTCATAGGTTCAGGTTGACTCATATCCCTCTTTTTATTATCTCTTATTATTTTGTTTTATTACTGCCTTACATATTATGTACATTATTTGTACTGACGTCCCTTTTGTCGGGGGATGATGTGTTTTATACCACGCGGGTTTAGGTAGACGATGAGAGGATCCTCCACCATAGGCTGCTTCCAGGTATCAGTTTTTGTTGGTGAGCTCCACTTCCTTCTAGAGTATTACCAAGTCAGGGTTATGTATATGCCATTTTGTACTATGTGTATATCGATGGCACTGTCCTAACCTCATGACATGTTTTTTACTCCTAGAAGATTGTAGACTAGTTGTCATTGTATAGTCATGCGAACGGCCTTGCTGACCTTGTTATGTATATGTTGGTTAGTTACATATTGCTATAGTTTGTTTTATTTAGAATCCTTTGAGATTATCATTCTAAGGCCTTGTCATCCTAGACGGTTATACGTTCACGTTATGATATACATATGTTACACTCGGGTCGTCCAGGCACCGGGTGCCGGCCATACTCTCAAAGGTTGGGATGTGACAAACTTGGTATCAAAGCAGGTCTGTCCTAGGGAGTCAGCAAGTTGTATCTAGTAGAGTCTTATTTATGGGTGTGTTGTGCATCACACTTATAAACATGAGGCAATAGGGCATTTAAGTGGGTTACCTTCCTTCTTGATCAAGATCGTGCGATAGAGCTGAGTTGTAAGTGTTTAACTCCTAATCGTTATATTGCTTATATTTTTAGTGATGCCTATGACTAGACGATATGTGACTTTTCGGAGGTTGGATGTGGAGGTGGGAAAAGGTGACAGTCAGGTACCACCCGCTAACACGGGATAGTAAGAGCACCAGGATGAGGGCTTATCTCGGGCCTCTAGGACTCCACCCGTACCACCTCTAGAGGAGGACATGGGATCTTATGTACCTCTAATTCCTCCCTAAGTCACTCCAAATTAGGATCTTGTTATGTGGAGCGATGTACAGTTATTGATTCAATTGGTGGCTGCTCAGGACCAACATCAAACCATTTATCCTTCTGATAAAGCGGTCAGCGTGAGAGTTCAAGACTTCATCAACCTGGACACTCCGATATTTACAAGATCAGACCCAAACCCAGACCCGCAGAACTTTCTAGATCAAATATAGTAGACTTTGCGGGTAATGCATGCCATCGATATTTAGTCAGTTGAGTTGGCTTATTATAGACTGTGGAATGTCACCATGGCATAGTATGAGTCATGGGACCAGTCCAGTGGACACCGTACCCCACCGGCAGTATGTAGAGAGTTTTCTAAGGCTTCATTGCATCATTTCATGTCAGTTGAGCTCTGATGATAGGCTAGGCAAGATAGTTTCTACTTCTTCAGTAGGCGGGAGTAGAGTCTACAGTTTAATTCATTGGCCAGATATCCTCCTACGGTTGTAGTGGAGATGAATAATTGAGTATATTAGTTTATTAATGGTTTGGTGCCACACTTGATTAATGAGTGTACCACAACTACTCTAAATTCGGGAATGGATATTGCTCACATCCAGGATTATAGACAGAATCTGGAGGAACATAAGAGACAATAGTAGGCTGATCTAGAGCATGACAGGGGACAGCATAAGAGGGTTCGATTTGTAGGAGATACATGAGAGTTCAGAGGTTGGTTTAGGGCATAGTTTCCTAGGCATCCATCCCATCCAGTGCCAGTGCACCACCATAGTTTTAGGGCCAGCGTCATGATCAGATCACTTATTCTGGTCAGCATCAAAGTTCTCGGGCATCAAGCATGTAGAATAGAAGGGATTCGATCCAGATGATGCCTCATATGCCTTATTGTGATCATTGTGGTAGGACTCATTTTGGGCAATGTCGTCAGGGTTTGAATTTTTGTTATTCTTATGGATAGCCCGATCATATTATGCAGAACTGTCTGATGTAAGGCGAAGATGACATGGCGTAGCCGACTGAGTCTGTAGCTGCTTCTTTTTTATCTGTATGCCCCTCTAGGAAGGGAACTCAAATGTCGGTTGGTAGAGGAAAAGGTTAGGGTGGAGTGTCTAGCCTGGGCAGTTATCAGAACTATATCTATGTTTTGGCTGGTTGACAAGACTAAGATTCGTCTCTTGATGTGGTTACAGGTATATTACTCATTTCTTCTTTTGATAAGTATGCGATGATAGACCCAGGTTCTACTTTATTGTATGTTTCTCCTATTGTTGCTGGCAAGTTTGGTAAAGAACCTGAGTTATTGAGTAAGTCGCCTATTGTGTCTATGCCGGCTGCAAAGTAGTGAAAAAATACACATAACAAATTATACACCCGAATAGGTAGATTATTTGTTATGTGTATTTTATAATCGTCATACTTTAGCCGACCTAAATGAATTGGAAATGGTTGTTTTGATATCATCATGGGCATGGACTGGTTAGCCTCTTGTTATGCTAATCTGGATTATTGGATGAAGATTGATCATTTTAATTTTCCAGTTGAACCTGTTATAGAATGGAAGGGTAATGCAGCAGCACCTAAAGGGATTTATTTCCTACCTTAAGGCACGAAAGATGATTTCAAAAGGGTACATATATCATTTGGTACTAGTACAAAATGCAGAAACAGAACCTCCAACCCTTCACTCCATTCCTGTTGTTAATGAATTCCCCGATGTATTTCCTAATGAGCTTCCAGGCATTCCTCCTGAAATGGAAATTGATTTTTCTATTGATTTGCTTACAGATACCCAGCCCATATATCTATCCCTCCTTATAGAATGTCCCCTGCTAAGCTGAAGGAATTGAAAGCGTAGTTGAAAGATTTTCTTGAAAAGTGATTCATTAGGCCCAGTACTTCTTCATGGGGTGCGCCAGTTGTCATACACTAACCTTGGGGAGTGTAGCCAACACTCAGTTTCATAATGCCCGAGAATACCAGTCGTGATACATGTAGCATAGTTAATAATACACGGGCCGACAAGGCCTCTAACCAAAACTATACAATCACATGACACCTCAACCAGCATATAGAAGAGGCCCAACATATATATATATATACTAAGACCGACAAGGCCGACATAAGTACAATGGATCAACTGAGATTCCGGCAAGGCCATACATGATTGTTATATGCAAGACAATTGTCCACAGGCCTCTAAGGAGTATATGAACATCATCAGGTTGGGACAAGGCTCCGCTATACCCAAACTATATACATATGCACAACAACTATTACCTACCAACTCACTAGACAGCTCTGCAAGAAAAGAGTTTGACAATCAGCAGCTGGATCAGGGCATCTACTATGAGGGATTATCTGAACGTATATTTGTATCTGTGGGCATGAAATGCAACATCCTAGCAAGGAATGTCAGTACAAAAGAATATATTGAATATGTAAGGCTGAAACTATAAATAAGTACAATATTATAAATAGGGTAAGAGAGACAACTTGTGATTGTGAGCGCCTCTATGGGTGGATGATATGCATACTTTCTTTTAAAAACTCATAGTTACATATATATGTAAATGTAGGCCACACATTGGGGCTATCTCATTATCATTAAGCCACTCTTTAACGCTATCATCATCATAAACTACCCAATTGCATTACTGTGCACATATAAGTGCCTTTCCGGCAGATTATTATTCAACTCGATGTCGTAAAATAGATACATATATATACAATGCATGGAAGGACTCTAAAAGACCTCATAAACCTGATTAGAGTGACACGAGGTTGTTACTTTCCGATTATCATAAAAAAGGGCACCCCGATGCACTAAGCTCCCGTTATGTGCGGGATTCGAGGAAGGGTCGGACCACAAGGGTCTATTGTATGCAACCTTACCTCACATTTTTGCAAGAGGCTATTTCCACGGCTTGAACTCATGACCTCCTGATCACATGGCAGCAAATTTACCAGTTACTTTAACTTTACCTTCCGATTATCATTATGGAACTATATATGTATCAGCTATCGTAGGATCAATAAGAGCCACAAGAGGCCCTACAATCTGAGACGCTATCAAGTGTGGGAAATGCTCCCAAAAAGGGATAACAAGAGACATGAAATACATCAAAAGGAAGTAAAGGCTTAATAGTAGAGCCATTTTTTTAGAGACGTTCATTCTTGTGATGGTAATCCATGGGTCATGCCAAAAAAGAAGGAAGAGTTAGCCTTAACATACCTTTGTCATATGTCCAATGGAAGCTCATATGTTGTCATACATTCTACGAATGATAATCTACATAATATAGATGATTAGAATCAAGTTGGGGTTGATAATTTAAGAGTCGATTCATTACGATATTTCATCAAACTCTTAATTTACATTGAGCTTATTATCCTATCAACAATGGCAATTCAAAATCCAAATCACATCTCTAACTTCTTCTCACTTACCAATCCAACATCAAGATTCCAAACTTATTCCAAACTTGAATTCAATCAAAACAACCCAACACAAAGTAACAACAATAAGAACCATTTCTACATATTTTATAGTCACCTCTTCTTTTAGCTTATGGTATGGTTTTCAATATTCAATATCATTACATAGACAAGCACAACAATATCATACACAACATATCTAAGTTACGTTCCATGAATTTCAACTATAACAAGTTATAATTATTGGTTCAATATAGTCCAACAACAAGACAATTACATCTCCTCTTTATTTCAAGCTCTAGTTCATGATTCTTCATCCAAACAATTCATCTAGCATGAAATTAACCTCCAGCACAATCAATAGGGTGTTATACTTAACTCAACCAGAAGAAACAACTCAAAATCCAAGCTTGGATGAGCTCTCATCCACCCTTGATTGCTCTACTACACCATAAAAGTGTCATATCCCATTTAGTCTAGCTTTGCTCTTGTAACATAATGGATTCACTTGGTAATCACCCTTGGACCTTTGGAGAATGTCTAGGGAGGGTTTAGGGGTATTAGGGATCTGCTTGGGTTGAAATATAAGTTAAATGGACGAACCACCGCTTAAATAAGCTAGGATGGTCTACAGATCCAAGGGCATATCAGGGCATTGAGATGGCCTTTATTTCTTGGCTCATCTACGCCCCTATCTATGAGGCAGCCCTCATCTGGGACACGAAATGCTTAACGTATCACACTAACTTTGCCGAGGGATGGTTTCTTTAATCACAATGACCTCCAATCTTCCAAATACCTTCTTAATGTCCGTCTAAGTCATAAGGGACCCTTGGAAAGGACCCCGAGTCACCGGGGCTTAAGTCGACTGATTTTGTGAAGCACCCCATACTTTTAAACATATGTAAGACTAATTTGGAGTCGACGAGGTTACTTGAATATAGAAGAATCAGCCCTAAGAATACAAGTGTGTGCAAATGTCAAGTTTAGTTAAGGTATAAGGTCCATAAGCGAATGAGGCATCAGACAAAGGTGGACGACCTACAAGCTTCACATATGTGTTTCACCTACTTTCTTAGATCTCCTATGTGCTTGAGCTACTTGATTACATGTACTAATTGATTGAGCTACTTGCTTACATGTCATACTTGCTTGACCTACTTACTTCCATTCCTACTTATTTCACATCCTACTTATTAAACGAGGACGACAACGTGTTCAGAACTAATTAGTAACATTTTAGCTTAAATAAGTGACAAGTAGGTGCATCACCTACTTAGTAAAGGATAGGACCATAAATAAACAAGTATGTGCATCACCTACGTATAAAAAAATGCCTAAATTGAGGGGCAATAGAAGGGGGTCGACCAAGGGGGTCAGCCAACCCTTAAAAGGGTTGATTCCTCTCATTCTTATCTCATTTCCTCCCTCTCTCACCATCAGATGCTCTCCAACAAGCAGCCAATTTTCTCCTCTCTTCTTCTCTTCTTCACTTCTTCATGTTGACCTCCAAGATCTCATGGCTGCCATGGAAGCTTCTTCTTCCCCCTCCATAAGCTCAAGGTAATATTCTTTCTCTTTCTTTGAATTGAAAGCATCCATGGATAGAACCTTCATCCGCCATAGACTCCAAGTGTTTGCCTTCTTCTTAAGCTTAAGGTAAGTGATAATTTTTAGGGGTTTGTCTGAAGTCTTCATGAAAAATTATGTAAAGCTAAGTTGAATGGAAAGATATCGCTAAGTTATTCTCTCCCAACCAGCCAAGCTAAGGCTATTGGCCCTCTTTCATTTCTCCTCATAGTTGAGGAATTTTATATATGTTTTAGCTATAACTCATGGGACGGTGTTCGAAAGTCGTGAGTTCAAGTTTTGGTTTGTTGTTTTTAGTTTTTTATGGGTTGTTTGTGATGGTATGGAGATTAGGAGGCTTTTGGTATCTCATGTAGAGCTTGTATTATTAAAATAAGGTCGGGTGCAGAGAGCACCATTATATTATATATATAGATATAGATATAGATATAGCCTCTGGAGCGTGTCGCTCCTTGATTGCTTAGTAATATAGTTGGTATAGTTGTAGCATGTGTTTAGGGGCTATTTAGGGTTTCATTTATGTGTTGAAGTGCTGGACTTGTAAACTAATGGTGTTTGTGTATTGTTGATGTTGTTATGAACTTGAGGAATGTAAAAGAAATAGTGGATATGTTGTCTGATTTATTATAGAACGAGCTTGTTTCTTGATGAATCATTATGGTGTTGTGAGGCTACTCATATAATGATTTAGGTGTTGGAAATATAATAGTGTTGTATATGATCTAGTTGATGATTTATAAGTACTTGGTTATTACTAGTTAGTAAGTTGAAGATAGGATGGATATAGTAGAATCGCTAATTGTGTTATAAGTGGGACTATTCTTGGTGTATTGAGGTGCTGGAAGTGTTGGTGAACTTTTACTCACATGTTATTAAGAGTGTTGCAAGGATTAGAAAGGAAATAGGCTTGGATAATTACCGTAGAAACATTTGTAAAATAAGCTAGGTGGTGTGTTCCTCTTATTGATACTAGTCTTGTCTTCCTTGTTGTAGTTTAATTGAAAATGGAGCTGGTTCTATGGATATCAATGAGGAATTGGCTTAAAAGGTATGTAAGGCTATTTTCTTGACTCATCACTACGGCATGACATACGATATTTGATTTTTATGTAAATTATGAAGTTTAGAGCTTTCAAGTGTAGTAGTTCCCCTTAAGTATGATGACGTTCCTAGCACACAAAGTGAAATAAAAGAGATGTTATGTGCTCACACCTGGTCATTACTCAAGCGTAGTCGTCTCAAAAATTAAGTTATGAGCTATAGCAAAAATGATAGAATCCCCCCCCCCACTAGTAGCATATAGAGTATGATTCCAAAACAGAATTCTAGAGGTGATCTATGTATGCATTTAACAGTTTTATGTACTCTCTATTTGGTGCCACCTCTGTATTACGAGTATCATATATCTATTAGAAGTCTTATACTATTTTTATAAAGTGTATACGAGGTACATCAGTTCCCTCGTGAGACTCTTGATAACATAACGACAGTTAGGAAGAGTTGCTCCACTCATATGTTTAATAGCTTATTTGATGTCCTACCAAGGTATTTCCCCGACGAGTTGATTTTCATAAGTGTATTAGTAGCCATGTGATTCTACCAAAGAGTAAGTACAAACTATAGTGGCACCCTCAAAATAACTTCTGTAGTGTGATGACTATTGGTTTATGAGGAAAAGAGAACCTTGCATGTTTGATAGTTGTTATGTGTTATAGTGACCGGTAGTATAAGTGAAAAGGATTTACTTTTTGAGGATTGCTAGTTGATAAATAGATTAGAACCATACTTGGTAATAATGGTAACAGATTATAAGCATACTTAAAGAGGTTATAGAACATCTTCTAAGATGGGTGATGTGTAGGACGACTATAAGATGACTTTCAAATGATAGCTGGGGAATTATGGATCTAAGTCTAAGTTATGGTATGTGGTAAGATACGGGATTTATGTATGGGACTGCAGCACGTTGCTCAAGGTAGATGATATCTCACGGCTAATGTCTAAGTAAGTGTTATCGGGTGTAGAGAGTAAAGTAAGATAAATCACGTATTAGCTTCGGATAGTTTTCGATGGATTACAAGTCCTAGTGAAGATGAATTATATGGATGGATTCTAGATTATCTTTAATGGATTATAGTTTGTTATTTAAGATGAGCCATAACTATAATATCCAAATTACTGTTATCGATTGTAGTATCTTACTTATGATGAATTAGTGTTGGCTTCTAGAGTATCACTAATGGATGATAGATTGCTATGTAACATTAATTATATGACAGCTAAGTTAATATAAAAGGCATAGCCTTCTTGAGGATAAGACGTTATAGGGAGTTAGAATACAAGTTTTAGAAGCACCAATAAGGAATATAGTAAAGTGAGTACATATGTCCATCTCGAATTTAGTGAGATAAAGTCCTATCAGATGTTCCCTTCCTATTTGAGTTCCTAGGAGTAAAGTATCGCGACTCTCTTTTTCATGCTCAGGTGTTCCTTTCACGTGATGTCAATTGTATAATAACAAGTCATTAGATGGTTAAGAGTTCAAATGATCGTTAAGGGGTTATAGAATATAACATAAGAGGAATTATGTCGTAAGCATCCAAAATACCATTGTTGGTATATAAAGCTTCTTTTAAGATAAACAACATTAACGTAGATTATCATAGTCTATCTAAGGTAGAATGGTCCACAAGATAAGATAATGGTTTCCGAAGGTGTCATAATAAGGTCGTAGAATGGTAGGTATATTCCTATCGTATACAACGACATAAAGTCTTATCATTTGATTCCTTCCTTTAATGTGAGTTCCAACGAATGAAGTATCGCAAGTCTTCTACTTCTACAAAGTTATTTCCCCCGTATGATATTATTTGTGTCATATCAAGTCCTCGACAATGAGCCAACTCTGATTGTTACAAATCTCATATGTTTCGAACATTCTTATGTAAAGCATCACAGATCAATAAGTATGTTAAGGTACCTTCTATCTTTCTTTTGGTATGAGTCCGAAGAATGAAACGTAAAGCGAATGATACTCATAATGGATCTACCCTCAATAGTTATAAAAGCTCATGTATTTATCTTCCATGATGAATTTCTGATCCATATTGCATTTATCATTGGCTCTTAATGAACATTTTGATAATGTTAGTTTCATAAAATGATAACCGGAGGTGTAACGACCTTGCGTCACTCTGAAAGGTTCCTAATGTTATTCCACGAGTCTATCATGCATTATATATATGTGTGTGTGTGTGTGTGTGTGTATATGTGTGTGTGTACTATGATCAAAGGCATAATATACGCACATATGATATCTATATGGGTTATAGGAAAGGAAATGGCTTTATATACGCACCAGCACCTGATCAGCTGGTTATATGATGATGATTATGCCCACAGAGGCTGTTATGGTAAGACAGATGCCCAATGAGTCCAATGGCATTATATACGCATATATATGTATGACGGTGTTATATATACATATATAGTATACATGTGTATATCATGGCCCTCAGTAGCAATTCAGAGTTTTAGGTTGATTATTCGCCATCTCTCCTTACACTTGATGTTCTTTCATATGATTATTTCAGTCTGGCTTACGTATTTGGTACAATATTTCTGTATTGACGTTCCTTTTGCTGGGGGTGCTACATTTGTTATATTTCACATTGCAAGTCTAATTGTACAAATTGGAAGACTTGTTCACTAGATAGTGCAGATGATCAGCGGAAGAGTTGCAAGCTCCAATTTTAGATGGAGCCGAGTCAGGTCTAGTAATTGCATTGATGTTAGAGATAATGGGTAGCTCAGCGCCCTATCCTAGAACTTGTATTAGTCGTTCAATGATAGGTACTCATAGAGGCTTCATAAACAGAGTCAGTGGGTTATTTTATATTTAATTACATACTATGGGCTAGTGGCCACGTTCATGTACAAAAACATTTTTTCACACAATTCATTTGTGTTACAAGTTATGTCATTTACCATATACAGGATCACAGTAGATGCATGTAGAGCATGGTCCATTCCACTCAAGCTATGGGGTGTGATATTTTGCTCCCATGTGCGTGCAAAATTACGATGTGTAACATCCTTCTCCCCTTAGGAACATTCATCCTCGAATGTTTGGTGTTGGTAGCTTAAAATTCCAACTCTTAGACTTTTATAAAAACCTCAGCATGACTTCTTTTATCAATAAGACTATCTCAACCTGTTATGTAACTGGAAAGCACAATTGTTGCCTTACAATGTTCCACGACGCAATACATGTCACAATGTCGGTTTTACTTGATCGTATCCTTATCCATAAAGACATATAGTAAACTATATTTCCATGATTAACCTTGATAATTAGATAGCATCATCGTCCGTTTATCACAATTATCTCATCTATGGCGTATGTAAGATGGTATGATTGGTAGCAAACGTCGGTAGAAAGGAAGCTCTCGCACGATTACTAGAAAAATGGTGGGTACTGTTAGATCTCATGTCTTCCTTTTCCTTCCACATCATCTCTTCCTCCTGCATTACTCCGATCCTTTCTTATCTTTGTCGTAATACAACACTTGTCTTCGGGAACTATAATTGTTGATACTTAGCTGACAGACTTGCTGATCTTAGAAGTCTTCATAGTAAGCTCTTTCCAAACTTGTGCCTTTTCCATAGGTAGAGTCCGAAAAGAGTTTCTAACGTATTTTCTTAGCACCAAAATGGGGAAACCAAATAGGTGAGTTCTGTCATTAATAACACATTCAACCCGCAAGTCACTAGGTTTCATCAAATTTAGGTCCTCCCCCAGATCTTACCAAGACCTTTATAGGCGCAACCTATAGGGGTGCTCTATTACCAATTCGAACTCTTTGGTCCCATCATTACGTATCCAAATACAATTCTCTATTGATCCTGTATGGTCGTTGATTATTCTCGAATAGCTTCATCTTTTTTCTATCCTAGGTGTATTAAATCCAATTCTGGTCTACTTACCTCTAACCGTCCGATATGAATCCTACCACTCCATCCATACAAAGCTTCATGTAATACCATCGCAATCCTTAGTATTATATATGTCATTATATCTTTATGTAGTGTCTAATACGCAGTTCATAACATGTTCTTGAGAGTTTACATCACACACTTGGCTTGTCTTTTGTCTGAGAGGAGCTAATTTGAATGCAAAAATTTCCTTTGGGATAATTCCTGATAACTTAGTCATAACATGAGCATGTTCCTGAAAGTTCATATGAGTGGAGATACCAGAAGGCGTTGAATCTTCTTATCGTACCATTTTGCATAGTTCTCGGCCACATGAGTGGTTTTAATTCTCAAGAGGTAAACTAGCGGGTTAGCCTATAAGTAATTACCCAGATAAAAATTAGTTTATGATGTTAGCGGGGAAAATCCTTAGCAAATTTCATCTTAACCACTTTCCCACTTCCATCGACTTTCTAATGTTTCCAAATCAATTCTCTCGGCTTCTGCGCCTACTCGTTTGCGCGTCAACGAGCACTATACTAATCACGACTACTATATAGCTCTTTTCTATGTTGTTCTGCTAATACGTTCACTTAACTTCACGATATACCTTAGTAGGTTCTAAGTGGATTGAATTTTGTGAATAATGAGTCTCAGTCGTAACTTGTCTCATAGATCCTGCACAGGAAGTATACAATTGACCCTGGGTATCTAGGGGTTCCTATTTCATTAAGCTTAGAGGCTGCAATTCTTTTGTTCTCTTTAAGTGTTGCCACTAGTCGTTATGCTAGGAGCTCTCACATATTGTATTGCTCTACTCCCGAATACTCCATAGATGAAGTTACCCAATTGAAAATGTGTTCCTCAATACGATTAATCCGCTGTCTTCCTTTATTATTGATGATTATCAACAATTTTCTGTCATAATTTCTTCCTAAGTCTCACTCATTTACTGTCTAGGTGTCATATTCGCACTCCTTCTAAGGCATCTTAGTACATATAATCAATTTAAAACATCACTCCTGATTCCAATCCGTGATATTATTACCCGGTAAAGTATTGTTCATTAGTGTATTTCATTGTTAGGTACTCGCAAGATTCCAAAGGATTCGTCATTGTAAGATGTTGTCCTATTATCCAACCCTGATTGTCATTCTTGGATTGACATTCCTTCCTTCGTCTCTTGGCTAAGGCCTTTCATCGGAGCTCTTTGGTAACAGATTTAGTCTACTTCGCTAAACTTTATTTCCATAACATCATCCATGTCATGAAGTTTTTTAGTCAATCCAACAAAATTAGAATTCACTATTGTTCATTTACCCCCATCTTTGACCCATCGTTCTAATTTCTCAACTTACTCCATTCATATCTATCTTGTAGCCTTAAATTCGTCGATCGCTCTATCACCTATTTTATGGGCTTGCACCGAGACTTACTCATTATCACCTCCTCTTACTTATTTTTTAATGTCGTAATAGTTTTTGCGATAGAATGATGCTTCGTGTATTTAAGTCCAATGCATAGCTTGGTCCACGTTTGTAGTTTATTCGGGTCTTCTTATTTTAGTCGTTACTGGACCTCCTATTAATTGATCACCCAATCATCTCACCTTCATCTTTCTGGTTTTGAGTTTCCTTAGGGGGGTCTCTTGTCTTATATTACTCTATATACCACCATTCCTAAGTGTCGGAGGTCTTGCACTTTTAATTGATAAATTTTAGGTATCCCTTCTTCGTTATTGCCCTTACACTTTCTCAAAGTAATCATACTATTAGGGTATTACCATAGTCTTGTTATTTGTATCCTTCTTGACGTAATCCTTTTACTTGTCCGCCCTTCTGCGAACCATCCTCCAACCTCGATACATTATCCTGGCAGTACACTTGTATTTACTAAGTCTCTATTCATTGCTTATAACAAATCTTCGATTGTTTCGTGATTCTATTCCCTGAATGCCTTCATCAAGCTATCACTATCATATAGGCGCTTAAAATCACTTCGCACCATGCAACAGAACTGTAGATCTCTCCTCTCCAATGTTCAAACATACGGGAAAGCTCGTGATTCTTCATATGACATGGTTTCAGAAATTCGCCTTTATCGGCAATAGTCTGGGGTCACCTTCAATCTCTTAGGTCCATTGTTATCATTCGGATAACATGTTCATAGCAGGTCCCCATATTCGAGTCAACATATGTTTCTTAAAATGAATGAATTCTCATAGCTTTTGAAACCTTCCAACGACACTGCCTATATCCCCTCGTTACAATCTTTTCCTGAACTAGTCACTTTCCTCGTGAATCCTGAGGCTTTCATACAGTCGTTGAGTAGTGTAATATCGTGAATTCGGGTTTATCTAGTATAGTCATTAGGAGAACATACTACACATTCTGTCTCTAGGTCGGGTGGAGCTCTAGGTCCTTTCAGTCTATGACTTTCATGTGTTGTTTTAGTCAACGGTCGGACTAGAAGTCCCCCTTCTTGATTGATACCCTTATATTCCGGGCTTATTTTTTTCGAAATGTCTTATCCCATGAGTAATAGTGTAGAAACCAATTTCTAAAATGGGGTCAATATTCTGAAGTATAAAAACGGTTTATACTATGTATACAAGAGGTAGATAGGTTAACGATGGAAGTCAATATCATACATGTGCATGTCTGCTCACCTCGGACCGCATCCGAACTCGAGGCTCCAATCCTCGCTCTCACCTTCTTCCCTGCGGGACAATCTGGTACATTCTCGAATCTTACGCTATTGATTACCACACCAATATCAACCGCATATTCCCTTACATCATGGCCCCGCATGCATTTAACTGCACT
This sequence comes from Anisodus tanguticus, assembly GCA_034509755.1. NCBI lineage: Eukaryota > Viridiplantae > Streptophyta > Magnoliopsida > Solanales > Solanaceae > Anisodus > Anisodus tanguticus. The sequence continues at coordinate 44,440,332 of CM067556.1, forward strand.
GCCTATAACATGGCCTAGACGGCCTCACTCGGTCTGCACCACTCTGACCCTGACATATCGAAATCTGTGATCCCTTCCTCGATCTTACCCAAGAACTATGATCATACCTGATTTGTTGTGAAAATCCATCATGTTGATCGTATCCTCACTTTGTCGTCCACTGTAATCAGTAGCCACTAGCCTTCTTGGCCCTTTCCTCCTTCCCTACTAAGGCAAATCCACTAAACAACGACAGTCCCTAGCCAACGAGCTCCCTTGGTTGTGAACTCCCTGACCCTTCCAAGGGTCTACCACTGTCAATCATACGAGGGTGGTATCGTGCCTGAGAGGCAACCAACTGAGTAAATATTTGAACCGCCTTTCTAAAATACTCGTCAAATGGTGCTTATGGTACATCTAATGATTCGGGAGCCTCTCTTAGCTCTCCTGATCCTGTCTGAGTCAGTATTATGTGAGAAGGTAGTCCGCTTATATCCTCTAATAGGTTTGTCTCAATAGAGGGTGCATTACTCGAGGAGGGAATCCCTGCAATCGCAAACATGATAAGTTCAAGAATGGAATACTTATGGCTCGGCTCTTTTGCACGATCTAGATCAAGAAAGAAGGTAAACATCCTAAATGCCATGTAGCCTCCTGTCTATAAATGTGGCGCGCTACACATTCATACATAAGACTCTACTATACACGACTTATAGACAACCCTAGGACTGACTTGCTCTGATACCAAGTTTGTCACACTATAACCTTTGGGGGTATGGCCGGCACCCGGTGCCATAAGGCCCGAGCGTACCAGTCATGATACTTGTAGCATACTTTACAATGCATGGGCCGGTAAGGCCTCTAACCAAAACTATACGATCAAATGACACCTCAACCTGCATACAGAAGAGGCCCAACATACATATATATATACTAAGGTTAACATAAGTACAACGGACCAACTGAAAGGCCGGCAAGGCCATACATGTCTATTATATATACAAGACAACTGTCTACAAGCCTCTAAGGAGTATATGAACATCATCAGGTTAGGACAGGGCCCGGCCATACCCAAACTATATACAAATGCATAACAACCATTACATACCAACTCACTAGATAGCTCCGGAGGAAAGGAGCATGATAATCAGCAACTAGATTAAGGCACCTACTGTGAGGGATCATCGAACGTCTATTTGTACTCGCGGGCATGAAATGCAGTGCCCTAGCAAGGGAATGTACTGAATTTTTAAGGCTAAAATAGTAAATAAGTGCAATACTGTAAATAGGGTAAGAGAGAGACAACGTGTGCCTATGAGCACCTCCATAGGAGGATGATATGCATACTTTCTTTTAAAGACTCATACGTAGAAGTAGAAATTAAAACTCTAAGAGCTGAAATTAGAGACCTAGCAGTTGAACTTGTGACTGATCTGTCACACCCCGAACATGGGGCTGGGCAGACGGCACTAAGTGCTTGAACTTGACCGAGTGAACCACATGCATGACTTGACATAACGTGAAACATACACATGTGCGAAATATAAATCATAAACATGTTCTATGTACTGAAAGTATAAATCATGAATAGTTCAAATTCGGAAAATATGATCAAGTCTAATAAATGAAAATACTAAAAGTAGTTTCAAAACATAACCGTATGTAACTACCATGGCTGAATAATAATTGAACATCTGACAAGACATGATAGTCTATAAAACCTTTGATATGAACATGAATACTAACTGTTATCGGGGTAAGGCCCCGTCATACCTCGACTATCTAACATGACATGAAATAAAAGATAGCACCCTGAATGAAGTGGGACTCACTAATAAGCTGACATGAAGTAACTCCTAGAGGGAAGTCTGATCGTCCTAAGTATGTGTACATGCATCGCGAAAGGCAGCGCCCCGACAAAAAGGGGCACAAGTATTGTGGAATAGTATTTGTATGTAAAACCACTGAATAAAGAACAGTAAATGGGGTGCTCAAGGGAGTGGCCAGCCCAAATCAATAACATGAGTCATAAGGTAATACTAAACTGAAATTGAAACTAAACAACAACAACAATAACAACATACCCAGTGAAATCCCACAATGTGGGTTCTTGGGAGGGTAAAGTGTACGCAGACTTTACCTCTACCTTGGTAGGTAGAGCAACTATTTTTGAAAGACATTCGGCTCAAGACAAAGCATAAGAACAAGCAAAGCAAGAAATTTAAAGCATTATGGAAATGCTGGTAACAAAAGAAAATAAGTCATGATAAATAGAATAACATGAATAATTCATTTTTAAGTTGAGAGAGCCTTGGTATAACTGACATGTAACCACCATGGGAGCACGTGATGTCTGATATCTACCCGATCAGCTAAGTCATCTCATACCTTGCTAGGGTACGAGATGTGACATGACATAACTGGATCCATAAATAACCCTTGATGGGTGACATGAACAGATCGCCTGAACCAATGGAACGACTCTTATCCTACACTTACATACGTAGTTTTAGGTGTTAACCTTCTCGATAACATTACTACGCCCAAAATATGAACATGAATATAGGTGGCTTAGAAGCACGTGATTTTTCATAACATAACTTGTATCATAGATTTATCATGTATTCGTAATAAGTAATATAGTTTTCATCAACATGAAATCATGGATAATTCATGGAATAGAGCAATACTAGTTCATAAACATCTCGTGTTCGTACTTGAAACTCATGGAAAAATCAAAGTATGAACATTCATAGATTACGTAATGAGTTCATGATGTTTAGAATGTTTCACATGAATGAAATATAAGTTTTATTAGTTAAAGTATAAGAGCATTTAAGCCTTTCATGAAACTAGGCATAATTCTTCTCCCAATAAGAATTTAGTGACAATCGTGGAAGAACACATCGTAGGGAAAACAATGACATTCCCAAACATAGAGAGCACTCTTACATACCTTTAATCTCTCCTATCAATGAACAACTATGGAACCATTGACGAAGAATACAAAAAACCTTGCTTTCAGCTATTGGGAAGGATTTACCTTGAAAATCCTATTGTTTGGTAGATGTCACGCCTCAAAACCCAACTTGGACGCAACAGGCATCCAATGCTATGAACAACATCGGAAGCACCTTATCAAATCAATAAACGTCCAATCTCTTCTGATAATCTTTCATTATTAATTTATACAAGTCATAAATAGCTAAATGAAATCATGAGCACACTTATAAAAGTAATCAGCGAAAGTCTAATATAAATAACCAATAGTAAAATGTGGCAAACACCCAATAAGTCATACGAGACTTTCCACACCCACAAATCTGATAACTATCGATGAAGTTTCTAAGAGACATACACAGTAGGCTAACTTCAGGATGCAGCCCGGAAACTAAAATAATAAACTAGATAGATGGGTGACCCACGAACAAGGGTGTGGTCTCACCAATAAGTCTAGAAAGAAGCAAGTTCTCATATTATGTACGCCTATCACGAACCTGCTCTTCTTTGTTACCTAACATACCATCAAAAACAACAATGGTATGTCTGAATACTGGGTACTCAGTGAGTGTCTCTGGGATAATAGTTAATAGAAAATTTTATAAGTAATAAGTGTAATTGAAAACAGTATTGAGAAATAGTTCAAAACAAATGATAAAATCTCATGAATATCCAATATAAGTCAATGATTAAGAAATAATCACTTTGAATTCATAAGTTGTTCTCGTTACCTTAAGTTCTTCAAAAATACAGTTCGAAATCCCAATGATATAGCAAGTCAATAACCTTAGTATAATTACCAGTAAAAGCCAATAACGTAGAAATATATTAATTTCAACTTCTAAGATTATTCATCACGTTACTTATTTTCAATCATGAACTCAAGATCATCAACAAACAACTCACAGGCAGCCAACAGATCAATACATGCCAGCTCACGAGCGAACAACCATTTGATACACTAGGGTGATTATCCCAATGAGGATAATCATCCTCTGTACTAGCATATCAATAGATACACCAGAGCTATTTTCCCATGAATGTTAATCATCCTCTGGACTAGCACAACAATAGATGTGTCGGGCTACACGCCTTGGAAGTCAATCATCCTATAAACTGACATAGAAATGGTCAATAGAAATACGTTAGGATCCATAACAGCTAATCATCCTCTAGACTAGCACAACTTTCCATTACAGGGCCAAACACAAACATGTACAAGTCATGGAATATTAGCCAAATCATAAATCATGGCATGGAAGCCGAATAGTTCATTATGGATTATATTCATTATCCCATTAGTAGGGATTAATAAAGTCAATAATAGGTTTAGAAACCATGTTCAAGTCATTAAATAAGTTTCAACTTCAACACAACTCGTTCACAGGGCAAAACACATTAAATATCCAAGCTTTCATAATTAAGTATAAAATGTCCCTTATAGAGGTAAATCATGTTCAAAATCCAAAGCTTTATAAATCAGTTTCAACAGTCCTTTGATAGGAAAATCAAGAATACATATATATATATATATAGAATGATACACCTAAGGTTTCATGAGAGCTTTCCCCTCACGCACATGAAACTTTGCCCAAAGAAACCATTTTTTAAGGTTGAAAAGAATGCTCAAAAAGAGACATACCTCAATTCCCGCTCTTTTTCGCGTACTACAACATTCGTCACCAATTTGACTTTAATCTATAGAAATATAGGTTAAAGGGATTCAATATTAGTAATAATACTCATGATTTGGTAATCTAGGCATTTTATCAAACACTTGGTGGGCATGAAGCTCCATAAGCTCTCATCAATGGAGTTTCTACACCCAACAACTCATCCCCTTGCTTCTAGATGATTCTACAATCTCATGATGACACAACTAACATCCTTCTTCGTTACTCATAAGATAACAACAACCCTAAGTCGAGAATCAATAACCAACAACTAAAACATATAATTGTTCATGCATTTCTATCAAACCCATCATATTTTCCTAACTATAGTTTAATAACATAGTCTTTAAATACTAATTGCATAATTATATTCGAGTGCATGATGAAGGCCTTACCTTTTGATATCCAGATCTTTAATTTCAGATTCTAGGGTTTCTTGTCCAAGATAAAGACTCAAATAAAAATCTATCAATTCCCAAGGTTTAATAATGTTAAGAATCATGAAAGTAATGCTAGAACTGATTAAGAATCATAGGAATGATCATACCCTGATGTAGGAGGATGAGAGGAAGAGAGAAACTTTGTGCTATGGTTTAGGATTTATTTTTCTCTCTCAAAGTCGTCCAAAGAAAGTGTGGAATTGCTCTTAAAATTCTGAATTTTCGTACTTAATATATTTTCTTTAGTGTTTTCCGTCGCAATGGTCAATTTTTGGTCATTGCAGCAGTCACCGCTTCCTAACGAATGTATTTGCACCATCGTAGCGGTCAATGTTTTGACTACTGCGATGCTCGCTACTGATTTCGTTCCAATCATTCTAATTATTTTTAACTCATTCCATTCCACTTTTTAACACTCATAATACTTCCAAACGTAACTCTAAAGTAAGGAGACCACGTAAAAACCCTCATCGGATAAGAAAAGATATACCAGATAGAGCGCAACCAAGTCCATTTTTGAATGAGAAGGCTAAATCAACCTTTAGGTGTTGAAAATACTTTAGCCATAATTAGAGAGTGAACACCTATGGAATTTATGCCTGTCTTAATGGGTTCAAACCTGACCCGAATTTACGGTGTGTTACATTATCTCCCTCTCAGGATCATTCATCCTCGAATGAGAGTTATGGCCTAAAATCTTCACTAAATGTCAAGTATTCAAAATTTTCACCAGAATTCCTTAGTATTGCAAGTTATCCCATAACAAGACTCTGCTAACACCTTAATAATAACCATATGGTCCTCACAGGAACTCCCATAGCTACACCAAACAAGCCTAAGCATGTAATGAGAGATTCATGCCTTTAGTCTATACCATCGCAAGAATTTGATAACCAGAAGGTTCAACACATACATGTTTCGACAAGGAGACACACGAGATACTAATCTAAATAATATACTCCAGCAAGGAGGTTAATTCAACAACACACAATTCAAGATTAACTTATATTCTTCTAGAGTTCATTAAATTGGAAAGAACAAGTGTACGTATAGTTTCCATAAGAGGGAGTATCTACTCTTTCATATATTCTCCTTTATTTATCTAAAGTAGCTTCTTCGGATCGTATCTCTGTCTAATATAATATGTGTTCTATCTTATCATTATACGACCTCTCACATCATTCTTAATCTTATCACAACTCTATGTAGGTATCGTACTACTATATTCCACATATCATAGACCTTTTTGATCCTATAAATTTTTAAATTACCTAGGGTATCTCCCCTACATAGTATGATCTTGGTCATTGGCCTCTTTGTAATCCTTTTATAACTCTAATGACTTGTTCTTTAAGACTAGATACTTATGACACCTTGTCCTTAGGGAGTTCTTCTCTAATCCTTTTTCACCAGTCATCATCTCTCTAGTCATAGTCAAAATAACATTACTTTCTAGATATAATAAATATATGTATGTATAAGTAGTATTCGTGCATATATGGTTCCTCATGAGAAATTTATCGCTACCTTCAACATATATTTATCTTTGTTGCATAACATCTTAAACCAAATACATTAACATTCATAATATAAGCATGTTCCTCGACTTCATGACTTAGCTACACTATTATCGTCACCCTGAAGATGCAAAAAAATTATTAAATCATAGTTCTATCTAGGGCTGGCCAGTGGGCCGGGACGGCCCGACCCCGTCCCGAGTCCGCCCCGGTCCCGCCATGACCCCGCTTAAAAAAACAAAAAACGGGGGCGGGACTCGAACTCGGGACGGGACGATGTCTCGTCCCGCCAGACCCGAGCCCGCCCTTTTCCCCCCTTTGCAAAAATGGTCGTTGCACCAACGACCATTTTAGATTATGGTCGTTGGCCAACGGCCATTTTAGCCCCCCCCCCATCCCCCAACCCCCAACCCCCCTACCCCTTAATATTTATTTTTAACAGATAAGTTATTATATTTACACTTTAACCCAATTTTTCAACTATAAATAACTCATTTTCTCTTCATCTTTCTCACAAATCTTCCTACAATCTCTCTAATTTCTCAATATATCTCTCTACAAGTCTACATTGTTTGCTAAATATTCAATTTTATTAATTCATTTGGGAATTGGGAGTGAAGTTGGCAACTAGCTTGAGGATCTTCCATCGAGAAAAGTTTCAATTTTCAACCTCTCGATTACAAGTCGACGTTACGTCGGCGTTTGGTACATTCGTTCCTTCATTAAATTATTATTGTCTGTTTATTTTATATTTTTATTTAGCGCACTTAATTTTATTGTCTTTAATTATTTATTATCATAATTAAAATGGAAGGATTAAAAGGTATGTTTAAGGGTAAGGGTAAGGGTGCTTCTTCTAGTAGGGGCAACCATGGCAAGGGTACTTCTTCTAGTCATCTTATTCCTACACAGGATGATTTTGTTGATACTCAACATTTTCCTACAATACCATTAGATTTAGACCAGGAGCTATTTTCTGGAACTCAAGAAGACTTTAATTTAGACGATGATCTAGATGATATACCCACTAATGTTGATGACAACACACCCACTAGTGCACCTTCAACTGAAATACCTCATATTATGACTATTACATTAGATAACGCTTCTAATAACAATTACGCAATTACAATGTTAAAAAATAGTTTAACTCCATCTTTTCCAGACCATTTTCATATAAAATGCGCTTGCCATATATATAACTTAATTGTAAAGGATGGTCTATCACTTTTTGAAGACATTCTTAGTAAAATACAATTTGCTATAAACTTTATTTTTAAAAGTAATAAAGTACAACGTAGAAAAGAATATAAAAAAACTTGTCACGATTGTGGACTAACTTATAGAAGAATTCCACAAGAAGTATCCACTAGGTGAAATTCTTTATAGGAGCAACTACTTGTTGCTTATGACTATAAATTACCTATAACTTTATTTTTTAACTCTCATAATAAAAAGCCAGCTGATATGATTTTAGATAGTGATTGGGTAAAAATTTCCGAACTTATTGTATTTTTAGAGAAATTTTTTCAAGCAACAAAAGAATTTTTCGGTATATATTATCCTACTATTTCAACTATGTTATTTTATATAACTCTAATATTTTTATTACTTAGTGAATATATGGAAAAACCAAATTATAGCAGGCAAATATTAAAAAAATGTTTGTCAAAATTAAAAAATATTTTATTCCTATTCCCTCTATTTATATTATTGGTTCTCAGTATTAAATCCTACTATTAAAATAGACGGTACTAAATCACTAATTGAAACTATTTACGATTGTATAGAAGTACTACCACCTCCAAGTCCCAAAAATCTAAATCACCCACCACCTATTGAACAAACTAAAGAAGAAGCGGTGTCTAGCGTAGAACACCAATGCAAAAATATATATAGATTTTATCAACAAGAAAATGCTAGTAACTTACCGGATTCCATACCATCTTCTTCATCTTCAACACAACCTCACAAAAGACATGTTGTTTCTGCGGCTAGTATTGAAAGCCTCAGAAATAGAATGTGCGGCCGTACCTCTACTACTAACCAAATGATGGCTCGAGATGTTTTGAACATTCAAGCATCATCAACTGCGTCTGAAAGCGCTTTTTCTACAGGCAGATATCAAATAGGAGACCACAGACACTCATTGGCCGGAGACAGCTTGGAAATTGCAGTATTATTCAGAGATTGGATACGAGCGGAGCGGAGAAGGTAAGAAGATGATGAAAACTACAACGAAATCTTAACCGAAGGTAGTGGAAGCGACGTGGATCAATTTGACCAACAAATACCAATTCCAATCGAAGAACCACATGAAATCATCAAGCAATTAGAACAGGTTTTTTTTAGAATGTAATTTTTTTAATTGCAATTTTATTATGTAATTTGCAACTTTTGGACAACACCACAAAGTTGCAATTTAGATTTTAGACAATTGTATTTGTATTACAAAAAAATCATATGTCTATTAAATAATATAAGAGGCACAAAAACAGCATTGGGATATTTTTATTACACTATCTTGTTTTGTTTATTGAGTTTTTTTTATACATATGTTATTTAAAAAAAAAAAAGGAAAACCCGACCGTACCCCGCCCCGAGCCCGAGCCCGACCCGACCTCGCCCCGCCCCGATACCGACAGGATCGGGATCGGGATGGGACTGGAGCAGGTTCCGCCAGACCCGACCCCGCTAGGCCCCGCTAGACCCGACCCCGACCCCCTGGCTCGTCCCATCCCGACCCCAACCCCGCCAGACCCGGCCCGCCATACCCGAGCCCGGCCCACTGGCCACCCTTAGACTTCTATCACATCTCAACTCGACTCTTAAGAACACCATCAGAAGAAATATACTTAGTGCTTTTCCACTTATTACAACTCCAGAATACTAATTTAGACTCTCATAGTAAATAAGGTTAGCATCTCATTTTGTAACAATATACCTCATCGGGCACACCATCTTACTTTTATAACTCTTAAGATTTCATATTTATCAAATGCCCTCACTCATGTAAAACTCATATATATCACACACACCTTCACACATCTCATAGATTATTGACTTGAGTTCCTGTGTTCTTAATATCAGAACTACTAGATCAAATCCTGAAACTAGTTTTCTTACCATTCTCATACTATCATTCACTCACCAAGGTGATTACTTAAAATTCCGACCTAATATTAAGTACCAAACATAGCCACCAGATAAATCCTTCTAAGCTAAAACATATTATAGTCGTTAAAGTAAAATCAAGGAAACATTAGCCCATATAAAGTTCATAACAAAGACTAGTCTATCAAAATCATGCAGGTACATCTAATTATAGTCTCAGGTGATGACTCCTTATATCAAAATCTAGAATAAAAAATTAAAGACTAGAGCAAAATCTATCATCTCCTTCAGTTAGTCTTCCACAAGCGATTGTTTTCAAGTTTCGAATCTAAAACAAGGGCCCCAAGTCTTTCATAGCAAACTCAGAGCTGAGCATGGTCATGATAGAATGGCGTAAGGCATCGGAAGAAGCAATCAAAATGATATCATCCACATATAACAGAATATAGGCCAAGGACGAACCACGACGGTAGATGAACAAGGAATTATCCGACCTGCTGTTAGTGAACCCAATAGTCGAAACATAGTATGCAAACCGCGTATACCAGGCCCGTGGAGACTGCTTAAGCCCATACAAGGACTTCTTCAACAAACAGACATGATGAGGATGTTTGGTATCCCTAAATCCCAAAGGCTGATGCATATAGACTGTTTCCTTGAGATCCTTATGTAGGAAATCATTATTTACATCTAACTGATGAATAGGCCATGCTTTCGAAAGAGCCAAGATAAGCACAGTGCGAATGGTAGCTGACTTGACCACCGGACTAAACGTCTCACCACAATCTACACCAACCTGCTGAGTCTTACCATCACCCACAAGTCGCGCCTTATGTCGGGCAAATGAACCATCTGAATTTTCCTTATGAGCAAAAATCCACATAGACCTGATAATATTAATACCAGATGGACGGGGCACCAACTCCCACGTCTTATTATCAATAAGAGCATTATATTCATCGGTCATAACAATTTTCCAATTTGGGCCATTTAAGGCAGACACGGGATTACGGGGTAAGGGGGATTTATGAACATTAGAATGTAAATTAAAATGTCTTTTTGGTTTAAAAACACCCTGTTGACTACGAGTGATCGGTCTATGACTCGAGGAAGAATTGGGAGGATTTTAGGAATTTGCTGGGCTCGGGACGGACGGCCAGCAGGCAGTGGGCCTGCTGGCCCAACTCGGTACACAGACGCAGTAACTGGACCAGTTCCAGAATTGGGCTGGACTGGCCCAATCGCTAGAACTGGCCTAGTGGCGGTACTAGGACTGGCAGTAGGTGACAGATCAGTGGGACCCGTGGGCAGTGGCCCGCTGGAGAATTTTGGGTGCGGGATATGTCCGAAAAATGGTGAATAATATACCATGAAATAAATAATCCCTTGATTATTTTCATTAATTGAAAGAGTATTTATACAAGTTACATATTTCCATAATAGGAGAATCTTATTCCTATTCTACTCCTAAAACCTTATTCTACTTGTATACTAAATATACAATTATGGTAATACAAATATTATGGTAAGTGTACAATACTAATTACACCATAATATTACCTAAACTCGGAGACTACAATGTTACCTAAATATGTACACCATATACGGTTTTAGAGGAGGAATCCGAGAGCAACAATATACATAATATACACATGTATATCGTGTGTATATTATGTATATTTAACAACACACAATCACCATCCTTAGCCACAACTTTCATCGTCAGCCGTCAGTACCATTAGCCACCATTTACAATTACCACCATCGATCACCATTGTTATAACAACCATCAAGCAGTACCAACAATCACATACACCACTATATATTGCCAACCACCGTCATCATTCACCACCATCATAAGTTATTACTATCATCCACCGTAATTATCGTCCTCCGTCACCAACTACCACATCAACCACACCACTGATCATTACTATCACCACTAGCTACTACTTATAACTATCACCATCAGCTAATACCATCCACAATCGACACTGATAGCCACCATCACTAGCCATTACAATCACCAACCAAGAAACATTTTTTCGTTGATATTGTATTAGATTAATTTTTTAAATTTTATATTTATTAAGTTTCAAATAAAGACAACTTTTGTAAATTAAACAGACTTAATTATTTTATATTCAGATCTTAATACAATATGTTAATGTTCAAATATGTATTTATTGAGACATCAAAGTGTTATTTTTTGTTTTCCCAAAGAACAAACTTGTCTTTTGTGGCGGGAGCCCTAAGCCCAAATTCTATGACAAAGGCATAATTTAACAAAACAAGGACGTTTGAAGTCTGTCAAGATGCTAGATGTTTCTCTTCACTAATTTTGACTGCCAATAGTATAAATATGCAGTGTCTCACTTTTCCCCCTTTCGTTTCAACGTGATTGAACTCATATAGTTGTTAGGGTTTGTAGGGGAGAAGAAGATGAGTGTATGGAACTATGTGGTTACGGCTCACAAGCCAACTAATGTTACACATTCCTGTGTTGGTAATTTCACCGCTCCTCATGAGCTCAATCTTATCATTGCGTATGCCCCTCCCTCTCTCTCTCTCTCCAATCATCTTTACTACTTGCTGGAGCACTAAATTTGAATTCCTTATTTTTTATTTGTACAATCCTTTGTTATACTCACTCGGCTGCAGAGTATCTTTTTATTTTTCTTTTCTTTAATTATTGATTTTTCCTTTGGTTACTAAATGTTAACCTTTTTCTCAATTTGATTTTTATTAGGAAATGTACTCGAATCGAGATTCATTTACTCACTCCCCAAGGTTTACAGGTGAACATGTTTTCCTTCTTTATTTGCCTCACATGTCTATGTTTTTGAAGCAATTACTCATATTTTGTCCAATTCTGACATCTATTGTTAACAACTGTAAAGGAAATCAATTATCCGCTTTTTAATTGTGTGCACCTCGACTACCACGAGATGTCTACCAACTCCCACAACACAAGTGCTTGGATAACTCTGTCAACCAAGGCTTGGTTGATGAGAAGAAATCACCGAATGTTTTTGCCTCCGTTTGAACCTGAGACCTCATGTTTGAACCTGAGACCTCATGTTTTTCAACTCACTTCAATGACCACTAGGCCACACATTTGGGTGCTTAAGGATAATTTAAATTTGAAAAGGTGAATTGCGATTAGCCGAATTAAATGCTTAAACCCAAAAGAGTATATGGCTTCAAGTTGCATGATTGGATGTCTCTTTCCATTTGATAACTATTCTAGTCAAAATCAACATGGTAAATACGTGTGCTTTTTGAGTTGACAATAGTTCTAGAAAATTGCACTTTGTCAAAAAAAAAAAGAATAATTCTAGAAATTGCATGATAAAGGTCATTTTTTCATCCATTATAGGACATGGCTAAATTATCTTAGGCGATCTCTCGTTTTATCCTCTTTTGTGCTGCTTCATCCTCTTGCAGAAGTTATTGTTTTTGATCCCGACAAATTTTGTGTGACCACGCATCTGTATGTTATTACTTGTCCTAGAACTATTTTATAAAACCTGTCTTTCTCTATGTTAGGAATCTTTTATTGCTTAATACTCTCCATTGTCATCCTATTAGTTCTATATTATTACATCTTCATCTATCATTCAGTTTCTCTTGGAAGATTGAACTTAAATATTGAAATATTTGCATTTCTGTACTACAATGTCCAGCGTCATCACACAACCGTCCATCTTGTTGAGGATAAACTTTCAGTGTCTGCTTCTATCTTGGGTGCCTCTCCATAATTTCAAGTTCTGATTGATGATATCACTAGTGTTATTAATTAGTACCACACCACTTGCAAATACGATTGACCTTGGAATCTCTAGATTTTTGGTTAGAATATTCATAGGGTATTCATGTACCCTCCAGGCAAAGTTTTAGTGTTAACCCGTGGTTATAGGTAACTCTATGTATCTCTTTCGTGGTTGTCACACTTGAGACTTCTTTATACATATCCTTTATTCTTTATGACAATTATTTGTTTGATATGGTTTTCTAGCACAAGGCTCAATTACAAGGCGGGGACATCTCTTAAGAACCTAGGTTGCTGCTAGGAATGTCATGTATAGATTGCTTAGTATGAAATCTCTGTGATTGAAAAAGCGGAGAAAAGATTGTGATGACAATAGAGATATTTGGCCAAAGGAAGCAAGGATGTATTAATCAAGAGAATGTTTAGTATTCGATGTCTCACATGTCAATGGATACACCTACTGTCTCCAAAAAATGGTTTTGGGACGAAACTTTTGTGTGATTCAAAGGGTGAGACAAAACAGTTTCACCTAATGAATTGGAAAGTGGTCACATCTTCAAATAAAGTATGAATCCCTTGGTGTCAAGGATTCCAAGGTCTTCAACAAAACACTCTAATTGAAATGGCTAAGGGGATTCAACAATGAAATCCTGGCTTTTTGGAGAGTAGTAATTGCAAAATAAGGTATCCAAGAGGGATTGATGTGGTTGGACGAGTGACACCATCACGTTATCTTATTGGTGCAGAGTAGGGAGAATTATTATTAAAGAATTTTGTGCAACGTCATGTTTAAAGTGAGATGGAAACATGTTTCTGTAACAAAGTGAGATGGAAACATGCTCAGTATAGGAAGTATAGGTGTTGTGGTGAACATCCCTCAGTAACGCCTTCACGTGGTGTATATCATAATAAGTTAGAAATTATGACAATCGCTCAAGTACGTGAGGTACAAGACTGTGAAACTGCTTGAGATTAAGATTCAGGAAAAATAGTTTAAAAACTCATGAAATAACTGTGATCAAAACATCACATTATTGGACCAAGCTGCTTAGAATTGGAATGAGAGGGGAAGCTTATTTTTCTCGATGGAGTCTTTATATCATAGACTACCAAGAAAAGAGGATATGGTGGAGCTCTGAGGTTGTTTGTCGTATAAAGACTCCATCACGAAAAGTAAGCAACTAAAAATTTGGTTTAATATGTCCAAGTGGCTCAAGAAGCCCAAGTTTGTAGATTCCTTTCAAGAACATGACATGTTTCTTGTTTCCTTCCAAATATATAACTTCTTTCTTGTTTCCTTCTCTAAGTTGGTTTATTCACGAAATTAAGCAACTAAAAAATTGGTTTAATATGTCCAAGTGGCTCAAGAAGCCCAAGTTTGTAGATTCCTTTCAAGAACAGGACATGTTTCTTGTTTCCTTCCAAATATATAACTTCTTTCTTGTTTCCTTCTCTAAGTTGGTTTATTATTTCTTTCCAAGAAGGGACTTCTTATTTCCTTTTCTTGGTAGGTTTCTAATTTAATTTTGGTGTAGAACAGAGACTTCACTGTCATTTTAGCAGAGGAATGTGATCGTCAAAATTTTCATGTATTTTGCTACAACAACTAATTGCAATTTTACTCTATTTCTTCTTTATCCTCACCTTTGTTCAAAGTAAGGTGGTGATAGTTTTTATCTTATTCTCATTTGTGTGGTGCTTTTTATCGTGTTAATTCATCACAAATGATGACTTTTGAAACTTCTATACTTGATAATCTTCAGAAGAACACCCACCTCATTTGCAAGTTTACCCATTTTGACGTTCAGATTCGGACCACGTTTTAAGTTGTTTTGAAGTTGTACTTGCTTGGTTTTTGAATAAGTAAATCTTGTAATGTAGAATCTCATTTTTCATTTTTTTGAATCACTTGATTCCGAGTTCCACAGCTCGAGATATGTTCATTTCTTGAAATCAGGCCGTCCTATCATTGTTTCGGCATCAAGATTTTGATGTTGGTTGGTTGATTTCTTGTTAACTCAAAGAATCACATCAATTAGCCCAACTATATGATACCATGTTCTAGATTTTATATTAGTTTTAATTCTGTCACTCGGTATTTGGGTAATTTATTTGTTAACAATGGTTCCTTATTTCCAATAGCCTAAATGATGGGAAAATCCCCGTGAGCTCAAGGTGCCCATTTGATCCTCGAGGTGATAAGCTCGGGGTTCCAAAGATGTTTGATCAACCAATGATAAAATGCTTAAATTGGCATGGAATATGGAGTGGGATTGACGTTTGGACTTAAAGATTTTTTAAGAAGGAAGATATTTATTCGGCCTTCTTGTTGATCTTGGTTGAGGCCATATTTTCTTTTAGCTTTTTGTTTTCTTTTATTTCTTACCTTAGCTTTTAGCTCTTAGCTTAGGACATAGTAGGAAATGGAATAACTACCTTAGGACACAATTAATAGGTCATGTAAGGGATGGCAAAACCGAGAGTCCTTGTCACAAGATGACTAGGCGAAAAGGTCTTCGAAGAAGATGACTAAGCCGTGAGTTGGAGGACAAGTTGGCAAGGACAAGGATGTTCTAGAAGATGAGGCTTTCAAGATAACAATTCATGAATGGAAGTCTTCAAAGTCTTCCTAGGGGAGATGAAGAGGGTTGGCCGAAATGGCTTGTCAACCAAGAACAAAGAATGGAAGCTTCCAAACCCATTCCAAGAAGATGTGATCCTTGAAGTGCACAATCCATTCTCTCTTCGACCTGAAATCCACAAAGGGATGTGAAGGGGATTGAGCTTAACTTTGTCTCCAAGAAAAGCCAGACCATTTCACATTACTCACAATGGCCGAAAAGCAACTTGGTTCCCAAGCCAATCCAACCCCTTTCACACTTCGGCCGAATGTCCTCAAAGTTGTGGCCTTTTATATTCTTTCTAGAATAGTCTTTTGTTTACTATAAATAGGAACCTTAGGACTTGTAAATAATCAGAGTTGGTTGAATATAAAACTTGAGTGTTTTACTCATCTTTGCTAAGTCTTTGAATCCGGGATTGTAAGTTCTTAGTTGGTGCTCCGGGAGTACCTTCGGTTCTTGTGTGAACCAAACCTCCCTTCGGTGTAAGTATCGATTAGGACTTGTGTGGCCTAGTCTATACCCAAGCTTTGAGGAACCCCTTGGTGGTAAACGAAGGTTGGAACTTGTGTGGACCAACTTAGTCTAAGCCTTGGGTCATCAAAAGGGCATCGATCACCCTCACTTGGCTAGTTCACGGGCATTGCATTTAGCAAACCCCGGTCTTGACCTTGTGGTATTGATCACACTTTCCTTGGGGTCGATACGGGCGGTAAAACCCCTGTATCTCTATCCTTGAACATATCTTTCATATCTCACTAAAACCACAGTTACTAAACATCCAAACCGAAGCAACCAAACCAACACTTAGCCAAGAATCCCTCATTGCTTGACTCGCGTTGTATCCTACAACTCGTGTTCAAC
This sequence comes from Anisodus tanguticus, assembly GCA_034509755.1. Lineage (NCBI taxonomy): Eukaryota > Viridiplantae > Streptophyta > Magnoliopsida > Solanales > Solanaceae > Anisodus > Anisodus tanguticus. The sequence continues at coordinate 44,457,312 of CM067556.1, forward strand.
CCTCACTCAAAATACTATATACCGGTTACCCCTACCTCCCACAATATCTCATTAACACCTCCACCAAAGGTCATCACCCGAATCAGTCCACAAATACCCACCCAATCCAAACACCACCAAGTAGTCCGCATAATACATTTGCCGAGAACCTTACTGTCCCAGTCCTGTTCCGCATCCTACCGTCATCCCATCACCAAAGCCCGAGCATCACATCAACCCTCAAAGTGTGTACAACAACTCCCTAAAACGCCTTGACCCATTTCCCTATACAACTACCCGAAATAGTCATCAACACTACACTGCCCGATCGTAACACACCTACCGAGAACCTCACTGGTTCAGGTCTGTTCCGCACCCTTGCCACCACCGAACCACCAAGTCCCGAGCGTATCCCTGACCCTTAACCCACCCGCAACAACCCCTCAAAACGCCATAAGCCGACTCCCACTACTTTCACCCGAAACAGCCTCCCATACACCACACACACAGCCAATCCGGAAACCAAAACACCCCTGCTTGTGCCTTAATCTCGGGTCAACCCGAACATCCTCCACACCCGACCCACTTACCCAACATCACCCCTCCTTATATCCATCACTAAAGTCCTTAGCTTTTTATGTTAAAATTTCTTTTTGTTCTCCCCTTGCTCTTTTCACGCTCTTTTAAATGACTGGTATTTTTGTTGTCCATTTTATTTTTCTTTTCATTTATCTGTTAAATGTAAGAATTAGTGACTCTTATTCTTCCTTGTCCCAATCTTGATTAAGATGATAAGTGTTTTTCAGTTCTAGAATATTACAAAATATGAGTGCAGTTTAATGCATTTGTCTGCAGCCTATGTTAGATGTGCCAATATATGGGAGAATCGCGACACTCGAGCTTTTCCGTCCCCATGTGAGTTGATATCTTTTCATTCTGTAGCTCATTTTATTCTTCAAAATATATCGGACACAAGAAAATATTTTCTTTTAGCAATATGTCAGTTTTCGTGTTCCCCGTGTATCCTGGCAGGGTGAAACACAAGATCTTCTCTTCATTGCAACAGAGCGATATAAATTCTGTGTCCTTCAATGGGACGCTGAGGCATCTGAAGTTATCACAAGGTCAGTCTGCAAAACTGTATTTCTTCTTGGTGGGTTACAATGCCTAATTTTTATATAATTTTTTTTCTCATAAAAATAAATCTGACAATCCATTGCAGTTAGATTTCCGGTTCAGATTTAAAGCATGTGTATACAGAGCTATATCCTCCTACTTATCAAAGAAAAAAGAAAAAGGTTAGTCCCAACTTGTTTGGGACTGAGGCGTAGTTGTACTGTAATATATGAATCTGGCTGCTAGTACTTCATCTTTATAACTATTGACTGAGGCGTAGTTGTACTGTACATGCATGAATCTTGGTGCAGTGTACTTCATCTTTATAACTATTTTATAGAAGCCTTGACAGTTTGTTTGGTCTCTGCAAAAACTCCCTCGAAAGTTACCCAAGAAATTGTCACTATTTATTGAGAAAACCTTCTTGCAAGTCACATAGGAGTTGGTCTAGCCGTATGCGCCTTATGTCTTTTCCAGTTGCTGAAGGTTTTCTTTTATTTTATTTTCTTTTCATTACTCCTAACAGGATGTTTGCCTCTATCATTTGTTGTGCTCTATATCTTTTATAGCAGTGAATATATTTTGTTTCTCAAACACAAAACTTCCCCTCTTTTGGTGTTCTCACATGTAGAGCAATGGGAGATGTCTCAGATCGAATAGGACGTCCCACGGATAATGGTCAGGTATTATTTTTCGAGTTGCCCTAAAATTTTATTGTAATTTAGAGGAATAAACTGATATTATATTTTTTTGATTTCTCATTTGGTCAATGAGATTCTGTATTGTGTTCTGTGAGAAATTATGGGGTGAAAATATATTATTGAATTGTGTATCGACATTATTACATTGAACCCTATTTATAGATATTATATCTCAACCCTTTTCCATGTAGGATACTATATACAAATCCTATTCCTACTCCTACTCCTATTCTAACACTCCCCCTCAAGCTGGTGCATACAAATCATATGTACCTTGTTACAGATGTATGTAATACGCGGACGACTGTGACTTGGTGAAAATATTTGCAAGCTGATCACTCGACTTTACAAATTTAGTAACAATATCTCCGGAGAGTATGTTTTCCCTGACAAAGTGACAGTCAATCTCAATGTGCTTAGTCCTCTTATGAAATACTGGATTTGATGCGATATGATGGGCCGCTTTGTTATCACACACAAGCTCTATTTGACTGATTTCTCCAAATTTTAGTTCTCTGAGCAATTGCTTAATCCAAACTAGTACACACGTTGCTACAACCATTGCTCGATACTCTGATTCAACATTAGATCGAGCAATGATACTCTATTTCTTACTCTTTCAGGACACCAAATTACCTCCTATACACAAAATATCCAGATGTAGAACGTCTATCATAGAGATTCTACATAATCAGCTTCCATATATCCAACGATCTATTCATGGCCTTGATCTTCAAAAAAGTCCTTTACCTGGGTTGACTTAATATATCGCAGAATGCGGATAACTGCATCCCAATGACTATCACAGGGAGAATTCATAAACTGACTTAGAACACTCGCAGGAAACGAATGTCAGGTCTAATCATTGTGAGATAGTTTAACTTACCAACCAATTGCCGATATCTTCAAGGATCACTGAGTCGCTCCACTTGTCCTGGCAAGAGTTTAGTATTCAGATCCATAGGAGTGTCAATGAGTTTATGGCCCGTCATTCCTGTCTCCTCGAGAATGTCTAAGGCATACTTGTATTGCGAAATAACAATACCTGACGTGGATTGGGCAACCTCAATACCTAGAAAATACTTTAGTCTGTCGAGATCCTTAATCTGGAAATGTTGAAAGAGATGTTGCTTTAAATTAGTGATACCATCTTGATCATTGCCAGTTATAACGATATCATCAACATAAATCACCAAATAAATACTCATATCTGGACCAGAATGTCAATAAAATACAGAATGATCTGCTTTATTGTGGGTCATACCAAACTCCTGAATTACCGTGCTAAATTTACCAAACTAGGCTCGAAGAGACTGTTTTAGACGATAAAGTGACCGACACAATCGACACACCAAATTAAACTCCCCATGAACAATAAAACAAGGTGGTGGTTGTGAAAAGCATTCTTAATGTTCAACTGATAAAGAGGTCAATGACGGACAACAACCATGGATAGAAAAAGATGAACATATGCTATTTTATCCACGGGAGAGAAAGTATAACTGTAATTAAGCCCAAATATCTGTGTATACCTCTTCGCAACAAAGCGAGCCTTAAGCCGATTAATTTGGCCGTCCGGACCAACTTCGACTGCATAAACCCAACGGCAACCAACAATCGATTTACCTGAAGGGAGAGGAACAAGCTCCCAAGTACCACTCGTGTGTAAATCAGACATCTCGTCAATCATAGCCTGTTGCCATCCAGAATGAGAAAGGGCTTCACTTGTAGACTTAGAAATGGGGACAGAGGACAATGATAATACAAAGGCATAATGGGATGATGATAGACGGTGATAACTTAAAAGGGTATAATGTGGATTAGTATTATGAGTGGACCTTCTACCTTTCCGAAGTGCAATCAGTTGATCAGGAGGAGACAAGTCCGCAGTAGGTGCAGGGTCTGATGCATGACTTGAATTATCTAGGCCTGATATGGGGTTTGATGTTGGACGCGATCGACGATGATAAGTCAAAGTGGTGGCACTGTGACTGGAGATGTAGAAGTAACTAGATTCCTCAAAGGTTGGTGTAGGCAAAACCTGAGGTATAGGTAAGACCTCAGAGATATCAGGATGATCAGAAGGAGACCTAAAGTAAGGTTGAGACTTAAAAAATGTGACATCGACAGACATAAGATATCGACGGAGATCAGGTGAGAAGCAACGATATCCCTTTTGAACTCGAGAATAACCAAGAAAGACACATTTAAGAGAGCGAGAGGCTAATTTATCTATCCCCAAAGCTAGGTTATGTACAAAACATGTGCTCCCAAAAACATGAGGAGGAAGAGAGTAGAGATGACTGATGATATACTATGGAATATAGAATCTGGTTTTGAATAGATGATTAGGGCATTCGATTAATTAAATGACAAGCTATGAGGACTGCATCGCCCCAAAAGTGCAGCGGAACATGGGGTTCAATGAGAAGAGTGTGAGCAATCTAAATGAGATGCCTATTCTTCCTTTTTGCTACCTCGTTTTGCTGAGGGGTGTACGGACAAGATGTTTGGTGAATAATTTCTTGGTGAGTCATAAATTGCTGAAACTGGGAGGATTTGTATTCTAAGGCATTATCACTACGAAAAGTACGAATAGAAACACCAAATTGATTTTGTATTTTCGCACAAAAACTCTTGAATATAGAGAATAACTCAGAATGATCTTTCATTAAGAATAGTCAAGTACATCTGGAAAAATCGTCAATGAAACTAACAAAATAACGGAATCCTAAATGTGAACAGACTCTACTAGGATCCTAAATGCCAGAATGAACTATTGAAAAAAATACTGTGCACGACTCTCAACACTATGTGAAAAGGTAGCGCGAGTGTGTTTCCCAAGATGACACGACTCACAATCTAATTTGGACAGACTAGACAAACTAGACACTATCTTTTGTAGCTTGAACAGACTTGGATGTCCCAATCGTTTATGGATTAAGTCTGGAGGATCTGTAATGGAGCATGCTGTAGAGGAATTAGAAGAGGTAAGATAGTAAAGACCTTGTGATTCATATCCTGCACCAATCACATGTCCCGTACTGCGGTCCTGCATAACAAATGAATCATCAAGAAATATTATGACACAATTTAGGGCACGTGTCAAACGACTGACAGATGCAAAATTAAAAGGACAACTAGGGACATAAAGAACGGAGTTTAGAGTGACAAAAGATAGGGGATTAGCTTGTCCAACCCCTTTTGGTTTTGTTTGGATTCCATTGGCTAAAGTAATCGGAGGAAGGGACTGAATAAATAATATTTGACAATAGTGATTTGTTACCAGAAATATGATCAGAAGCGCCGGAGTCAACGACCCACGATGGACGGATACTAGACTGTGAAACACAAGCGAATGAATTACCAGCAACAACAGAAGTATTAGGCTGAGAATCTGTGGCTACTTGTGGAGACGTATGCTTACTTGCTCGATACTGAAGGTACTCATTGTATTCTCCTTCCGATAAAAGCCTCGGATTTCCTATAGTGTCAGTTTGAGCAACATGAGCATTGTTGGGTGGTTGACCATGCAGAACACGACATACGTTACGAATGTGTCCAAACTTATGACAATGACTACACTGAACATCATTGGGTAGTGGACCATGTAGAGCACGACATACCTCGCGAATATGTCCAAACTTATGACAATAACTACATTTAGTTCAAAAAATTTCAAAACGACCTCCTCCTCATCGATGGGTTATCAACTGACCCTGAGTACCGAAATGGGTTCTTTACAAGAAAGAATTACTTCTACCAAAGAAGGGTCCATAATCTCTATCCAAGTCGTTTATGTACCCGCAGACGATTTGACTGACCCTGCTCCTGCTACGACATTTGCACATTTAGATGCTACTACCGTACTATCAAGAGGATTGGCTGCCAAAGGTATTTATCCAACAGTAGATCCTTTAGATTCAACGTCAACAATGCTTCAACCTCGGATCGTTGGTGAGGAACATTACGAAACAGCCCAAAGAGTTAAGCAAACCTTACAACGTTACAAAGAACTTCGGGACATTATAGCTATCATTGGATTGGACGAATTATCCGAAGATGATCGTTTACTCGTAGCAAGAGCGCGAAAATTTGAGTGTTTCTTATCACAACCATTTTTCGTAGCAGAAGTATTTACCGGTTCTCCAGGGAAATATATTGGTCTAGCAGAAACAATTCGAGGATTTCAATTGATCATTTCCTGAGAATTAGATAGTCTTCCTGAACATGCCTTTTATTTGGTAGGTAATATCGATGAAGCTACCGTTCAGGCTATGAACTTAGAAATGGAGAGCAATTTGAAGAAATGACCTTAAATCTTAGTGTACTGACCCCTAATCGAATTGTTTGGGATTCAGAACTAGAAGAAATCGTTTTATCTACTAATAGTGGTCAAATTGGCATATTATCAAATCACGTCCCTATTGCCACAACTGTAGATATAGGGATTTTGAGAAGACTGAGATGTTCGATTCTCTATGGTTTGAGATGCGAGAACAGAGGAGTCAACGATTGGTGATGGAACCGTTGTGTGATTAGGAGGTGCAGCAAGACGAAGCAAACGAGAAAATAGTTCATTAATTGTAGGAACCGTAGGACTAGCCAAAATCTGATCACGCACCGAATCAAGGTCAGTAGGAAGTCCAATAAGTGTAAGAACTAGAAACAATATGTCTTTGCTCTTGTTTTTCAACGTTCGTAGTGACTGACATCAATTGCTCAAATTCCTCCATGACTGCCCATACATGTCCCAAGTAAGTAGACATCTGATTCCTGTTTCTTTAAGTTGGTCATCCGAGATATCACATCATAAAATCGAGATATGTCATTAGTGTATAAAGCGCAACCTTTTTCCCAAACTGAATAACATGTCTGGAAGCAACGAAACAAGGGCATCAACTTGGGATCAATAAATCGCCACAGGAGACTACATAATTGAGCATCAACCTTCTCCCACTGTGCTTTAGTCTTTTCTGTCTCACTAGCCTTGCTTTTTCATTAATCACAATAGTCTTTTGCGTTAAGTGATCTTGAACACCTTGAACCTTGCACCACAACTCAACCGAGGAAGCCCAAGCTAAATAGTTTGAACTTCCCATTAATGGTTCGGATGTAATCATAGGGCTTGAAGTTCCAATTCCCTTGTTTTTGGGATTAAAAACATCAAATCCGAGAGACATGGTTTAAAAACTTTAAGAAATCTAACCAAAAGAGGTTGATGATTCTTAGAAATCGGAATCCAGAAACTGTAGCAAACAGTCACCGGAAACTTGTTGGAAAAACTAAAGGTGGTCAGAATCAGGATCAAATTAGATGGGTAGGCTCGGAATGGAGATACGAGCCAACTGGGGGAAAATTCTGTTGGAAAAAGTGACTGCCGGCATCGGAAAAGGGGTTGTCAGCGTTGGAAAATAGTTTCAGTGATCGGAATCTAAAAAAAATTGATGGGGTTTAGTCGGAGTTCTTAGACGACCTCACCAGAAAAAAATTCAGTTCAAAAAAGTGAGCGGAAAGGCCCTCACGCGCCGGCGCGTGGAGCTTACTCGCCGTCGGTGCCGCAACATCAGGCGGCGTGTGGTAGGTCTTCTGCCAGTACGGTCGGCTGGGGTTTGGTCGTTGAAGGATGGGGAACCTCGTGGTGGTGTTGGTTTTCGCACAACACTGACCAAAAGTGGTATTTACGCAAATCAGATCTAGAAGCCGCCGGAATTTGATGCACAACGGCTGTCTTAACCTAATTTTATTTCCCTGATGTTTCTCAACTATGCTCTGATACCATGTGAGAAATTATGGGAGAAAAATATATTATTGAATTGTGTATCTACATTATTACATTGAGCCCTATTTATAGATATTACATCTCAATCCTTTTCCATGTAGGATACTATATACAAATCATATTCCTACTCCTATTCTAACATGTTCAATACCCTATTTTATGTTTGCCGCTTACCCTTTTTTTTCTCTTTTTGTAGATTGGTATAATCGATCCAGACTGCAGATTGATCGGGTTGCATCTTTATGATGGACTATTTAAGGTTACCATCTTACAACACTCAAAAAATTGGCTTCTTGGTCTTCGTTTCATAGGTGTAATGTTTACTGAATTAGCTTTTGTGGTGGCATCTTTATGTTTGCAAAAAATTCACATGGACTTCATTGTCAACAGGTTATTCCATTTGATAACAAAGGCCAACTGAAGGAAGCTTTTAACATCAGGTATCCTCGGATCTATCTTTACAAGATTGTGAAAATACATTATCTGCAATTTTCTCCTAGAATTAAGTAACATCCTCAATATGTTACTAAATATTCTCTAGCCAGTGGGTCAGTTTACTTTTCTTGACCTGGACCATTTCACCCACTCAGTGTCTACCTGCCTAATTGCTAAATGCTCCTTTCTTCATTAAATTATAATGGGTGTGTGATTGATAGGAGGGTGCATGGATGATGTATTTCTAGGAGCAAACAAAGAAAAAAGAACAATAGTGAAATCTGTTTTTAAAACATGAGATTAATGCTTAGGATGTGACAAGAATCCAAGTAAGGACCACACTCCAAGCGGTCAGTTAGTGTAAATCATAGGGGACGAGGGTTTAAATTTCTGAAGAGACAAAAAAGTAAGTGATTTTTGCACCTAAGGACGTGGCCTAGTGGTCAATGAAGAGAACCATGAGGTCTCATGGTCAAATCCCAGCGGAAGAGAAAAAATACCAGGTGATTTCTTCCCTCTTCCCAAGTGTCAGTGGGCAGAGTTACTCGGTACCTGTGTTGGTGGGCTGTAGCAGGGACTAGGTGGAATAGTCGAGGTCCGCACAAGTTAGCCCAGACCCACCGTCATATAAAAAGATGATTTCTTTGCCTTAGCCTTGTTCGGCAAAGTTATCCTGTCGTAGTCTGGCACCTGCCTTGGTGGGAAGTAGCAGGTATCTGGTGGAAAGGTGAGTGCGAATTTGCCTGAAAATCATAGGTATCAAAAAATATTCCTGGTCATGACCTCAGCAAGTCAACTTGTAAAGCTGCAGGTTTAAGTTCTGCAGAAGCAGTTTCTGATGGCCATTGATCATTCTGTTAGGACTAGAATTAGTTAATGCCTTGCAGGAAACTGTATAAGGGTGGTATTAGTGTGTTACATGTTCATCCCCTCGTACAGAATTCTAAGAAGTACTAACTAATTTCTATAGCCTACCTTTCAACATGGCACAATGCAGTAGCTACTGGAATATGCTGATGCTGATTTCAGTCAGGAAAACACTACTGATGGCCATTGATCATTCTGTTAGGACTAGAATTAGTTATAATGCCTTGCCAGGAAACTGTATAAGGGTGGTATTACTGTGTTACATGCTCATACCCTTGTACAGAGTTCTAAAAGTACTAACTAATTTCTATAGCCTACCTTTCTACATGGCACAATGCAGTAGCTACTGGAATATGCTGATGCTGATTTCAGTCAGGAAAACACTACTGCATCCAAATCAGCCTGAAGATTTCTTCACTGGATTTTTATCCATTCCATCTTGTGAGACTTGAAGGTGTGAAAGAGGGCATCAACTCAAGGCCTTTGGAACTTTAGTTGCTAGATTCCTGTCATGTACTCCCTCTGTCCCAATTTATGTGGCACCATTTCCTTTTTGGTCTGTCCCAAAAAGAATGTCACCTTTCTATATTTAGAAACAATTTAACTTTATGAGATGATTTACAGCCACACATTTATATAAGGCTTGTTCTGGACCACACATTTCAAAAGTCTTCATTTCTTTATTAAACTCCGTGCCAAGTCAAATGGTGCCACATAAATTGGGACGGAGGGAGTAATTGGTTTTCAGCATTTTTACTGGTTTCTTTCTTTTTCCACTTTCTTTGTTTTAATCAACCAGTTTTTGTTGATTTGTAAAGATTTTTTTATTTTAATAATTTCCCACCAATCTGTTGGTGGTTTTGCTTAAAAAAAAGCAAGTCAACTTGTATAGACTAATTGTTCATTGACCTTTAGCAGATCAATGCATAGCGATCTTCCTTCCAGTCTGTGCTGGCAGTCCAAAATTCATTTCTTTTCATTCTTTTATTTTTTTTCCTGTAGCCTTATTAACTTGATGATGTAGATGAAAACTTACAAAGATTACTGAACTGATTTTTTTCATTTTTTGGATATTTATTGCTGCACTTCATGTTCTCTTTCTTTAAGTTTTCCCAACTAAGAAAGTGAAATTCCTTCTGGATTGGATCATTTCCTATGGCTTGGTCTTCGGCAGGGCTATATTACACATGATGTGACCTCATTTTGTGTTTCAACCTACCTACATGTCTCTTGGTAGTGATTGTTTATCTGAATTATGCTCCTAAGAAGTGTATCCTACACTTGATGTAGGAGGATAGCTGAATAGGTCTGAATCTGTTTCACGAGGGATCTCATGTTGTTATTCATGGGAGCTATTCTTCTTTGACTGATAGTTCATTATTTTGTGGTGTTTTTTTCAGGCTTGAGGAGCTTCAAGTTTTGGATATTAAATTCTTGTATGGTTGCCCAAAGCCTACAATTGTTGTTCTATATCAGGTCTGTGATTGTAAAAATGATGTAGCCATGGTGTGTAATTAACAATTTTCATTCTTTCTAATTATGGTAAGAAAAGTGTCTTTCGAGATGGGGAATTTGATTGGCGCCTTACATTTTTGGATCTGTTGTTAGCAATTGGTTATAGAATGACGTTGTGCACTTCTTTAAAAAAATATGGAGGGGGAGGGGGTCTAAATCCACCAAAGGGATTCATCCGCACAACTGCCATGGTGTTGTCTTCTTTCTGTGTTTAAATTACTTCATTCTTATACTAGTTATGAACCTTTTATATTTGATTGGCAGGATAACAAGGACGCCCGACATGTCAAAACATATGAGGTGTCCTTGAAGGATAAAGATTTTATTGAAGGGCCATGGGCGCAGAATAATCTCGATAATGGAGCTTCTTTGCTAATACCAGTACCTCCGCCACTGTGTGGTGTACTGATTATTGGAGAAGAAACCATCGTTTATTGCAGTGCTTCAGCTTTTAAGGCTATCCCAATTAGACCTGTAAGCACATGTACAACTTACTAATTTTCTTAGTGTCTTGTACAACCACCCCCACCAGCCTCTTCGACTTGAATAAGCCTTTTAAAAGCTTTTAACTAAATTTTATCAAAGATGTTGTCAATTAAATACATGAATGAGATATCGTCTTACAAATGCTTTATTTGTTCTTTCAAGTCTATCACAAGAGCATATGGGCGGGTTGATGCTGATGGTTCTCGATATTTGCTTGGGGATCATAATGGGCTTCTTCACCTACTTGTAATCACTCATGAAAAGGAGAAGTGCGTCAGCTTTTTCTGGACCAAGTCATTTCCACCTTCTGAGTTGCTGGAATGAAATGCTCTCGTGTACCTTTGCCTTGTTGCTGGAATTAAAATGTTTAATGTGGATTATTAATCTGATTTTTCCAGAGTTACCGGACTCAAAATTGAGCTACTGGGAGAAACTTCTATTGCATCAACAATATCATACCTAGATAATGCTTTTGTCTTCATTGGATCAAGCTATGGAGATTCGCAGGTACTTTAAACTGTTGATTTAAAATTTAAGCTAATTTGAAATTTTGTACCCAAGTGCCATTGCTTGTTGCATCTTGTGGTTTTAAAAGGAATATGTACCTTTTGCTATAAATGTATTCTCTGAATTGCATTATAATTGTGCTTTTCAGTGAGATAGGTATCATACAACTACTACTAACCCTCAATCCCAAGCTAGTTGGGGCGGTTACCTAAGTCATCACTGTCCATGTTGTTCAATTTATACGCCTCACTGTCCAATATTAAATTATTAAGGTCCTTTTAACCCTAGAAGCTCGCTAGATTTCTACTAGCATAGAACTCCCTCAACATGATTAAAGCTGTTCCTAGCAAATATTGGATAAATGTGACTGTACCGACTAAACGACAATAACCCTTAATCCCGACTAGTCGATATCACGTATATTGACATTTTTCTTCCATTGTGCTTGTCTTTTCACCAAGTCTGTATGAGATTCTAAAGATTGTAGATCTTTTGAAATAATTTCCTTCCATTGTGCTTTATTTTTCGCCTAGTTTGCATGTATAATGATTTACCACTTATCTGAGATTAAAAATGGCATCCTTGATTACCAATTGGCATGTAGAATTTGATTCATTGGACTTTGAGGTTTTTCAATTTCGGTTGCCTATTCCCTTTGGTGCTTCATGTCACATGTTCCATTTTTCACAGTTCTAATAATTTTTAATTCACGTTCAGCTCGTAAAGCTCAATCTCCAGCCCGACAACAAAGGTTCTTATGTGGAAGTTCTAGAGAGATATGTCAACTTGGGACCAATTGTGGACTTCTGTGTTGTTGACCTGGAGAGGCAAGGTCAAGGTCAGGTTGTGACATGCTCTGGAGCCTACAAGGATGGATCGCTTCGTATTGTTCGAAATGGAATTGGCATAAATGAACAGGTCTTGTCATCTAAATTATTTTTGAGTGAATTCTTATTATGTATTCATATTGCTACAATAACTTTATCTATATGCCCTACTCTTGTAGGCGTCTGTGGAACTACAAGGGATCAAAGGAATGTGGTCTCTTAGATCAGCTACTGATGATCCATATGACACATTCTTGGTTGTTAGCTTCATTAGTGAGACTCGCGTTTTGGCTATGAACCTTGAGGATGAGCTGGAAGAAACTGAGATTGAAGGCTTCGATTCTCAAGTCCAGACATTGTTTTGTCATGATGCTGTATATAATCAGCTTGTACAGGTATAAAAGTATTTTAATCTGTCAGTCTATCAGCTAGATGTTTGTTTGCAAGTGTTCAGTGTATGCCGCTCTGAACAATGTAGTTGTATGAGAATAAAAATGTGAGGCATAAATAGAACTAGATTTTCTTATTCTATCAATCTCCTTGTCTTTCTCCCACTGGCGGGATGAGGACAATATGGAATAATCAGCTACTCGCTACTACTGATGCAAGATTCTGCCAAATGAGAAGGATTGGCAAGCTGCTTTAAGATCTTAATTGACTTGGTATGACAAAATTGGAAGGAAGGAATTTAAATAAATAAGAAGATCGGCTCTTTCACACTGAATGTGGGCAGCATGACTTATCCTACCACTACCTTTACCTTATCAAAAAAAATAAAAAAGACATCCTACCACTGATTGCATTTTTTAGGTCTTTATGGTTTTCATAACAATCCTACAGATAAGATTCTTATCTACCTCCAGGTAATGAATATGAGACACATTTATGATTAGATCAAAATTGTGATTAGATAATATAGATCTGTTTGGGGGATTATATACTTTAGGTCTACGTGGAATTGGTATGTTCTAACTTCTTTTTTTTTTTTTGAAACTGGAAAAGTTGTATTCTTCAGCATTAAGGATATGCTGGCTACCTCCAAAAAAATTACAGAGCTCCTAAAAAATCTACAATTTGATCTGCATCCTCTATACATTGTTGTTTACACCAAGAAAATAAAGATAGAATACAATTCCATTTAACTTTCTGGATGGAATTGGATCTATCTTCAAAACATCTATCATTTCTCTCCCTCCACACAGTCCACCAGATGCAAGATGGTATAATCCTCCACCATCTCTTTTGGGTTTTGCTCCCTCCCTTCTAACCTTTTCTTTTAGGATTATTTAGTGTTGATTTTTCAAGTATGAGATACTCAGAAGTAGATTACAAATTTGTAAATTTTAAGTAGCATCTGCTGGAAGATGATTTCTTGTCCATACAGATAATAGATTATACAAAAAGTCTGTTGTCGATTACATTGTGCAACTAATTCTTTCCTTCTCTAGACTTCAATGGTCTCTACTAGTACTTGTTGGTACTATTTCTGGTTTGTTATGTGCATACTGTAACCGATAGTGTTGAAGATTTGTCGAGTTCGCACTATGATATTATATCAAAATCACAAAAGTTAGAAATGAGAAAATATTAGTACAGAAGCATCTTCGTTGAAGATTTGTCGAGTTCGCACTATGATATTATATCAAAATTACAAAAGTTAGAAATGAGAATATTAGTACAGAAGCATCTTCCTTCAGTATCATCTCTTTTTTGTTAGATAAGTTGTCAGCTTGTGTGACTAAGTTTTGTCGAAGTTCATATATGTATCATCTTTTACATCTTTATTAAGTTGCAAGGCATCATTTTTTGCAATTATGTTCTTTTGTTGGATGAGAGAGAGACAGTCTTTGCTGGAACAAATATAATTGGTTTTGCGCTGTCATATTTGAGTTGTCAATCACTGTTACTGCCTTGTTACACCTATTACGTCCCTATTCGGGTTCATACATTTAAAATTGAGAAACCAGAATCTTCCATTACCTTTCTCTCTCTCTCTCTCTCTCTCTGCATTACTATGGTAGACTAGTGAGTAGTGATCTTACACTGATTGCTTAGGGTATAGTCAATTAACCATCTGCAGCAAGCTCCTTTGTATTTCTGGCTGAATTCTATTTAATAATCTGTATTGCGCATAAATTGCCATGCAGGTTACTTCAAACTCTGTTAGATTGATCAGTTCTACCTCTAGAGATCTGAAAAACGAATGGTTTGCTCCAGACGGCTACTCAGTCAATGTTGCAACTGCTAATGCCACTCAGGTTTACCTCTTGCATTTATTCAGGACTTTATAGCAGCTTGAGACGGGCAACAGCCTGTTGATAATTAATTTTAGAAAAATGTTGAGTAGCTCTATATATCATGGTTGTGAAGTTTTTCTGCCTCCGAAAACAAGATAGAAAAACTATGAAAATGACAGATTCTGTTAGTTGTTACACACTTGTGGCGATTGGATACAGATTCCAATGCACAACTATGCATATTTTTAGTTATCTAGTTTCCAGATCTTATTTCTTGGCACATAAGTCTCATTTTCTTTGTTGGTACTAAGTTGCTGCTTTAAACAGTGAGTTTTTTGTATACCAACTGAACGGAAGTATATTTCCCACAGATATTACTGATTTTCGTGATTAGTTTTCATTACAATAACCATTACTTTGACTTAGAAGGAGAGCTATACTTCGATTATTGTAGACACTTATTCTGTTGCTGTGATCATAGAATTTACTTGTACAAAGTGTAGAATCGGACTTGAGCTCGTAGGTTAATAGTTATTGCCTTTTTAAGTTTATGTTACGGATTCTTTTGTGGACCCTGGGAAAAACCCAATTTCCTTGACCTCTTTTCTCCTTCATATTTGTGACTACCCTTCTATATCTAGATTTAGCAAAAAACAACTGACTTTTGGTCTTCAAAACATCTGCTATTTTTGTCCTTCCAAGCTGCCCAAGAAATGCAAGGTGGTATCATCTTCCATCAATATCATAGATTAAAAGATAAAAGAATAGATACTAGTTACTGAATATATTAAAAAAGATAGAAAGGCATCCATATGTAGTTCCACATAATAAGCGGAGCATACAAATGCAAAATATTACTCCCTCCGTCCCAACTTAAGTGTCTATGTTTGACTGGGCACGGAATTTAAGAAACAAATAGGGTTTTTGTATCTCGTGGTTTTAAATTAAAGATGTCTGTAGTCCTTTAAATTTTGGGGTCTTAAACTTGCCATATAGAATTTTGAAATTGGAAACATAAAATGGAAAGTAAGACACTTAAAATGGAACGGAGGGAATCACCGTCTAAATACATGTGCAAACTTACCGTGTTCTTTTTTCATCTAGAGCTTGGTCAAGTAGAGGGGACTGGCGATTCTGTTTTTTTTGCTAATTTCCTTTACTATAGAAGGAACTTATAAATTCTTTTGTATATATTTTTTCTATCTGTAGGAGTTACTCCCTCTGTCCCAATTTATGTGATACACTTTCCATTTTAGTCTGTCCCGAAAAGAATGATACATTTCTAAATTTAGAATTAATTTAACTTAAAACTTCCTCTTTTACCCTTAATGAAATGATTTACAACCACAAATATCTACGGCTCATTTTAGACCACAAGTTTCAAAAGTCTTCCTTTCTTTCTTAAACTCCGTGCCTAGTCAAACTATATATCACATGAATTGGGACGGAGGGAGTATTATATAAGGCAAAATGGGTGACACAGTTTCCAGATTTAAAAAATAAATCTATATAAGGACCTGCATAATCTTACCTAATGCATAGACCACTTAAGTTTTTGTAACAAGAGAGAGTTACGATTTGCTTCACAATATAAAACATAATTTGCCAGAGATAGGCTGCTTTAGATCTCTCAGTAATATAGTTTATGAAACCTTGTGTAAATGAATACTACTTTGTGAAGTTATGGAGAATTTGAAAGACTTAAATAGTAAAATCACTTAATAATTTTTTTGGAATTTCTTTTTTCTTCAATTAAATTCAGAAACAGAAATAGATAAGAAATTATAAAATAAAAGGATGATATTTTAGATTACTCAATTTAGAACCAATTCACAATTCACCAGGGCTTTTTTATTGTGGCAACCACGGACACCTTAGGATGTTGTTGAAAGCTAAGGTTTCTTTTCCTTTTTTCGGGGTCATGCTTTACCTTATTTAGTTGCAAACCTTTGTCGCTCCACTCTTTTGCCAATTAGCTCATCTGCTGCGTTTTTTTTTTATTTTACAGGTACTGTTGGCTACTGGGGGTGGCCATCTGGTATATCTAGAAATTGGTGATGGGGCGTTGAATGAAGTAAAATATGCCAAGTTGGATTATGACATCTCGTGCCTGGACATAAATCCAATTGGCGAAAATCCAAACTACTGTCCCATAGCAGCAGTTGGAATGTGGACAGACATAAGTGTCAGAATATATTCACTTCCCGACTTGAATCTCATTACAAAGGAGCAGCTAGGAGGGGAGATAATTCCTCGTTCTGTTCTTATGTGTTCCTTCGAAGGGGTATGTTCTCTATCTTTATAGTGGCCTTGTATGCCTCAAGTATCCATTTTCTTTTGGGAAATGACAAGCAGGGGTATTACGTTTCATATCTGGGACTGCCCTGTGCAGAAACCAGGAAACAACTGGGCTAAAAGGGGAGGGGTGGGGTGCCATCTGGTCTCTGATTATGGGCTCTTTGTTTTTTTTTTTTTGTTGTTGTTGATAAAGCTCTGTTCATAGTCTTTCTTGGCAGGTTATCATCAGAAAGGAAACTACAGCTAGTTATGATAGTTTTGAAAGTTATGGCAATTATAGCCAGATATGGGTGATTGTTGGCACGTTTATTAGTTGTGCTCTATAATCATGTTAGGGTTGAGGTAAAAAGGATAACTTGATAAGTCTTAAACAATCATGAATCCTTCAATGAGCGTCCTTAAGTATTCTTCTATTTCAGTTAGCCCTCAAGCTAACCCAACTACTTTTTTTTATTATTTCATAATTCCTCTAGAATATTTGTACTGTTTCCCAGTCGTCTTCTAAAATTGCGAAAACGGCTTCTGGCATCGTTACTAGAATAGCCCTATTAACTCAAATATTGTAACACCTACTTTTTCCAATCAAGGGCAAGAGTCATTTACATTTCTCTGTCCTTTGTTGCTAGGATTTTGCGATTCTTATTTGACAAGAGAAGGAAGGTAAGAAAGAAAGGAAGGAATAGTTTAAAAGAGGGAAAAAGTTGCACCAGATTGCATATTTTCAACACGCACCAACCTCTATCCTAATGTATTCTTGTTTTTCTCTTTCCCTCTTACATTGCTGTGTTTGTATGCTAATATAAGATAAAAAGACACGATAGTACAAAATAATTTCCCTTCACCTTTGATGAGATTACATATTTTTGAGGCAGAAACACGATTTCCTGATGTATTTTTTTCTTATAGAATCTAGTGGATGTGGTTTATTGAGGTGAAAGTGTCATTTATGGGGTTAACCGAGAGTTAACAAAATTATAATCCCCTCTTCCACTCACCCCATCTCAAGAAAAAAGATGAGGGCCCAACATCAGGAAACGAGAATTGAGATAGGTCCCGCTTTGATACCATGTGAGAAATAAAAGCATGGGAAAAATATTACTCCCTCTGTCCCAATGGACAATTTATATGACACACTTTCCTTTTTAGTCAGTCCAAAAAAGAATGACACATTTCCTTATTTGACAACAATTTAACTTTAAACTTAACCTTTTACGCTTAACGAGATGATTTATAACCACACAAATATCTTTGGTTTGTTTCAGACCACAAGATTCAAAAAAAATCCTTTATTTCTGAAACTACGTGCCAGTCAAACTACATGACATAAATTGGGACGGAGGGAGTATTGATTTGTGAATTTACATTATTACATTGAGCCCTAATTATAGTATTCTATGCACACTTGTGGTGATTAGATACAGATTCTAAGACATACTTTCGTTGTAATAATGTAGAATACACAATTCAATAATATTTTTCCGGTGCCTTAATGTCTCACATAATATATCAGAAAATAGCCATGAATATTGTTGTGCTGCCTGCCTCTAGTATGTTCTTTTGCCTCTGTTTCTTTCTTTTTCTTTGGGTCTAAAACTCTCTCCCTTTCAGATATCTTATTTACTATGTGCTTTGGGAGATGGCCATCTCTTGAATTTTGTATTGAGCATGACTACTGGTGAGCTGACAGATAGGAAAAAAGTGTCTCTTGGGACCCAGCCCATAACACTTCGTACATTCTCATCTAAAGATGCTACACACGTCTTTGCTGCCTCTGATAGGCCGACAGTTATTTACAGCAGTAACAAGAAGCTGCTTTATAGCAATGTAAATCTAAAAGAAGTTAGTCATATGTGCCCATTCAACGTTGCAGCTTTTCCAGACAGGTAATTTGTTCCTTCCTTTTCTTCACTTTTACTGGTAAGATTGTGTCTGTTGACTAAAACTTGAATATGGTACTCTATTGGGAACTTCTATTTGTCTCTTGATTTAGTTGTTCAATTACATTTTGAGTCATGAATTGCTAGCTCAGCAGGCACCTATTACTGGTGTCGACATATTAAAGAATTAAAATGTCTTCCATATATTATTGACAAGCTAACATCATAGTTGATTTTTGCTATATCTTCCATGTCTGTCAGAATCAAAGAGTGTTAGAAGTATCAGAATTTGTTAATTGTAGTTTCTATTTTTTTTATTAATTGTGTCCTATATTTTCTATGCTTAAGAGCTTTAATAGCTATTTCTCTTTTGTCAACAGCCTCGCCATCGCGAAAGAAGGTGAGTTAACAATTGGCACTATTGATGAAATTCAAAAGCTTCACATCCGTTCAATACCCCTTGGGGAGCATGCACGTCGCATCAGCCATCAAGAGCAGACCCGGACGTTTGCTCTATGCAGCGTAAAGTATACTCAGTCAAATGCAGATGATCCTGAAATGCATTTTGTCCGCCTGTTAGATGATCAGACATTTGAGTTCATATCAACGTATCCCCTCGACCAATTTGAATATGGTTGTTCCATACTTAGCTGCTCCTTTTCTGATGATAGTAATGTGTATTATTGCGTTGGGACTGCATATGTGATGCCAGAGGAAAATGAACCTACCAAGGTAAGGGAACTATCGATTTGAGTTCAAATCATAAGGTTTGCTTATATCTTGTGATTTGTAATGAACTATCGATTTGAGTGGTTTTCGGTTCTCAAGCCATATTGTTTTCCTCAGAATTCATCTGATATCTTACCTATAGATGGAACTTCACATCTTTCCATCACCATCCCCACTTTGTTCTCTCTCTCTTGTTTTGTTTGATTGATGATGCCCCTACATGGGTCATGTGGTAGATCGTATCTTTGGTGATCTTTTCTTTCAACTGTTTTGCAGTTTCAACTCGATTCTTATATTCCTTGCTTAACTGAAATGTTACAACAGATATGGGACTGAGGGAGGACTGCATTCAATGGATATAAAGAATTGTATAATATTTTATACATTAAAGCTGTAGTAATTAATGTTGATTGATAACCTCAGATGGTAGTCTTTTTATTCCCCCTTCCCCTTCCCCGCCCCCCCCCCCCCCCCTTTTTTTTTTTTTTTTTTCCTCTTCCCTAAAAAAGAACAAAACAATAGAACAACAACAACAACATGCCTAGTGAAATCCCACATCGTGGGTCTGGGGAGGGTAGAGTGTACGCAGACCTTCTACCTTGGTAGGTAGAATGGTTGTTTCCGAGAGACCCCTGGCTCAAGACAGGCATATGCACAAGCAAAAACAAGAGAAAACAGTCATACCCGGTCAAGAAATCTAAAGCGGTATGAAAATGTTGGTATCAAAGCGAATACGTAATGATAGTGCATTTTGAAAAAAATAAATAACTAACACAGCAGCAGAAATCAAACTACAAGGGACTATAAAGCAATACTACACCTATTCGTATGATATGCTAAGCGGACCTACAGTAATAACACTATAACTACTTGTCTGTAAGCGTAAGTAGGACTACGCTCGACTACCTACTACCCTTCTATCTTAATCTGTGTCCTCCACAACCCCCTATCTAAGGTCATGTCCTTAGTCAATTGCACGTGTGTCATATCTCATCTAATCACCTCTCCCCAATACTTCTTCGGCCTACCTCTACCCCTCATGAACCCTCCATAGCCAACCTCTCACACCTCCGCACTGGGGCATTTGTGTCTCTCCTCTGCACACGCCCGAACCATCTCAACCTCGCTTCCCGCATCTTATCCTCCACCGAGGCCACTCCTACTCTGTCTCGGATATCATCAATTCTAATCATATCTCTCCTTGTATGCCCACACATCCATCTCAACATCCTCATCTTCGCCACTCTCATCTTTTGGATGTGCGACGTCTTGACTGGTCAACACTCCGCCCTATACAACATTGTCGGTCTAACCACCACCCTATGAAACTTGTCTTTAAGTTTTGGTGACACCTTTTTGTCGCACAAGACTCCAGATGCGAGCCTCCATTTCATCCACCTTGCCCCAATACGATGTGTGAGATCATCATCAATCTCTACATTCCCTTGGATAATAGACCCGAGGTACTTGAAGCTTTCTTTCTTCGGAATGACCCGAGTACCAAGCCTCACCTCCTCGCCTGTCTCAGGCTCGCTCCCGTTGCTGAACTTGCACTCCAAATATTTTGTCTTGGTCCTACTCAGCCTAAACCCTTTAGACTCCAGAGTCTGTCTCCAAACCTCCAGCTTAGCGTTCACTCTACTACGAGTCTCATTAATCAGGACTATATTATCTGTGAATAACATATACCATAGCACCTCCCCTTGGATTTGTTGGGTAAGTACATCCATCACCAAAGCAAATAAGAAAGGACTAAGAGTTGATCCCTGGTGCAGCCCCATCAATACTGGAAAGTGTTCCGAGTCTCCTCCTATTGTCCGTACCCTGGTCTAGGCTCCATCATACATATCCTTGATCGCCCTAGTGTATGCCACAGATACACCTTTAGCCTCCAAACATCTCCATAGAACCTCCCTAGGTACTTTATTGTATGCCTTCTCGAGGTCGATGAAAACCATATATGTCTCTCTTCCTCTCCCTATACTGCTCCACCAACCTCCTAATAAGATTAATGACTTCTGTGGTTGAACGCCCCGGCATGAATCCAAACCGGTTCTCGGAAATGGACACGCCTCTTCTCACCCTCATCTCCCCAACCCTTTTCCAAACTTTCATAGTGTGGCTCATCAGCTTGATACCCCTATAGTTGCAACTCTGGATATCACATTTGTTCTTGCACAAATGAATCATTGTACTCCACCTCCATTCTTCGGGCATTCTCGCCGTCCTAAAAATGACGTTAAACAATTTCGTCAGCCACTCCAAACCTACCATATCTGCGCTCTTCCAAAATTCAACTGGAATCTCATCATGCCCGGTCGCTCGTCCCCTGCGCATCCTGCGAACATCACCCTTCACCTCCTCAACCTTAATGCTTCTACAATACCCAAAATCTCGATACCTACCAGATTGCTCCAGATCCCCAGCACAATATCTCTGTCTTCTTTTTCGTTAAGTTTATGGAAGTAAGACTGCCACCTCCGCCTAATATGTGCGTCCTTTATGAATTATTTAGGAGAGATGTGAGTTTAAATCATCAGTAGCTAGTTTAAGCAAACTAATCCTTTACTGGAGGGAGAAGTCGTGGTTCAAAGCAATTTTTACACCTCGAGGCTGTTTTGGTTGATCTAAGTTTGTTTCAAGTCAAAACTGATAAGCTTGCAACTTTGTGCCTTCAATGTAAAGAAAACTTTTTTTCTGGGGCTAGTTTAATTCACTGATGTTCATTTTATGGTTATTTAAGATACATTAATGATGAGCAATTGCAGGGCCGAATTTTAGTTTTTATAGTTGAAGATGGAAAGCTCCAACTAATTGCAGAGAAAGAAACTAAGGGAGCTGTCTACTCTCTAAATGCCTTCAATGGGAAACTGCTTGCTGCAATCAATCAGAAGATTCAATTGTACAAGTGGGCTTCGCGTGAGGATGGTGGCAGCCGAGAATTGCAGACAGAATGTGGACACCATGGTCATATATTAGCTCTTTATGTTCAAACACATGGGGATTTTATTGTTGTCGGTGATTTGATGAAGTCTATTTCTCTGCTGATTTTCAAGGTAACTTTTGGAAGTAAATATAGTATTCTAATGCTTTAGAATTAAAATTTACAACATTACTCTTAATTCCTAGCTTCTTGCGAGTAGCCTAATTTATCTTACTTCAGTAAGAAGGCATTGCTGACATTCACAATATCATTCATGTTTAGCATGAGGAGGGTGCTATAGAGGAGCGAGCCCGAGACTATAATGCTAATTGGATGTCAGCTGTTGAGATTCTTGACGATGACATTTATCTTGGTGCTGAGAACAACTTTAACCTTTTCACGGTCAGGAAAAATAGCGAAGGTGCTACAGATGAGGAGCGAAGCCGTCTTGAAGTGGTTGGTGAATACCACCTTGGTGAATTTGTTAATAGGTTTAGACACGGTTCGCTTGTCATGCGACTGCCAGATTCAGATGTTGGCCAGATACCGACTGTCATATTTGGCACAGTGAATGGTGTTATAGGGGTCATTGCATCACTTCCTCATGATCAGTATTTATTTTTGGAAAAGCTGCAGATAAACTTACGGAAAGTGATAAAGGGTGTGGGAGGACTTGGCCATGAGCAGTGGAGGTCGTTTTACAATGAGAAGAAAACTGTAGATGCTAAAAACTTTCTTGACGGAGATTTGATTGAATCATTCCTAGATCTTAGCAGGAACCGGATGGAAGAGATTTCTAAAGCAATGGCAGTTCCAGTTGAGGAACTAATGAAGAGAGTAGAAGAGTTGACAAGGTTGCATTAGTTAATCTTCTATGGTCTTCCTCTTCCCCAGCTTGTAATATTTCACAGTTCTCTCCTTTGTTTTTGTTTTCTGTGGGGTTGTGATACAAGGTCTTATCCGTATATCTGTACTTATCATCTGATATTTTTTTTTAATCGCTGCTGAATTTTCATTTTAAGTTAAAAAAGGATGATCTAGTAGAATAATTGTTTCTCAAAACGCGCAAGTGTCCAGGGCTCTTGCAATTTTTTGGCTCCCATTTTAGTTGCATCCTACTTATACAACGAAAACAAGATGATACAAGTGACTGCTCTTGTGCTTGCAGTGGACTATGTGTATGGTTGTTACAAGAAGAATGTAGTGAAGTTCTGAAAATTTTCATTTTGTGCCTCTCACAACTGACACTAGTTGCTTGAGATTTTTTTTGTTTCACAAGTTAGTGGACCCAAAGGCGTAACCAACTTGTGAGAAAGAGTCTCAGAACTTCAGACATTCTTGGTGTGGAAAATAACTCTGCATTCAACATGTCTGGTTTACCTGGAATTTGGTCAGCAGAATGCGCAATGAGGTGCTATGTACATAAGTGTCCCTTTGCTTAATAGGGAAAGGGAACAAACAGAAGGGTCAACAAATTGTCTTGGTCTTTTTCAGTTTCTGAAGAAAAACTAAAGAAAATGAGGAAGTCTTTTACTATTAGGTTTCGTAGAATTTGCAGTGTTTTCACTTTCTCGTCTCTTGTCCAAACTCTCTTTCTTTTCCCTAGTTTCCTAAACTTGTACGGTGTTACAGCCAGACAGGAGAATGGCTTAGAGTTCATGTCAGTGTCGAGTTTGTCTCGATAAAGAATAGGAACCATTGACTTTATACTCTTGGCCTAAGAGTCTCTGTGCTTTTTAGAAGTGATTTCATTTTATCAAAGTGTTAAATACTAGATTTGCAAGGGATTGAACTATTTTTTATGAATATAATCTATGCGTGTCTATCAAAAAATGTTTGTTCATTTTTTTTTATTGTAGACATGAATCAAAAAGGTTCAAGAAACTGTTATCTTCAATTTAAAATTTCACAAATAAATACATAAGAGCTTTTTATTTATCTTTTATTAATTATATTTGAAATATACTTAGTTACATGTTTATCTCATAGAGAGGGTAAGTGTAGAATACTATAAGAGAGAATGAGATCTCTTGGCCTCTTACAATTTGAATAAAAGAAAATGATTTTTTCAGATTTCTTATGTGTTTTTTTCAGATCTCTTATGTGAAAAAAATGAAAATTTCTTGTAAAATTGTCATAAAACTAAAAAAAAGTTCGTAAAGGTCAAAAAATCATTTCTCCCATAATAAGAGCTTCTAGTGTAATTAACCATTAATATTTCGTGGCATTTTTTTAAAAAAAATATATCATTTCTTCGTAAAGCAAATCCAAACACGTGTACTCTTTTCTAAAAACTCAACCTAAACCAATTTGACGAAATAACAAAATTGCATCCTAATGCAAAGGCCATTAGATCCTAAAGAAGAAAGTGTCTAGGAAAGCATGAATTAATGTGTAAAATATTTAAAAGATGGAACTAGTAAAACACATGTTGTATACCTAGACATTTCTTAGTCGTCTGTTTTTTTTTCCTTTATTACATATCACAACCCTAACTCTAAATCGGGCAAGGATATAAAAATTATTTTGAATCTAATTAAAGTTTGGTGCACAACTGTAGTTTGAAAGTCTAATACCACATCAAATTTACAGAAAAAGAAAGTGTATCATTTATACATGCCAATTATGAGAACTTGGTGATGACATAATCCCTTCTCTCCCTGTATTTGTGATTTTTGAGCAAACTGAAAAGAAAGAAGCCACTTTATACCAATTTTCATTTTATATCTATATTATTTTAAAAATATGAATATAAATGTTGGTTGACCAAAATAAACTTAAAAGTTGAACGACTTTTATACTTTTACAACAGCAACATACCCAGTGCAATCCCACAACATGGGGTCTGGGGAGGGTAGAGTGTACGTAGACCTTACCTCTAACTTGGTAGGTAGAGTGGTTGTTTCCGAGATAGCCTTGGCTCAGGACAAGCAAAGCAGAAAAAGTCAGTCCCGCTCAAAAAAATTTTAAAAAATAATAACTAAAATTTAAAAATTTAAAGCAGTATGAAAATACTGACAGCAAACGCGAATACGCCATAATAGCGTATCCTGAAAAGGAAAGGAAAACAAAAGAAGAAAGAAGCAGTAACTAACATAGATAAATGATATAAACCAAGTACATTAAAGAACGCATACCAATAGAAATAAAATTACAGAAGACTATAAAGCAATACTACACTTATTCTTATGATATACTAAGTGGGCCTACAGTAATAACACTAAAGCTATCCGTTTATACCTTTAATAAGTTATAATTCTATTCCTTATAATCACCTAACAAAACTAAGTATTATCCTATTACTACTAGCGTTACTAATCCTACTTCTTCAAACTACCTAACAGAAAAAACTTCTTATTGAATACTACTGGCCATAAGCTAGGACTATCAATCCTATTACAACTAATGTTACTCAATTTAACTATTAATCCTATTAATACATTTCTCAATGATTATCATATTGCACTTCGGAAGTCAACTCAACTACAAACTTACCTTACGTTTTGATATGGGAGCCAACCACTTCTATATAAAAATTAAAACCATTATTTCACATTCTCCATCGTAAACTTTTCAAGAAGTATGAATTTTAAGCTTTGCTACTGCTTTGAAAAGAAGATAACAAAATTTGGCAAACTTCTCGAGAGGTATTATTTCTTTTCATTATTATAATTTTTATTTTCAACTTTATTATTTGTGTTTGGAGGTCTCTGCGTCAACTTATCAACCGTGTTGTCTTGCTTTAACTTAGAATTTTGATAACTTATTATTCCATAGGCTAAAAATCAACTCATACATATAAGTTCTTGGAAGTGAAACTTATTACATGTCCTAGATACATTGCAAAAGAAAAATCTGATGGTAGTGTGTTTAATTTTTTAAGTTCGTGCATGTAGTGGGAGATGGATTTGATGTGATTACGACAACTTCTAATGGAAATAAGTTTATCAGATGGTTGTAGAGGATACATGGGCGTCTCAACGATATTGGTAGGAAAGGTTCTTTTGAAATAATACGAATAGAAGGTAATACTCTAATCGAAATACTTAATCAGATTAAACGGTTTGATTCTTTTTCAGATGTCTATATTACTTATAGAATAATCTTGCCACAGTGGAGAAGGTTTTTGTAACTCGAAAAGCCGTTTCGCTTATTTTTCCTTGAAACCCCTAAATTACCCTTCCCGAGTCTTTATTTTCTTGTTTGTGACTTGCGGGGATGGATGGCATGGTTATCGAGGTGATCGGCTAGGTTTCAGACCCATTTTGGTAGGTTTGACAAATTCCAAGTTAAGATAGTAGAAGAGTTTGACCCATAGTTGACTTTCGGATAAACACTTCGTTCGTAGTTTCGTCAGTTTCATTAGCGGCGTTTATGACTTAGTAGAGCCCTTAGTTCGGTCCCTGAGGCAGCCTGGTGAGTTTTGAGGGTTAGGTTGTAAAATTGTGGAATTAGAATTTAAAAGTTGACTTAGTCAAACTCGAGCCTTAAACACCTTTTTCGAGAAATTCGAGTGCGCGAGCAGGTCTGAAATGTGTTTATGATAGGAATTCATGTTTAGTTTGTGTCCGGGAGGTCCCTGGAGTGTTTCGGGTTGTTGACGGAGAGTTAATAAGTTTTAGGCATTGCTGGTGTCTGGTCCAGCACCTTTGTTTTCGCTTTCGCGGGTCCGCCTTTGTGGAAGTTCAGCTCGCAAAAGAGAGATTTGACCATGAGCTGAGGGTCCGCCTTAGCGGAAATGTTCCTCGCAGATACGGGTGCGCCTCTGCGGAGTTTTCTTCCGCCCCGCCCCGAACCCACCCCGTTGGCCAGCCTTAGTATTGGCTCAGTTCGGTAGCTTTCTTGGGGCATGTGGTGACCAAAGATGGTATTATGGTAGATCCTAAGAAGATTGAGGCAGCCCAGTATTGGGTTCAGCCCACTTCAGTCACCGAAGTTTGGAGTTTTCTCGGCCTTGCAGGGTATTATCGGCGATTCGTAGAGGGATTTTCATCCATTGAAGCTCCGTTGACTAGACCCAAAAGGATGCAGATTTTCAGTGGTCTGAAGAGTGTGAGGTGAGCTTCAAAAAGCTCAAGGCCTTATTGACTACCGCTCTGATTTTGACCTTGCTAGTCGAAGGAGAGAGCTTTATCGTGTACTGTGATACTTCTGAAGTAGGTCTTGGGTGTGTGTTGATGAAGAATGGAAAGTGATATCTTACGGCTCGAGGCAACTGAATGTTCATGAAAAGAATTATCCCACCCATGACTTGGAGTTGAAGGCGATCATGTTTGCCTTAAAGATTTTGGGGCATTATCTATATGGGGTACATTATGAGGTGTATACCGACTATCGTAGTACTCAGTACTTGTTTAATTAGAACGATCTTAATTTGAGGTAGCGTATGTGGTTGGAGATTTTGAAAGACTATAACATGTCTGTCTTATATCACCCAGACAAAGCAAATGTGGTAGCGGATGCCTCGAGTCTCAAGGCGGTTAGCATGGGTAGTTTGGCTATGTTGCATATGGAAGAGCGTCATATGGCTATGGATGTTCAGTCTTTGGAAAATCGGTTTGTTAGGCTTGATATTTCAGATCCTAATATGGTGTTAGCTTGTGTGGAGGTGTGATCTTCCTTATTGGAGCAGATTAGATCTCAGCAGTTTGATGATGCTCAGTTGTGCAAAATTCGTGACAAGGTGTTACGGGGGGAGGCAAAAGAGGTTGTGATTGATAGTGATAGTTTTTTGAGGATGACATGACTAGATTTATCATGGAAAAGGCTCATAGTTCAAAGTACTCCATTCACTCATGGACTACAAATATGTACCCTGACTTGAGAAAACGTTATTGATGGTGCAGGATGAAGAGGTATTTAGTAGAGTTTGTGTCCCGGTGTTTGAATTTCCAGCAAGTAAAATATGAGCACCAGAAGTGTGGTGGTGTGCTTCAAAGGATGCCCATTCCCGAGTGAAAGTGGGAGCAGACTGCCATGAAGTTCGTGGTAGGATTGCCCCGTACCTTGAGAAAGTTCGATGTTATATGGGTCATTATGGACAGGTTGACCAAATCTACCCATTTTATTCCAGTTCAGACTACTTATAATTCCGAGAAGTTGGCTAGCATTTACATCCGAGAGATAGTCTGATTGCACGTTGTGCCAATTTCTATCATTTCTGACTGGGGTACGCAGTTTACTTCTCACTTTTAGCGGTCTATGCAGAAGGAGTTAGGTACTAGAGTTGAGTTTAGTACAACCTTTTACCCTCAAACCGATGGTCAGTCTAAGAGGACTATTCAGGCTCTCGAGGACATGTTGCGAGCATGTGTGATTGACTTTAGTGGTTATTGGGACCATTTTCTGTCCTTGGCGGAGTTTTCCTACAACAGCAGTTACCATTAGAGTATTGAGATGACACCATTTGAGGCCTTGTATGGTAAGAGGTGTTGTTCTCCCGTTGGGTGGTTTGATGTTTTTAAGGTTCGACCTTGGGGTACTGATCTTTTGAGAGATTTGTTGGATAAGGTTAAGTTGATCCTGTACCAGCTTCTTACAACCCAGAGCAGACTGGAGAGTTCGCCCTTTGGAGTTTATGGTTGGAGAGCTAGTTTTGCTGAAGGTTTCACCTATGAAGGGTGTGATGAGGTTTGGGAAGAAATGAAAGCTTAGCCCGAGGTTTATTGGTCCTTTTGAGATCATGGACAGAATTTGTGAGGTGGCCTATGAGTTGATTTGACCTCCTGAATTATCTAATGCGCACCTTGTGTTTCATGTGTCGATATTGAGGAAGTATGTTGCTGATGATTCACATGTGATTAGATGGGATTCGGTGACACTGAGCCAGAACTTAGCTTATGAGGAGGAGCCTGTAGCTATTTTGGATAGGTACGTTCGGAAGTTGAGGTCCAAGGAGATAACTTCCGTGAAAGTGCAGTGGAGGAATCGCCCAGTGGAGGAAGTTACACGGGAGACTAAGTCTGATATACAGGCTAACTACCCCGAGCTATTTGAGAGTCCAGGTATTTCTTTTTCTTTATTGTTCGAGGATGAACCTTTATTTAAGTTGTACCTGATGTAACGACTCGAAAAGTCATTTTACTTATTTTGCCTTGAAACCGCTAAATTACCCTTCCCGAGTCTTTGTTTGGTTGTTTGTGACTTATGGGGATGGGTGACACAGTTCCCGAGGTGATCGGATAGCTTTCGAACCCATTTGGTTGGTTTGATAAAATCTAAGTTAAGAGAATAGAATAGTTTGATCCATAGTTGACTTTCGGGTAAACACGATTCGTTCGTAGTTTCGTCGGTTCCATTAGCTCCGGAATGACGTTTATGACTTAGTCAAGCCCTTGGTTCGGTCTCCGAGGCAGTCGGGTGAGTTTTGGGGTTAGGTTGTAAATTGTGAAATTAAAACTTAAGAGTTGACTTTAGTCAAACCCGAGCCTTAGAGATCTTTTCCGAGAAATTCGAGTGCATGAGCAGGTCTTGAATGTATTTTATGATAGGAATGCATGTTTCATTTGTGTCCGAGAGATTCCAGTAGTGTTTCGGGTGGTTGACGGAGAGTTGGTGAGTTTTGGATATTGATGGTGTCTGGTGTGCGCTCTAACGCCCTTCTTTCTGCTTCCACGGGTCTGTCTCTGCGGAGATCCGGCTCGCAGAAGCGAGATTTGACCATGAGCTTAGGGTCCGCCTTAGCGGACATGTTCTTCGTAGGGGCGGGTGCGCCTCTACGGAGTTTCCTACTACCCCAACGGATGTCCGGAATTTTGGGTCGTGACAGTTTTCAAAATTGAAATTGATAAAATTTTATTTAAGATCAACAGTGTCTCAAGAGAGATAAAACGGATTGGCGATACTATTAATTGAAAATGTATTATTACAAAATATTGATTATAAAAAAAAATATTAATAACTATGCCTCTCAAAAAGCTAGAAAGATAGATTTTAGATATAAAATATATATATATATATATATATATATATATATATATATAAAGTAGCCCCCCAAAATTATGGGTGTCTTAGGCAATGGCCTTATTGGCCTAATGCTCAAGACACCCCTGAGAGGATAGACAGCAAACATAAGCAATATGTTCCAATTTTGAACAACGTTTTTGGATGAAACAAGCAAAGCATCACCCACCAGCGAAAAATAGGTATTTGAATTTAAAAAAATCATATTTGGTAATATAATAATAATTTTCAGTATATAATGAAAATAAATACAATATCTGATCACTAGCTCAGTTCCTAATATTGAATTATTATAATCCTAACTTGTGTTTTACATAGATAAAAACATAAAGGATATATATATCAAAAATAATATTTTAATGGAAAGTATTAAGTGTATACGATAAAATAATATTTTTGTACCTCATAAAATAAATAATATATAATTTTAAATAATATTACTTACCATTTGTTATGATTGACAGTGAATAACGTACAAGACACGTTCGTTGAGACTAGTATTCTTCAAAAGAACAAAGAAGAAGAGAGAAATACACTATGCAGTGACCGAGTCCTTTTAGAAAAGCTTAAATTTGTTAAGGTTTGGCCTGAATTTCTACCTTATTTGGACTCTACATCATAATTGTGTTTAACTTTAAAAAAGTTTTCTTACTGGAAAATATTTTCTTGGTAGAAAATGACTCTTCTATGTCTATACTTTTATTGGAAGAACTGATTTGGACTTCTATAAATAGAAGATATTTAATTTTCTTTTCATACACAACACAATAACATTCACAATGTAGTCGTTTAGAGAGTTATACTTAGAAAATATTTCTTCTCAATAGCTCATATGCTTTCTTTTATATTAGTTTTCTCATATACCAGTCAATTGGTCAAAGCATATTTTTATGCATATTATAATATACTTTGCTTTGTGTCTGATTTATTTCCCATCAAAGTTTACAAAAATTAGCTATCGCATGACGTCCTATTATTTCAATCCCAACAAGTGGTATCAGAGCCAATGATTCAACGAGGTTGAAGACGGGTTCAAAGCAGGTCAGATTAAGCTGAATAAAATTTTTGTCTAAAATACTACATGTGAAGATGGATTTTCAATCGTATTTTCAATATTCCTGTTGATGCATCTATAAAAATAAAATATAAATTAAATTATTTTTAAATCATAATATTTTTAGGCTTATTTTTAACTGTGACAAGCATCACAATGAAAACTATGTAAAGAGGAGGTGGATGCCAGAAAATTCAGGTCAATGGGAGATTGTTAGGGTTTGCCCAGAATTCTCTGTCTTATTTGAATTCTACATCATAATTGTGTTTAAATTCAAAAAAAAAATCTTGGTGGAAAAGAACTCTTTTATATCTATACTTTTCGTGTAAGAGAAATTTTGAATTTCTATAAATAAAAGATCTTTAATTTTCTTCTCATACACGACACAAAAGCATCCAAAATGTAGTCGCTTACAGAGTTTTTCTTAGAGAAATTTTTTCCTCAATAGTTCTTATGCTTTCTTTTATATTACTTTTTGTTGGAAATTTGCCTTTGGCGGGAGTTGCGACCGACCAACTTTAACGGCTTAAACACTAGTGTAACGTATGTTGGAGAATCCGGTTCTTCACACATGCATGATCTACTAAGTACGTAGATAACCGTAGGGCCAAGAATCGTCAAATTTCATTGAGAAATGAAAGAGATATTGGTTCACGAAGTAAGGTGTTTGAAGCATGGAAAGTGTGGTATTGTGTGTAATTCTCCCTCATCGGTAGAGGAAGAAAGAAGTGTTGTGTATATAAGATTCGAAATTGGTTTGGGGTTTGGGACCCCAAGGGGTATCCCATGTGTTTAAAGGAGGGAGGACCTAGATGTGCTTCGGTTCGAGGAAAGACCACACGCACGCCGCCGCCGCCCGCCCGTCCCGTCCGGCTCCGAGTTCCGGGTTCCGGGTTCTCGGGTCACGGGTCGTGGGTCGTGGGTCGTGGGCTGTGGGTCTTCTGATATTATCTTTTTGGGCCAGAAAACTTTGCCAGAAGTACAGTTTGATCCCGAAGTTTCCAAATGTACGCTTCGGACCGAATTCTTTCGGATGTACGCTTTGGTCCCCGAAGTTTCAAGATGTGCGGTTTGGTCTCTCAAGTTTCCGAGAACTGACGAGTCAAAGCGATTTGCCAAGCACTCAATTCAGCCATTTATTTTGGCTGAATTACTCCTCCTATAATGGCCAAATCCGTTGGTCTTTCACCATTTATGTTGGTGGCTTTACTACCTCCATAATGGCCATTATTTGGCTATTATGGAGGCAGTTTTTCAGCCCCTCCCTCACCTATATAAACACCCCCTTACACCATTGTTGAGCACTAAGACATATGCACGAAAATACGAAACGAGATGCAGAAAAAACAAAGTGCACGAAAATACACAACCGAAATAGTTTTCTTCCTACAACTTCCAAGCATCATTTCGTTACTCAATATTCTTCACGGTAGCTCTTCAGTTTCCTTTGCTCAAGGGTTCCATTGCTGTTTTATCTTGGGAGACAAATTGTCCAGGACGTATAAAGGATACATACGGGGCAATATTGTCTTAAGGACAGAGTGCTACACTCGACTCAACAAAAACCAATTTATATTTTTCCGTCTTCTACAAAACTGGAATTTTCAGTTTTTCTTGTGTAACAATTGTAATTTTCAGATTTCATGTTGAATTATTGAATCTTTGTTTATCCTTTTGAATACTTGTAATAGTTATATACTTCCCGTACTGCTTTATAAAGTACCATAGAGCAAAATCTCCCAACACTTTTCTCATATGTAGTCCCTTATATATATATACTTTTCTTTGTGTCTGATTTATCATCTATCAAGATTTGTAATAACTAGCTTTCGCATGACGCCCCGTTATTCTATCCCAACAAAATTTTCTTTACATTTGCAAGCTATAGTCATGGAGTCGGTGAGTCAATAATGATTCTAATTAGGATGTATCTCAAAACATAAAGAAAGTTATATTTCTTTTCAAGTTTAGATGTTTTTATGAATATCATAATCTATGAATTGTGGAAAGAAATGATGGAGGAAACGATGACTATGACAGAATTGAAACATGGTATGCAAAGAAATTAAGATGGAGTTACCTTGTTATAATGTAACTTCAATCCCTAAATGAAGCCATTTTTAAAGGAGTCATTAACATCAACCAACACTTATAATCGCACAATTCAAAACGGCGACCGAGAAAAAGCATTGCTCTAATTAGAGTTGAACTTCATACAATTAGCGTTTATAAGAAAATCCACAAATCATATTAAATCGATAATTCGAGTAAAACTAAGAAAAAAAAATCAACTAATGGTTTGATGTTGAAAAAAAAAACCATCATAATTAATTTGATTTTGTTTTAACCAAAAAAAGTTAAACCGAACTAAATTAATCCGGCATTATATATATGTAATTCTTAAAAATATTTGATACATAAAGATATATATTGTAGTGTAACTTATAAATATTTCTTGAACTTTTTATAATATTTATTTTTAACACACTATTTCAATCTTCCAACTTTACTTGAAGAAAGAAGAGGTTTTCTTGAGAATTTCCTTAGGGTTTGGACTGACCAGCTTGTGGAGAGAGATCATTCCATATTTTCTCAAGATTTATCTTTGAATTATGAGGATAATGAAGAGGACCATCCCCTTAAAAGGGTCCCTTGGTCGACCTCCATTTTCCCCTTAAAGTGGATTAATTAGAGTCTTTCCTTTTAGCAAGTAGGTGACACACCTCCTTGTCACATGCTTGGTTAATTAATAGGTTTCACTTATTGGTCTGTTGAATTTAACACGTGTATCATCATTATTTCGTAGTTAAAATGATTTCTTTGGAAAGGTTTCATGTGCGTGAGGGACAAGCCCTCATGGAACCTTAGGTGTATCATACTATATATAGGTATTCATGACTTTTCCTATCAAAGGATTATTAAAACTAATTTATAAAGCTTTGCACTTTGAATATGATTTATCCTATAAGAGACGTTTTAAACTTGATTTCGGAAGCTTTGATGTTTCATGTGTTTTTCCCAATGAACGGGTTTTGTTGAAGTTGAAATTTATCTAATGACTTGAACATGGTTTCTAAACTTATTAATAACTTGACGTACCCCTATTAACGGGATGTTAAACATAATTCATGCCATGATTTGAGTTTCGGCTTCCATGAGATGATTTGTGATTCGGCTAATATGCCATGACTTATATTTGTTTGTGTTTGGGCCTATATGGGAAAGATGTGCTAGTCCATAGGACGATTATCCGTTATGGATCCTAACGTATCGATACGAGTATTGTTGTGTCAGTCTAGAGGACGATTGACCTCCGAGGTGTGTAGCCTGGTACATCTATTATTGTGCTAGTCCAGATGATGATTAGCCTCTGTGGAACACTAACCTCGGTGTATCTATTGATGTGTTAGTCCAGAGGACGATTAGCTTCCGAGGGATGGTAGCCCATGTACGTCGATTGATTGTTTGCCCATGAGTTGGCATGTGTTGATTCTTTAGTTGCCATAAGTTGGCTTCTTGATGATTCTGGATTCGTAAGTGAAGACTTAATATGATAAAGGGTAAATGAGCTAAGCTTGTTATGTTCTTTGTTATTGGTTTCTTCCTTGATGATTTCACTAAGTTTACTGGCTTACTCTATCTTTGGAATTTCAAATTGTTTTAAAAGAACTTAAGGTAATGAGAACGACTTAAGGATTCAAAGTGATTATATATTCATCATTGACTTATACTGGATGTTCATGAGATGTTATATTTTTTTGAACTGTTTCTCAACATTGTTTTAATTATACTTATTACTTATATATTTTGATATTAACCATTATCCCGGAGACACTCACTGAGTATCCAATACTTAGGCATACCATTGTTGTTTTTTATGGTACGCTAGGTAACGAAAAAGAGCAGGTTTGTGATGCGCGTACGGAGTAGGAGAGCTTGCTGCGTTCCAGACTTATTGGTGAGCCCACACCCTTGTTCATGGGACACCCTATCTATCTAGTTTACTGCTTTAGTTTTCGGGCTATGTCCCGAAGTTAGACTATTGTTATCTCTGATAAAAGCTCCATAGATAGACGTTTATACTGTGGGTAGATGTTGAAGTCATTGTCTGACTCATTGGGTGTTGCTACAATTATGACAATATAATTATAATACTTTCGCTGATTTTATTTCATAATTGCAATCATGATTTCCTCTAGTTATTTATACCTTGTTTGATTAAATAATAAATTATTATTAAAAGATGTAAATGTTTAGTGATTTATAAGGTGCTTCCGGTGTTGTTCATAGAATCGGATGCATGTTACGTCCAGCGTCGGGTTTGGGGCATGACAAGCTTGGTATGAGAGCTATAGGTTTAGAAGTGTCCTAGGATTATCTGTGGAGTTGTGTCTAGTGGAGTCTTCTTCATACAGACTAGCCACCTATATGGAGGTATGACTACCAGGACATTAGGTGTTTCTTACTCTTCTTGGTTCTAAATTGTGTTGTAGAGCTCGAACTTCTCTTTAGGATCATTCTGACGTATTCGATACTCGTGCCTCGCGGAATCGATTTTAACTCGTGCTACATCAGCTAACCATGTGACAATGGTTCTATTGAGCGCACATTGGTTGTAATGTATAGTGTGATGGATGGTACGAAGTATTTTGGAATTTGATAATAGGTGTATACATATGGTGATTATAAGGTGTGTTTGTTGATATTTTGAGACAGGTATAAATGACATAGTCCTAAATATAGAGAAAACTCTGTCGGAGTCTTGTTAGGCTTAAGAAAATTGTTAAGATGGATAAAGTTTTCAATGTGATAGGCATAACCTCTACTAAGAAGAAGGAGTGTAGTAGCCAAAATATGAGATAGTGATGGATGTGAGTATGTAGATGAGTGTCATTGATTTGTTAGGTGAAGAGTGGGATAGCTATATCCTTAGGTATTGACAAATAGGTAATGAGATTGGAGATATTTCGTATTAACAAGTAGAGAAAAGCCTATTTGATAGTTATATTCCTTCCTTGTTGCCTTATGTTGCAGTAGCTACCTTTTTGGAAATATAATACTATTATATCTTATTTATCAAATGAGAACCATAGAATTAGTAGTAGTAAGCCTCTCAAGATTCTATATTTGAGACCCTAAAAAACTTTGCACAATATGATACTTTGAACCTTGCTCATAACAGGAGATTAGTGGTGGTGGTTACCTACATTAAATTAATTGGTTATTTAAAGTATGTGGTGAGAGTTTTCTTATGGTATAGCTAGATTTTAATAGAAAATTATTAAAGGGTTGTAAAGAAGTTACGAGACTTAGAGTATATTAGAAACTAGGATGAAATATTATGATGGTCCGTCATTATAGTGTTGATCATAAAGAAGATCAAGTATAAGGCATGAATAAGAGGATAAAATAGTCGGAAATTGAAAGTTATAGGATATATTCTAGAATTCGGGAAAGGGACTCTATAATTTATGTTGACCTATGAATTTAATTTTGGGGATGATATGTAATGGAAGAACAAGAAATAATGAGACCATGAAATGAGAGTGTGATTTTAGGCAACATCCTTTGAGCTTTTGTTCTTGTTTCTTTTATTTATTCTCTTGTGGTGTTTAAAGTTTGAGATTGAAGGTTTGAGCTTTGATATATACGTGTAAACAAATTTGTTGGTCTGACTAGATTAGAGATAGTCATAAACGTATTTTCGAATTGTGCTATGATGCTACGGTGCTCTATACGGGTTTAAGTAGAAGGATCTACAGGTTATTATGGCGTTGAGACATACTTAAGATGTGATATGTTTAGAGTACTTAAGATTCAGATAAAAGGAAATTTGAAGGTATCTTGTAGTGAATTAAGAATTATCGTACATTGAGGCTATATTCTTATTGGGTTAAAAATCTGTGTTATTTTGATATTTAGTGGAAGAACTATATTTTAGGCTTGAAACTCAAAAACAACCGCTTATGGAAGAATGATTTAAGAAGATGATGGAGTATGATTTAGGCTTTAATTTGTTGTCCTAGGTTTTGATACAAAGAATTCTGATTTGAGGCTATAGTTAGATGGACCTGTGTAATTTGGATAGGCTACTTTTGTCATGCACTCTCAATAGACTAATGTTTCTTTGATTGTACTCTAATGGTTGTAATTTTATCTAGCCCAAAGGGGATTTGTGTTGCTTCTTAGGTTGGTACCAATTATTAGGTTGGAACTTTAAGTAATCACCTTGATGGGAGAACGATAGTATGAGTGTGGTAACCACTAGATTTGATCTAGTAGGTTTGATATAGAAATTACAAGAACTCAAGTCAATAATCTACATCACGTGTCTTATGTGGGTATGATATATGTGAGTTTTAGATGAATAAGTGAATGAAGGTTAAGGCATTAGATAAAGATGAAACCTTAGTTACAAAAGTTTCAAAGAGTCTGATGACAAAGAGCATGCTAAGTAGGGGAGATACCCCAGGAAATTCTGAAAGTTATACAATTTAAAGGCTTATGATATGTGGAATATAGTATTACGCTACCTATGTAGGGTTGTGATAAGATTAAGAATGGTGTGAGAGATTGTATAGTGATAAGAGTGAAGGGATATTATGCTAGACGAAGTTAAGGTCCGAATGAGTCACTTCAGATTAAGAAAGGGGAATGTTGATACTCCCTCTTATTGGCAACTATATGTATGCTTGTTCTTTCCAAATTTAATGAAAATGGGAATTAATGTAAGTTAGGCTTGAATCATGTGTTGTTAAATTAGCTTCTTTGTCAGAGTATATTGTCTAGATTGACCTGTTGTGCACCTCCTTGTCAAAGAATATACGTGTTAAACCTTTTAGTTATGCAACTCTTGGGAAAGTGAGATAAAGGAATAACCCCCTTATTTCGTGTTGGGACTTGAGTGTTCTAGTTGTTAGAATCCCCCTGAGGACTATGTTCTTCCTCTTTGGGTGTTAGTTGTGTCTTTATTTTTTGGGGATCGTTTAGTACAAAGGAAGCTCGACTTCATAATTTGGCTCGTAGGGAGGTGGCTGAATCCTCAGACGTTGTGGTTACATGTATTTTAACTATTTGTTCTCTTGAGGCGTATTCGTTGATCGATTCCGGGTCTGAATCCTTCTTATGTGAATTTTGGTGTGGAACCCGAACAATTGTTAGGACCCTTCTTCTATGAATACCTCTGCTAGTGTTCCTTTTAATTCTTCTAGGATCTATAGAGAATGTGGTGTGTAGTTGAGAGTCGGGAGACTACTATTAATCATTTGAATTAAAAATGCTGAACTTTGATGTGATTATGGGATAGACTGGCTTTCCAAGTGTTATGAATCTCTAGATTTGCAATCAAAATAGTTAGGCTTGGATTTTCCGATGAACCTGTTATACAGTGGAGGAATGATATTGTTAAGCCTTGAGTTAGACTTATTTCATATCTTAAGACTTGCCAAATAAACTCAAAGAGGTGTATTTACCATCTAGTTGTTGTTAATGATATCTAGGCCATAATACCTTAACTTATTCTGCATCCCAGGTATGTATTGAACCTTCGGTTTATCGAATTCTTGCAAATTTATAGACTAAAGATATAAATTCTGTATTTTCGTATTTAGGCTTGTATGATATAGTTGTGGGAGTCCTTGTGAGGATCATATCATTATTTTAGAGTCGATAGATTATATTTGGTCATCGGGGAATAACTCATTTTGCAAAGAGACTCTGTTAATTTCAAAAGTTTGAGGTTTAGTGAAAATCTTAGGCCATGACTTTCATTCGGGGATTAATGATCCTGAAAGAGATAATGTAACACTCCGTAAATCGGAGTTAGGTGTGAATGAATTAAAGAAGTGTTAACGTGTCATATTTAAGTTATGTGAATCCCTTCGGGATGAATTCGGGATGAATTCGGGTGATAGATAGTCATTTTGAAGTCAAACCAAATAAGGGAGTTCGTAAAAGTTCTTAAATTCATTTAAGTCTGAGGTAGTTCTCACTTGTGCTCCATTTTCGTATCGTTTTGTTGGGAATTTGAGAAAATTCATAAACTTCAAGTTGTAGGTATTTGAAATACCTTTCCAAGCATATATTGTGGAGATAAAATGGAGTTCTATGCTAGGGGTTATTCCTATTTTATCGAGACACTGCCAGTACCATCGAAAAGCGTAAATTTTTGACTAAGTGTAAAGTGGATAGGGGAGCTCGTCCGGTGAAGCCTAGAGTGAGACATCACCTCGCTATAGACCTCGCCCAGCAAGGTGGGATGTCCAAAATACGCAGGCGTATATATGCAACCCTTAGACGATTTATGTCATTTTTCACATTCCAAACTTCGTACTAAGCAGTATTTTGAGAGGAAACAACCCTAAGGCTCCCCCAAAATACCTAAGGTAAGTTCTTAAACAATCTCCATCATTATTTCATCAATCTAACATCAACTTGACCTTAGTTTATCTCTCAAAATCCTAGGTTCTTGAAAACTCAAGAGATGAGAAGAAGAGACGTGTAGACCTTCATCTAAAAGGTATGAACTTCGATTTCCCTAATTCCATTGAAGACTTTTATGCTAGTATAGATTATACTACGCGATTAGAATCAACGAGTGAGTCATATGAGGTTCAAGAACAAGTTTTTAAGGCTTAGAAAAGCCCTAGTTTTCAAAAAATTAAGGAAAGCTCGTAGACACGATTAAAGTTCTAATCTTTATAATCCTTATCAGTTGTAAAGCGATTATTGAAGGTGGAGTAATACTTTTTCTAGATTTTAGCGGGAATCAAGGTATGTCTCTTTTCGAACATACACTCCAACCTTTAAAATGGTTTCTTTGGGAAGGTTTCATGTGCGTGAGGGACAAGCCTTCATGGAACCTTAGGTGTATCATACTATATATACGTATTCGTGACTTTTAATATCAAAGGATTATTAAAACTAATTTATAAAACTTTGCACTTTGAATATGATTTACCATATAATGGATGTTTTAAACTTGATTTCGGAAGCTTTGATATTTCGTGTATTTTTCCCTATGAACGGGTTTTGTTGAAGTTAAAATTTATCTAATGACTTGAACATGGTTTCTAAACCTATTAATGACTTGACGTACCCCTATTAACAGGAAGTTCAACATAACCCATGTCATGATTTGAGATTCAGCTTCCATGCCATGATCTGTGATTCGGCTAATATGTCATGACTTATATTTGTTTATGTTTGGGCCTGTATGGCCAAGCTGTGCTAGTCCAGAGGATGATTAGCCGTTATGGATCCTAACATATTGATACGAATATTACTGTGTCAGTCTAGGGGACGATTGACCTCCGAGGCGTGTAGCCCGGTGCATCTATTGTTGTGCTAGTCCAGAGGACGATTAGTCTCCAAGGGATAGTAGCCCCGGTACGTTGATTGATTGTTCGCTCGTGAGTTGGCATGTGTTGATTTTTTGGTTGCCATTAGTTGGCTTGTTGATGATTCTCGGTTCGTAAGTGAAGAGTTAATATGATAAAGGGTAAATGAGCTAAGCTTGTTATGTTCTTTGATATTGGTTTCTTCCTTGATGAATTCACTAAGTTTACTGGCTTACTCTATCTTTAGGATTTTGAACTATTTTGAAAGAACTTAAGGTAATGAGAATGACTTAAGGATTCAAAGTGATTATATCTTCATCATTAACTTATACTGGATGTTCATGAGATGTTATCATTTATTTTGAACTGTTTCTCAACATTGTTTTAATTACATTTATTACTTATATATTTTGATATTAACCATTATCCTGGAGACACTCAATGAGTACCCAATACTTAGGCATACCATTGTTGTTTTTTATGGTACGCTAGGTAACGAAAAAGAGCAGGTTTGTGATGCGCGTACGGAGTAGGAGAGCTTACTGCGTTCCAGACTTATTGGTGGGCCCACACCCTTATTTGTGAGACACCCTATCTATCTAGTTTACTGCTTTAGTTTTCGGGCTGTGTCCCGAAGTTAGACTATTGTTATCTCTCATGGAAGCTAAATAGATAGACGTTTATAATGTGGGTAGATGTTGAAGTCATTATCTGACTCATTGGGTGTTGCTACAATTATGACAATATATTTATAATAGACTTCCGCTGATTTTATTTCATAATTGTGATCATGATTTCCTCTAGCTATTTATACCTTGTTTGATTAAATAATAAAATATTGTTAGAAGAGGTAAATATTTAGTGATTTATAATGCTTTCGATGTTTCCATAGCATCATATGTCAGTTGCGTCCAGGGTCGAGTTTGGGGTGTGATACCTCTTACTAGGTAGCCTCGGAAGAAGTGAAGTTTACCAATCAGCAGCTGACAACCGACTCCTACTAGGGAGGTTTATCTGTATCTCTACCTGAACCTGCACCATGAAATGCAGTATCCTTGGTAAAAGAGACGTCAGAGCGAATGAAATATATCGATATTTAAGGCATGAATAACAATATGAAAGCATAACCTATAGAACAAAGTATAAGAAGCAATCTGATAACCTGATAATCTAAATGCCACTCAGGGCGATCAAAGAAACTTTGAACCCTTATTGAACCTCAGATGCATATATAGATATCCATTGCCCATCGATTATATCTCAGTGGTATACATGTATATATAAATGTCCATTGCCCAACCGATTATAGCTCGGTGGTATTCTTATATATGTGAATGTCTATTGCCCAACCGATTATAGCTCGGCGGTATTCTTATATGTATGAATGTGTGTCGCTCAACCGATTATAGCTCGGTGGTATTCTTATATGTATGAATGTGTCGCCCAACCGATGGTGTTTATCAATCAATGCATAAATGCCACATATGAGCCATCATACAGCGATTATAACTCAATGGTATTTATAACTCATATACATATATAAATAAGCACTCTTGACTCTCTTGACTCTTAGAAACTCTTTCTTTCGCTTTTAGAAGACATTTGGTCGACTCTTAGGAAATAGATCTTTTGATACGCTCATTTTAGGAGGACTATAAAACTCAAGATCTCATAATAACAGCTGACAATCCAACCTAGACAGGATTAAATATAAGACAGGAAAGTACTCCCGACAAAGGACAATCAACTCAAGAGTATAATACACTTTCAAGACATTCTCTTTTGGAAAAATGATACAGATAGTTCGAAATTCATGCTTCGAAAGAAAGGATATCCATTATATACCTTTCGTCAATTTACTCGTTGACATACCGTATTCAATCCTCAATGCACCTCAGTCTACAACAAATGATTATAACACTTTTGTCAAGCAAACGGATAGCTAAAATAAACTAGAATGAGCAACAAGCTCGAGTTTTACTAACATCTCATCTTTCTTCTATACTTTTTTTTTCAAGATACAACTTAGCAAGAACAACATTTACAACTTACTTAGCCATGATTTCCATCCATAAAAACATCAAGAACATATCTCAAAACAGTCCCAAAACAAGACATAATCTCAATATGGCTTTCCAGCTATTTATTCATATGTTCTATCCCGTAGAACTTAGCTACGACTTAGATCTACTAAAAACCATGATAGTGGAGGGCAGTTCTTACCTCAAAGAGTAGCTACAACATTTAGAGCAACCCTTCTTAACTCCACAACATACAACTCAACCACGACTGGAGAGACAAGCTTCCACAAACACCACAAACTTCTTGGTGTTTAGAGTGACATTAATTACTTCTCAACTTTGCTTGGATGGTTAAGAAAGCATTAGAGAGCTTTGAGGGAGGATTTAGAGCTGCTTAGGGCTGGTGGAAGTGATAAAATGCCATTTGGTCGACTTAGAGACTTAAATAGAAAGTCCACCGCCTCATTTTGGTCACACTGGCTCACTGAGCTAAGCCCAAAGCGAGCAATAGTTGCGCTATGGAGCTCGCTCGGCGAGTTACCCCCACCATCTGCCCGACAGTCAGTGCAGTCCAACAAAAATACAAATATCTCTCTACTCTAACATCGTATTGGTGAACGGTTTAATACGCTGGAAACTAGACTTGTAGACCTTCAATTTCATGGGTGGATCACCCCCATAACTCTTAGTAGATTGAGAGAAAATCTTTGAGACATCTGACCCAAATTTCAGCGAACTAATGAGCGTAACTTGCGGTGACTTTTGTCAATTTTTTATTTACAATTTTCTTGACCTCAAGGCTTAACATACGACTTTTGTATGATCCAAATACCTCATAACAAGAACTTCTTAGAATATTATGCACTCCTAGCCTTATCCCAGAAGTACATGCTATTACAATCTATTTTCTTCGGCGAATTTCGTCGAAATTTATTTCTTTCAATCCGATTAGTCTCAAACTTCTCTGAAACTTACTAAGCACTTGCTTAAACTCAAGATCATCCACTTATGGGATCTTAGCCTCATCGGGCTTACGTTACTTTACTTACGATACATATAAGCGCGAAAACACGGGGTATAACACTTTCAAGGTGCTAATCTTTGTAGAAAGATCTTGCTCTAATACTAATTGTTAATTGTCCAGTTAGTTGTAGCAATTCATAGCATACGATTCCTTCATCTAGTTCCAATTGAGCTATACAGAAAAATATGTACATGTAATTGAACTCATTCAAGATAATACGATTTACTTCTTCTCTCTCAATTCTATCTCTCCTTTATCTTCCTTGTCGGATAATTCCTGAACTAGCATTCATCTTCTTCGAGCTATCAGCTTATTTTTTTGCATCATGTAAATGCCCTATTTCCAAGCGCGCACATATAATCTTACTTTTGAAAGCTTTTCAATTGTTAAAGTACCGCTTTCTTTAATAATGGAGTATTATTTTTGTCAGAAAAAAAATGAGAGTAATTAACCACCCACAATGTTATTATTATTGGGAGTTCAATTTTATTATTTCAAAATGTATGAAAATGCAGCACCTAGCTGCACGTTGAAGCACTCTTTCATTTTTCGAAAAATGGTCATAGTTTGACCACACCCAGGCATCACGTGGCCTAGCTGGACAAGCAGATGGCTGTGACTTTTTCAAGTAAAATGAGCTTACTACATAACATTATTTATAGGATGTCAACGGATCGGATCCTACTAGATCCAGATCCAGATTTATTTTTCATATTTGGATCCAGATCCATCAGATCCATAAAAATCAGATCAAAATTCGGATCTATCGGATCCATCGGATCTGGATCTATATGTAAAAAAATTTAGCTTGAATAATATTCCCACATGTTGAAACTTTTATGATAAAATGAAACACAATCTGATTGAAAAAATGATTGAGTTCATTCAATCAAACTACACAAACATGACATCATTCTTCCAAAATACTGAACAAAGTTTTAACATCACAAGAAAATAAAGTTGACTTCATTAGTGATGCTGAACAGGTTGCAACTTTGAACTAATTTTTGGGGCTTTAGTGATGCTCCACTTGTAGTTTTACTGATTGACTTCATTAAACAATATAAAACAATTTCAGTCATATATCAAAAGTCCCATTTTTTTTTTTCTGATCAAACAAATGAGAGAAAGAT
Source organism: Anisodus tanguticus (assembly GCA_034509755.1). NCBI lineage: Eukaryota > Viridiplantae > Streptophyta > Magnoliopsida > Solanales > Solanaceae > Anisodus > Anisodus tanguticus. The sequence continues at coordinate 44,502,123 of CM067556.1, forward strand.
ACTTAAAGCTTACGGCTAGCAGATTAAAGGGAAATTGAAAAAGAGTGATATTTTTTTCTTTTTATAGAAGTGAAAATATGGAAAACTGCAGAGAGCATATAGATAAAAGAAATGAAACTTCAAATACAAATTACATGGCTGTGTGACTTGTGCCTTATCCTTGTTCCACCCTTTAACCAATACATAAATTATGAAAAAAATTAAGAAAATACTTATAAAATTACATTCTAAGTTATGGATATATTTAATAAAAAATGGATCCACGGATCGGATCTGGACCGGATACGGATCTCAAATACAAGATCCAGATCCGATCCATCAGAAACGGATCCGGGTCCGATCCAGATCCGTTGGGTCCAAATTTTGAAGATCTATATCCTATAAAACGGATATAGATCCACCGGTCCAAGATCCATATTGCCCTCTCTAATTCTTTCTCATAGTCAGAGAGAGATTAATTAAGCAAAATGAGTGTATTTTAAGCAAAAGAGACCCCACATAAAACTAAGGTTTTTGTGATTCAGAGGGTACCGTTAATTAGCAATGTTGAGATTTTCTTGCCTATACTATAAATGCGGGAGTAGATTATTTAGAAAATATTAATGGGGTTTTGGTGGAGTTGAATTTTGGAATGTATGAACAGCTGGGTTAGTTTAGTGAGTTGGAATTGAAGGGAGTTGACATAAATTGAGAAGAAAGGAAGAAGATTTTCTCATGAAGTTGGGATCCAAAACAGATGCATTCCAAAGAAAAGGCCAGGCCTGGTATTCCTTTCTCTCTCTCAACTCAACCATTTTGTTTTCTTTTTAACCAATCAACATCTTCCATAGGCTCTCTGTGTTGTGCATATACATACTACCAGTGGTGCACTCAAATTTAGCTGCTCCAATCACTAACTTGAAAAATCTCTTCTCCTCTTGGTTAACTCAGTTTTCATATGTACATCTGTTGTTAACCTATTAAAATTTTGCTGCCATCGCTGTTGAAACTATACTTTTTACATTTGAAAGTAAGGTAAATGTTATTACCTAAGGAAAAGGTCAACAACATATCCAATGTAATCCCACAAGGTGGGTGTGGTCTCGACAGGCTGTTTACTCAAGTAACACATAATAAAGCAGTTTTAAAAAGATAAAATACAACAATATAGGAGACATAGCAAATAATAAAGAAATCATTACATAGTATACAAATTGGAAGATAATCGAGGCAAAGAAACAACATGTAGTAACAGAAAATCAAAGGACAAGGAACTACCAGACTAGTACTAATGCTACTGGTATGGAAAAGGTCATGGGGGACGAAATCAAAACTAGAAATTGGATGGAAAACAAGAAAAAAGCACATTGGATCAAAATAGAGTATGGTCTCCACAAATCCTTTTGACCAGAAGTATCGTTGTATAATCCATCGTATTTGAGATAGATTAGAGTTTGTTCCACCAAAAAGCACAGTGTAGGTATCAAGATTTTCGTCCTGGATACTCTTTGATTCACACCATTCCCGGCTGATAAGTATTTGCCCTTGCATGGTCAGGGCCTCAGGGGATAGATTACTTTTCAAATTTTACGATTTGCCTTTTGTTGGTGTGTTTTTGTAGGTTCTGCACAACGGGTCTCCCAAGTGACATTGTTGTTGAAGTTGGGGAAATGACTTTCCATCTTCACAAGGTAAAGTTTTCTCTGCAACAGTTGATTGATCTAGTGATGTATAGGTCAACTGCTTTATTGGTATTTCTCTTTCTTCTTCGTATGAATGATGTTTCTTGAAATATTGTCCTTTCCTTTGCCTTTGCTTTCTGCTGTCAACACTTCTCGTACCTCTTGGGTTGCTCTCAAGTACACCTTATTCATGCTTGTTAACTTTCTGCTGTAAGAAAAACAGTTATTCTTTCTCTATTTTTGTACTTCCGAGATGCTTTTTGCTTCTATATGAAATTGGGCAGAAGTCACATACTTTCTCACCTTATGATGACCTGTTTCTCTGTTAGAGCTACTTTTAAGCTTCCAACCAATAGTAATGTTCTAAGATAAAAAGATGTCAACTTTATCAAAATTTTGGCCTTTTCTGCATTTAAAAATCACAGTAGATCGTCCCTTGAGCACAATTTCAAACTAGTTTGATTGTATGGAGTTCCATAAAGCTTGTCAGATCTAATTTAAAGTAAGATTATTGACCTTTTAGATTTGTCTCATTTTCCAACAAATAATTGCAGTTCCCATTGCTTTCTAGAGGTGGGGTTATGGAGAAACGGATTGCAAAAGCATCGGAAGGAGAAGATGGCTGTGTTATTGAACTAACTGACATCCCTGGTGGTGCTAAAACATTTGAACTTGTAGCTAAATTTTGTTATGGGGTTAAACTAGAGCTTACAGCGGCAAATGTTGTATACCTTCAATGTGCCGCTGAGCATCTTGATATGACTGAAGATTATGGGGAGGGGAATCTGATATCACAGACAGAGGTCTTTCTTAATCAGGTAGTTCTCCGTAGCTGGAAAGACTCTTTGAAGGCACTCCAAACCTGTGATGATGTTCTCCCACATGCTGAGGAACTTAAAATTCCAGAAAGGTGCATTGACTCATTGGCTGTGAAGGCATGTACTGATCCCAACCTGTTTGGTTGGCCTGTGATGGAGCACGTTGGCCCCTTGCAGAGTCCTGGAGGGAGTATCTTATGGAATGGAATAAGCACTGGAGCTAGGCCAAAACATTCAAGTTCAGATTGGTGGTATGAGGATGCATCAACTTTAAGTTTACCTCTTTACAAGAGGCTAATTTCTGCTATGGGATCTCAAGGCGTCAAACAGGAAATTGTTGCTGGTTCCCTCACTTATTATGCTAAAAAGTACCTGCCTGGGCTAAACAGGCGGCAGACCTCTTCTGAGTCTAGTAACCTCCGTATTGCACCAGTTTCTTCGCTATCGGAAGAAGATCAGAAGCTTTTACTTGAAGAGATAGATCATTTACTTCCAATGCAAAAATGCCTAGTTCCAACTAAATTCCTCTTTGGCCTACTGAAAACAGCCTTGATTCTTCGAGCCAGTCCCTCTTGCATATCGAACTTGGAGAAAAGGATAGGAATGCAGCTTGATCAGGCCACTCTTGAAGATCTCTTAATGCCTAATTTCTCTTACTCGATGGAGACACTTTATAATGTTGAGTGTGTACAGCGGATTCTTGAGCAGTTCTTAGCCATGGATCAAGGAACTGGTGGTGAATCACCTTGTTCCATTGATGATGATGAACAGCTGATGGGTCTGACGCCAATCACTATGGTGGCAAAACTAATTGATGGATACCTTGCTGAGGTTGCCCCAGATGTTAACTTGAAGCTTCCCAAGTTTCAGACTCTGGCTGCTTCTGTCCCTGAATACGCAAGGCCCTTGGATGATGGCCTTTATCGTGCAATTGACATTTATCTCAAGGTTTGCTAATCTTCTTTGTAGTTATGATAATTGCAATGTGTATTCTGTTGTCACTATGCTATCTTTGCATACTGAAATTTGAGATCCTATTTAAACTTACCCTAGCAGTCTTAGATTCAAGTGGCATGTCTAATTGGGTGCACCAGTCTAGTGATTGAATGTTGTTTATGCATGCAGTCACATCCATGGTTGGGAGAATCGGATAGAGAACAACTCTGCAGGCTCATGGATTGCCAGAAGCTCTCGTTGGAAGCTTGCACACATGCTGCACAGAACGAAAGACTCCATTTAAGGATTATAGTACAAGTACTCTTCTTCGAGCAGCTACAGTTGAGAACATCCATTGCAGGATGCTTCCTAGTGTCCGAAAACCTTGATGGGGGTTCAAGGCAGTTGAGAAGTGGACCGCTAAATGAGGGGGGCGGCTGGGCTACTGCTGTGAAAGAAAACCAGGTATTGAAAGTGGGGATGGATAGCATGAGGATACGTGTCTCCGAGCTCGAGAAGGAGTGCTCAAACATGAGGCAGGAGATCCAGAAGTTGGGGGGTCGATCAAAGGGATCAACCACTTGGGGAAATGTCTCCAAGAAGTTTGGCTTCAAGTTGAAGTCTCAAATGTGCAGTGCTCAGGAGGGATCTGTTAGTAAGATAAATGGTAAGGCTATAAAGGATGACAAGGCAAAAGAAAACTATGGAAGAAAGCACAAGAAGAACTTATCTATAGATGAATAATTCTCTCTTTCTATTCTTTGAAGTATCTTGGTTTGCTTATGTTTAGTTTAGACCTCCAATTTCTTTGTCATATATGCTGATTAGGTTCTTTGACAATCTCGTCTTTGCAGACTACATTAACATCGTCAAGTGTATTTTATGTATCTTAGTTAATTCGTCTGTCAATCTCCTTGCTCAAGTAGATCTGTTGTAGGCTGTCTGTGTGAATGAACAACTTTTGTCATTATGAATGTTGCTGATTTTGAAAACCCTACCTAACTGTTGTTGGACTGAAATTGGTAGTGACTAGGTATTTTGGAAAAAGAGACTGGAGATGTCAGGTTGAATTGCATAGTTTATGCTTCTCTCCCTTTTTCTGTACACTAGTTTTTTCGCTCATTGCCTAAGCCATGGTGAGGCAGATATCACTTTTGACGTTCTAAAAAAACAAGAAGCATCTATTACCCCCTTTTTTTTCTTCTTCTTTAAGATTCACCCTTAGTGCTCTGATTATTGTATTGTTACTTAAGTGATATAATTAGAGGAGATATAACTTATACAATTATAATTATAACTACTTTATGCTATTAAACTTCTTAAGAGGCGTGCAAATGTCTTGAAGAAAATAATATAGATCGATAGTATATTACACTTTTTAGATTAGATGAATTTAAATAGTAAATTCCGAAACACGTTATGGTTCCAGTGTTGCATAATAGGTATAAAAAGTATTTCTTTTTCGAGAGTTACATATATGACTCAGACCCTACGTTGTGTTATTTCACTGGGTATGTTGTTATTGTAGAGTTACATAAATGCTTATTGATTACCGTTCTGCATCATCTTCATTTAACTAATTAATCTTACCAGCACCTACTTAGACTGATATTGTTTTCCATGGAATATGTATTTGGTATCCTGTATTCCTAGAAAATATTTTTCATAAAAAAATAACTTTTTTCTCATTTATATTTTGGTTTTCGGTAGGTGGGTAGGAAGAATATTTTTTAAAATTTTGTTGGTGAGGAGGAAAATAATTTCCTAATCATCAAACAAGAAATAGTTCTCAATACCCTTGCCTATTTTGTATAAGAATTACACCCGAATAAACATAACTAATCTATAGATTTTCTTCTTGAACTTGTCATGCGTCCTCAAATACGTGATTAAGATAGACTTATGAAAAGGCTAAGAATCTGAAAGATATTTTACTTTTAAATGAGAAACAAAATAAGATGATTTTTTTAATGAATAACCAAACATACTGTTAGAATAAATATAACAGTACATAATAAGAATGGATTTGTACTGTGATATACAAAAAATAGATTCATGTTTACTATAAATAATAATATTATTTCACTTTCAAAACATAGCAACAAAGTTTTTACAAAACATATATATCCCCAACAAATCTCACAAAAAAAAGAAGAAGAGATTTTAAAGATATTCCTTTGTTTTCTTTCTTCTTGTTTCTCTTCTCACAGACCCTAATTGTTGCTACTTGGCCGAAAAATTGCCGGAGTTGAAATGAACCTTGAACCTAAAGATATTCTTTAGTAACGCATGAGAACTTTCATCAAATATAACAGTTTCAAGCACTGACCTCGGTACTAATCATGAAAGCTTAACTAAATCAAGCATGTATCTTATCATGCACCCAAGAGATTCTATAATATTGGCCCTGAGCATTCTCAATTTAGAAGAATTGTGGAAGAAGGATGCGGAAAACACAAGAGCACTGACAAGATGAAGAACATTTGACTCAAATTAAAACCTATGAAAATAGTTTTTAAACAGCTATATTCAAAAGAGCTTAAAGGTGTAACTGAGAAAATTGTGCAAGCCAGAAATGCACTAAAAGATATCTAAATTGTTGAGATATTGTTGTCTCAATATTAATTCAGAGCTTAAAATGAAGTTTTGATGATTGACAAACTATGTATCAAGTGACAATCAATACCAAGGAATAAGAAGAACCAGAAGACCAAACAAATCTCCAAAAAAAACTAGTAAAGCAGTCATAACAGGAGAAGTACTGGTCATTAGAAGGAGAGAAGATTGTCGAGATGAAGATGTTTCATGTTGACTTAGAGAAGTTAAGTTTTGACCCGTTCCTATCCGACAAAGAATCGAAATTCAAGTTATGAAAAATTTACCATAAGTTAAACACATGGAAGTGGCTTGAGAATAGGAGAAGGAAACCGTATGCACGTAAACAAGGAAAGACTGAAATCTATATCAAATAAGGTTTGGTTTTCAAACAACTTATGAAACCAAGAATCAGATGAATTTAGACAATTGAAGGCGGTAACTGAAAGTATGTATGTCCTAGAGACAATCATTATTAGGGACAAATGTACTTGAACACATTCGTATTATTAATAATATTAATATTTATGGCATTTGCGATTATTAAATTATTATTTGATTGTTTGTAATTATTCATTAATGTGCATCATTTGAGATTACATTGTCATTAATAGAGTGAGATATTGATGATAGAGCATAACTCTAAAATAGCCTCGACTAATGATCATCGAGAATGGGATATCGATGATATGTTATAAGTCGACATGTGGTCTGCATCACATTCTTAGAGAATGTAGTGTGTCTCACATGCTACTAGTAATGGTTACTAGTGATGGACACATAGATACTTTTGGAAAGTATTGGTATACCCTGCTGATAAACTATTTGTTAGACATGTCTAGAGTTTTATCAGCGTGTGGGATATAAAGGTCATTTGACTTGAGGTCAATATGCACCTTGTTTACAAAGTAATGTACTTTGACTCTGTCTTAAGCTTAAACTCCTTATAGGATAAGACATGGCTTGTGTTGGGTACATTATGATGTAAATTAGGGTGGTAATTGAGCCAAGAATAGGATTCATTCCTCGATTGAATATTCGAGAGAGCACTCAACTTCTCAGTGATATTAGGTCGACCAAGTCATTGGCCAATGCAAGAGACATATTTAGAATATGGTCTAGTTGTTGACTAATATAGATGAGATAAAGTGATCAAGCCATTTGGATAGACACATGACAAATCCTAAGCTTGATCGAGTGTGTCGCGAATGAAAGAAATTTATCATCTCACATAAAGGTTATGTTTGTTGGATTCATGTAAATATACTTCATATACTTAGTTCGTCGTACGGCGCAGTCTGGGAGTTCTGTATGGACCTTAATTGGATTAGTGTCGATATATGAAGGTCTATAGGGTCACACTATGTCGATTGTCTCTTCGATCTAAGGATGTATTGAGAAAGTATTAAATATTCGATTTGGGATCGAGATATTTAAATTGATAATAACTATGAGATAATTTCTATTAGATGGAAATTATATAATTAAATCAAAATTAGATTTTTGATTTAATGTGCTGAATATATTTATTAAATGAAATTGGAAAACAGAATTTTACGTAAGGCGCCGCGGCGTCTACCCGACAGTGGGCCCAGTTTGCCCACTGCACCTCGGTTTTTGGGCCAGGCTTAGAGCCCAATCCTAATATGATTTGTGACCTAATTTTAACTATAAATACAACACTCCCATTGTTAATTAAAACACACCAATTCTATAAACTTTCTAGACTTAGAGTCTAGGATGAAACTCTCTCAAACTTCTGCCAAGATTTCCTGGCTTTCTTAACAGAGGAATACACCATAGCATAGTGCTTGCAGTCGAAGGGATAGTCGCGTGTACTCCCTAAGTAAAGACTCCAGATAATACAACCTATAAGTGCTCTAATTTTATGTTACATGTTTTGATTGTCATATAACAATACCATAAGAAATTGTTGGGGTAAATAGAATAAAATTTTAAACTTACGTTGTGCCTACTTATATGTTTTGAACCCAACAAAAACCCTACAGTGGTATCAGAGCTCAGGCTGGTTCAATGTTTATATAACAATTGAATAACATAATAATATGAGTTAAACATAAAATTGGATTAAAACAAGGCTTCTTGAAATACTACATATCTTAACCGAATGTTAACCTTTTGATATCACCCTAAATTATCTCCTACACTAACTCGAGGAAATCATTCCGTTCTAACTCGAACTAAGCCAAAAGTGCAGATATCCGGCTCATTGCACGGTGCACGACGAAGAACGAGTATGAATGGATGATGGTCGATATGTGCGTTATTGATAATGGTGGGTGAGGATGAAGGATCTGTGATTTGATCCCTAAATTGGATTTAGGGCTTGAACGATTTTAAAAAATCAACACATAAACATTTTGTCAGGACGTCGGCGCCGCGACGCGTGCTAGGGTTTTCAAAGCGGCGTCGCGGCTCCATAGTGGAGCGACCCCGGCCCTAATGCTTCGTTTTAATTCTGGACTTTCTGGACATTAGGTGTCGCGGCTCCATGGTGGAGCGTCGCGACCCTAGTACAAGCTGAAAGGTTTTTTCCTTGCCAGCGCCGCGACTCCATGGTGGAGCGTTGCGGCACTAATGCATTGCAGAAGCAGAATTTTGAATTCTGCCTCGCTGGTGTCGCGGCTCTAATGATTAGCGTCGCGACCCCATCGATCCGAAAAAACATCTTTTGTTCAGAATGTTTAACCCATGATTATTAATATATAGTATATTTGATAATTATACTGTTTATGTGCTAAATGATTGTCATTTAAATTACTAGAATAACGTCCGCAAATAACTGTCTGGATAGGCGGCACTCAGTATGTGTTTAAACCGCTTAATATCATGCTTGGGCAGGCGGTACCCAATAAGTGCTTAATAGACTTTGCATGATAATTAAGATGTTATATTTGATATAGCATACTATAGTTGATCTTGGTTAAAACCCTGAATTAAAATATTCCCTAAAATTTTAATGCAAGTCTCATTTGAAATGAATGTGTTGTCCGTTATAATTGATTGTAGTGCAAAATCCTTTTCTACAAGATGAGTATTTATGCCACAGCATTTGCTCTAAGTCTACGAGGACTCAGACTCTTTCATAGATACATGTTAAATGTAGAAGTGGGTGATAAACCTTCATGAGTATTTACAGCACAGTGTTTGCTCTATAAGGCAAAACTCACTTAGATACATAATTGCAGTTGCATAACGGGGTTGACTTGCTAGGCTGTCTTGGGGCCACAGTGTCGGACAAGCCGAGGGACGCAGATCGATTATTTAGAACATTCGGTCAAACAAGAGTTACAAATTGTGTGTAGTTGGTTTGGAGACCTACTAGGTTATGCTATTGCAGTTATCAGCCACAGCAAACGCGGAGATTGCATGAACCTGGATCTTGGCCCATTATGATCATATTTGATATGAGTTTGTATTCTTTCATGGGGTCGAAGGGTATGTTAAAATAGTGGGAGCTAATTAAACTAAATGACATGTTAATTATTAACGAATGTGTTCAATAGAAATTATATTAGAGTTTAATTTCAAGTCTATCTATTTCTTCAGTATATACAAAATGTCGAATCAGTCACTGAAAATGTTGGTCGAGACAAACAAGTTGACTGGAGAAAATTACCCTGACTGGTTAAGAAATCTGCGATTGGTGTTAAGCCTAGAAAGAATTGAGTATGTGGTAGACACAGTATTCCCCACAATCCCTGCTGAAAACTCTGATGAGTATGCCCTATTTGACAAGGTGGCTTATCAGAAACATTTGAACGATGCTGCCTTGGCAAAATGTGTAATGTTATCTTCCATGACTATGGAGTTACAGAGGCAACATTAAAACATGTGCCCTAACGAAATGCTAGAACACTTGAAGAGTCTCGATGAAAAACAGTCTCAAACAATGGAGTATGAACTGTTGAAAGACCCTTTCAAATGTAAGCTGAACGAAGGGGGACAAGTGTCAGCGCATGTTCTAAAGAAGGACTACACAACTCCAAGAGGAGGCAAAACACTAGGTGTTTCTACCTCTACTGGACAAGGTATGTTTGTCATTGAAATAAATATGCCTATAAGTAACTCCCACTGCTGGGTATTGGATACCGCTTGTGGCTCACACATTTGTAGTAATGTGCAGGGCCTAATTAATAGCAGAAAGGTTGAACCTTGGGAGGTAGACCTGTGCGTTGGAAATGGAGCACGAGTGGATGTTAAATGCGTGGGAACTTATAGACTAGATTTACCTCCAGGATTTTGTTTAGAACTAAATAATTATTAATTTGTTCCCTCATTAACGAGGAATATCATTTCTATCCCAATGTTAGACATTGAGGGGTTTTCCTCATTTATTGCCAATGGCAGTTATGTACTGTCTTTTAATGGGTTTGTTTGTGGAAATGCTCCGCTTGTGGATAGATTGTATATTTTAAACTGTAGTCGTGAAATTTTCAATGTGCAAAATAAATGAGATAAGATAAGTAATATAAGAAACCCCACCTACTTATGGCACTGTAGACTTGGTCACATCAATGAATCAAGGATAACAAGATTAAGAAAGTTAGACTACCTGGAACCATTTGACTTGGAGTCTTATGGTAACTGTGAATCTTGCTTGAGAGAAAAGATGACCAACAAGCCACTTTCTGGGAAAGGGGTGAGAGCCAAAGAGGTACTTGAGTTAGTCCATACTGATATATATAGGCCATTTCCAACTCAAGCTAAGGGAGGCTTCACTTACTTCATCATTTTTACAGATGATTTCACAAGGTTTGGGCATGTGTATCTTATGAAACACAAGTCCGAAGCCTTTGAAAAATTCAAGGAGTACAAGTCAGAAGTAGAGAAGCAATTTGAAACAAGTATCAAGACCCTTCGATCAGATCGAGGAGATGAATACTTAAGTAAAGAATTTATGTATTACTTGAAGCTTCATGGAGTCCAATCACAATGGACACCTCCTGGAATGCCACAGATGAATGGTGTTGCTGAAAGGAGAAATCGGACCCTATTAGATATGGTCAGATCCATGATGAGTTCCTCAGCTCTACCAACATACCTTTGGGGCTATGCATTGCAAAGCTCAATTTATATTCTGAACATGGTTCTTTCAAAGTCGGTAGAGAAAACTCCATATGAGTTATGGAATGGCAAGAAGCCAGCACTTAAACACATGCGACCCTGGGGGTGTCCTGCATATGTAAAGAAGATGCTTACTGACAAGTTGGAATCTAAATGTGAGAAATATTATTTTGTGGGGTATCCAAAGGAAACTAAGGGATACTATTTCTATCTTCCTGGAGAACATAAGGTCATTGTTTCCAGAAATGCAACTTTCCTTGAAGAAGACTATGTCTACAAAGAACGGAGCTGCAATAAGATAGAACTTGAAAAAATTCCAGAACCACAAGATAACCCAGAAGTTGAACCCTTGTCAAAAGACCTAGACAAAGATTCAGTGAGAGTATTTGGTGAAGATTAGGTACTTAGAGTACACTCTTCAACCAGTGGGAGTGCTATGAGAGATAGTGCAGAAATGTAAGGCTCTCATACACAACCAATGGAAGATGATACAATGGTTGTACATCATTCCATTCAGGAAATACATCAAAATGGCATTCCTGAAAGCTCTCAAGGTGATGGATTGTCTAGCACACAAAGACCTTCTCACAATCAGAATGCAACAAACACTGAAACGCAGAATAATCAACTATGTAGGACCACTAGGACTCATCGTTCGCCTGAAAGACTTAATCTCCTTGTTGAAACACAACGAGATTTCTGATGACGATGAATCAACAACCTACAATGAAGCTATGTTAGACATTAATTCGCAGAGATGTCAAGAAGCCATGAAATTTGAGATAGACTCGATGTACATCAATCAAGTTTAGAACTTGGTTAATTTGCCAACAGGGGTTAGACCCATAGGATGCAAATGGGTCTTCAAGAAGAAGATTAATACATATGGCAAGGTACAAACTTATAAGGCGAGATTGGTGGCTAAAGGCTATAATCAATGACCTGGGGTCGATTATGATGAAACCTTTTTACCTGTAGCGAAAATTAAGTCCATTCGGATTTTGCTTGCAATAGCCGCATACTATGATTATGACATTTGGCAAATGGATGTTAAAACTGCTTTCCTCAATGGTAATCTAATTGAGGAGGTGTATATGATACAACCTGAGGGTTTTACATCCAATACTAAGCCCAAAGCAGTCAAATCATTTGACTTTATTAGAAGAAAAGAAGATCCCTACGTTTATAATAAGCACAAGGAAGAGAATATTGTCTTTATTGTTATATATGTAGATTACATATTAATAATGAGAGATGATAAGACTCTCCTGCAATCAGTCAAGGAATGGTTATCCAGCACCTTTATGATGAAGGACTTGGGTGAAGTCTGTTACATTCTTGAAATTAGGATCTATAGAGATAGACCTAATAGATTATTAGGGATGTCACAGTCCATATACATAGACAAAGTGCTAAGACGATTCTCTATGGAAAACTCCAAGAAGGGAAGTCTTCCTATGGGTCAAGACATCAAGTTATCAAAGAAGGATAGTGTTTCTACTGTTGCAGAACTTGAACGTATGAAAAGAATCCCATATGCTTCAGCTATAGGATCTATCATGTATGCCATGACACATACGAGGCCGGATGTGGCCTATGCACTTAGTATGACTTGCAAATTCCAGCGAATCCTGGGAAGAACACCGGAAAGCAGTCAAGAGTATTCTTAAGTATCTTAGACGAACTAAGAATATTTCTTAGTCTATGGTGGACAAGAGAAGCTAGTGTGTACTGGGTACACTGATGCTAGCTTCCAGACAGATCTTGATGACTTTAAATCTCAATCTGGATATGCCTTCATTTTCAATGGTGGAATAGTGAATTGGAAAAGTTCCAAGCAATCTATAACTGCTGATTCGACAACCGAAGCCGAGTACATTGCTGGATCGAAAGCTGGTAAAGAAGTTGTCGCGATATCTGAGTTCTTAAAGGAACTAGGGGTTGTTCCAAGTGTCACTTGTCCAATAACAATTTATTGTGACAATACTGGTGCGATTGCGCAAGCTAAGGAACCAAGATCAACAAACAGAAACAAGCATGTACCGAGGAAATACCACATACTCATAGAGATGGTGGAAACTGAAGAAATAAGATTAGACTATGTTCCCACATATGATAATCTAGTTGACCCGTTTACTAAACCATTAAGCTTAGTTAAGCATAATGGTCATTTTGAAAATATGGGTATTAGATACATCGGAGATTGGCTCTAGGCCAAGTGGAAGATTAAAAGTATGTATGTCCTAGAGACAATCATTAGTAGGGACAAATGTACTTGAACACATTTGTATTATTAATAAGATTAATATTTATGGCATTTGTGATTATTGAATTATTATTTGATTATTTGTAATTATTCATTAATGTGCATCCCTTGAGCTTACGTTGTCATTATTAGAGTGAGATATTGATGATAGAGCGTAACTCTGAAATAGCCTCGACTAATGATCATCGAGAATGGAATATCGATGATATGTTATAAGTCAACATGTGGTCTGCATCACATTCTTAGAGAATGTAGTGTGTCTCACCTGCTACTAGTAATGATTACTAGTGATGGACACATGGATACTTTTGGAAAGTATTGGTACACCCTGCTGATAAACTATTTGTTAAACATATCTAGAGTGTTATCAGCATGTGGGATATAAAGGTCATTTGACTTGAGGTCAATACACACCTTGTTTACAAAGTAATGTACTTTGACTCTGTCCTAAGCTTAAACTCCTTATAGGATAAGACACGGCTTGTGTTGGGTACATTATGATGTAAATTAGGGTGGTAATTGAGCCAAGAATATGATTCATTCCTCGATTGAATATTCGAGAGAGCACTCAATTTCTCAGTGATATTAGGTCGACTAAGTCATTGGCCAATGCAAGAGACATATTTAGAATATGGTCTAGTGGTCGACTAATATAGATGAGATAAAGTGATCAAGCCATTTTGATAGACACATGACAAATCCTAAGCTTGATCGAGTGTGTCGCGAATGAAAGAAATTTATCATCTCACATAAAGGTTATGTTTGTTGGATTCATGTAAATGTACTTCATATACCGAGTTCGTCGTACGACGCAGTCTAGGAGTTGTGTATGGACCTTAATTGGATTAGTGTCGATATATGAAGGTCTATAGGGTCACATTATGTCGATTGTCTCTTCGATCTAAGGGTGTATTGAGAAAGTATTAAATATTCGATTTGGGATCGAGATATTTAAATTGATAATAACTATGGGATAATTTCTATTAGATGGAAATTATATAATTAAATCAAAATTAGATTTTTGATTTAATGTGCTGAATATATATATTAAATTAAATTAGAAAACATAATTTTACGTAAGGCGCCGCGGCGTCTACCCGACAATGGGCCTAGTTTGCCCACTGCACCTCGGTTTTTGGGCCAGGCTTAGAGACCAACCCTAATCTAATTTGTGACCTAATTTTAACTATAAATACAACACTCCCATTGTTAATTAAAACACACCAATTCTATAAACTTTCTAGACTTAGAGTCTAGGACGAAACTCTCTCAAACCTCTGCCAAGATTTCCTGGCTTTCTTAACAAAAGAATACATCGTAGCATAGTGCTTGCAGTCGAAGGGATAGTCGCGTGTACTCCCTAAGTAAAGACTCCAGATAATACAACCTATAAGTGCTCTAGTTTTATGTTACATGTTTTGATTGTCATATAACAATACCATAAGAAATTGTTGGGGTAAATAGAACAAAATTTTAAACTTCCGTTGTGCCTACTTATATGTTTTGAACCCAACAAAAATCCTACAGTAACTACTCTTATACATACATCACATCAAAAGCTTTGGATCTTAACCACAACCAAAGAGAGAGACATCTAGAGTGATTTGAGAGTCAACACCAGATTCTAGAGAGAGCCGACTAGAACAACAACAAAAAACATGTTCCTATCAAGGTATATCATTCAGTTTTTGAGTTGTAAAAGTTAGATTCTTAGTGTGGTTCCACCTATTCACTTTTGCTAGAAAATGTAATAGGTGTTTATCTTGTAATGAACTTCTCTGACTGGTTAGAGTCATTGAAGAGAGTAGAGAGAGAGAGCCAATAGTTTGGAACTGTTGAGGAAGAGAGAGTTGGGGTAGGGATTATTTGGAATAATTCAATAGGTGTACAAGTCATTGTAACCTTTAAAAAATTGCTCGAGTTTAGTGAAAAGTTTGGGAAAATCCTACAAAGGTAGGTTGTGCTTTTCCTCCCTTAGGCAAGGAGTTTTTCACACTAAATTCTTGGGTTGATTTTATTATTTCGCACTTTACCTTTTTGCGTAGTTACTCAAAGGATATGATTTTTTGAATACTTAGATCGTAGCCCTGTTTATCAATTGATATCAAAACAAGATCTTTCTATAAAGGTTAGCACCTTGAAAGATGGCTACACCTGTTGGAGTCCAAGAAGGTCAATCAATCACAAGACCACCATACTTTAAAGGAGCATATTATGAATGGTGGAAAGCTAGAATGCAAGATTTTCTAGTTGGTAAAGATTCTAACCTGTGGAACATTACTCAACATGATCCAAGAGATCTCATTGACAAGGATCATCAAAAGATAGGAATTCAAATAGATGCCAAGGCAAGACGTCAATTTCTATGTGTCATCTGACCTAATGAATTCAACAGTCTTTTCTTGTGTCACCACCAAGCAAATATGGGGCACACTATATAGCAACTATGGAGATATAAAGACAAAAATACAGTATCATTGCCTTGAAAAAAAAACAAGAAAAGACCATAGCATTAACAACTCAATCGAATTTCGAAATTGAAAATGATATGGTAGAAGAAAAATTCTCCACTCTCAAAGATGTCATCCACACTTATTCCAGACAAGAGCTAGTGTGTGTAGCTCACATGGTAATAGAAGCATGTAAGAATTTGCATACTAAGGAGGACATGCAGACATTTGATCATTTGTAGAAAATATTGGCCACACAAAATCAATTGAAAAGGGGGAGAACCTGAAATAAATAAAAAGCTGCCAAAAGTACATGGCTCCAATCTTGGAACAAGAGGACCCCGACATAGAAATCAGAAGAGAAATACATATTAGAAAATGAGATCTGTATGATAAGAAATGAATTGTAGAAACTAGATTAGGACGAGATGATTCTCTGTCCTTAGGATAATATTAGCCCCCACTATATTGCTGATGGGATTAACTTGCTAATTACCCCCAGGATTCCCTAATCTTAAGAACAAATTTTACAGCAACTTATTCGTTCTTCATGAACATGAATTGCTTGAAAGAAAGAAGGTTTTCTTGGTTGGAAGATATAGATTGCAAGTGATCTTTTAATCATGTGACATTCCATAATTAAAGGAATCAAGTACCCTTTCATGAACAATTGTAATCTTTCATGAAACAATGTAATCTTTCATGAACAATTGTGACTTTTCATGAAATCAACGTTCTTTAAACCAGCAAAAGATTAAATGATATTTAAGCTCGTGTTCGTGCACGTGCAAAGTGCTAAGTGCTAGTCTTTGATTAATAATATATTAGCATATTATTAATCCAATTATAAGCACATCCAAGCCCAATGCATGTTTGGCCCAACTAAATGAACTCTTTTCAATTTAATATACCAAGTACAAAAGTACTTATAAACACATCAAGCTTTTCTTATTCTTCCAATGTGGGACAAACTCTCATACACATCTTCCTAACAAATACAATTGAATACTATATACAACAATCCCCCACTTAGTCTTCAATTTAACAAAAATGCTTAGATGAAAGTATCTTGCGATTTGAACTTTCACTTAGTTACAGTTCTTCAAAATCCTAACGAAATTAATGGCGGCTTAAAGCGTTTGAGCCAAAATTTCTTATGCTAGAATCAGAAGACTGAACACACAATTATTATTTTCCATGTTCATATCGAGGTAGCACCATTATGGCCATGTGCTCCACCTGGTTTCATAGACATTTACAAAAGTTCGACCCAAAACTCTTGTTAGAAGCGGCACCACTTCTTATGTCTATATAGGTGAAATTCTTCCATTACCTGAATTTCATTAAGAGTATATTACTCACCCTATAAAACATACACCAGAACAATAGTTACACTAGTGTGACCTAATCAGTTATCAACAACTTGTTATTACCACATTGAACCTTTTAACCATGGGTATTCATAGAAAAAGGTTGGGTTTCCATTGTTGCTGATTAATTCAAACTGGTTGCAAGCCCATTTCTTGACTTGTTCCATAAATCATTTCTCTTGGAAGTCCTTTAGTAAAAGGATCTGCCAAATTGTTACAAGACCTTACATAAATCACAAGTTACAATCTGTCGGATATTAACTGTCTCACATACGCATGTCTCAAACTGATGTGTCTAGACTTACCATTATAAATCTTATTATAAGCTCGGACGAGTTGCCTCACTATCACGGTGCAAAGAAATGGTGGCATCGGTTGTGGCCACAACTTTATATCCAATAACATATTTCTCATTCACTCGCTTCTTTGCTCACGCCCCCAAAGCTAAAAATTCAGCTTCCATGGTAGAATGTGTGATACATGTCTGTTTCTTTGAGGCAGCACCACCACCGAGCATAAAAATCCAACCACTTGTGGATTTATTATCTCCATCACTAGATATCCAACTAGCATCTCCGTATATCCCTCAAGTACAAATGGAAAATTTCCATAATGCAAAGCATAACTTTTGGTTCTTTTCAAATAACCAAAAATTCTTCCAATTGCTCGCCAATGTTCTGTACTCGGATTACTAGTAAATCTAGAAAGTTTGCAAACTGCAAATGCAATATCAGGCCTAGTACAATGTGTAGCATACATCAAGCTACCTATTGCACTAGCATACTCTAGCTGAGCCACAGATCTTCCACTGTTCATACTAAGTTTGCATGATGTTTCATATGGAGTGTTAGCTTCCTTGAAGTTCAAATGTTCAAATTTCTTAAGAATTTTCTCAACATAATGAGATTGACTCAAGGAATAACCCCCACTATTTCTTCTAACTTTGATACCCAATATGGTATCAACCTCATTTTAGTCCTTCATTTTGAAACAGGAACTCAAATAGGCTTTGACTTCATTTATGCCATTTATGTTTGTTCCAAAGATTAACATATCATCTACATAAAGGCACAAGATTACACCATAATCTTTTGTAAACTTAGAATATATACACCTGTCAGCAGAGTTATGTATAAAACCATTAGACAAAACAACATAATCAAATTTCTCAGGCCATTGCTTCGGAGCTTGTTTTAAACCATACAATGATTTAACTAACTTACAAACTTTATGTTCATAACCCGGAAGGACAAAACCTTCAGGTTGTCTCATGTACACCTCTTCATCTAAAACACCATTTAGAAAAGCAGTTTTACATCTATTTGATGAATATGCAAATCATACGAGAGGCTAAAGCTATCAATATTCTTATAGATGCAATTCTAGCCACATGAGCATAAGTATCAAAATAATCTACTCCTTCCCTTTGGCTAAATCCTTGTCCAACAAGCCTAGCTTTGAAAACTTTGATTGATTTATTATCCACACTCTTCTTTACCCTGAAAACCCACTTACATCCTATAGCCTTTGAGCCAGGAGGCAAGTCTGACAAAACCCAAGTCTTATTAGCCATTAAAGACTCCATCTCGTCATCTATTGCTTCTTTCCAAAAGGCTGAATTTCTAGATGCCATTGCTTCTTGAAATGTCTTTGGGTCATCACATTCATTCTCAACATTGAGAACGATTTGGATTTTATTGGTAACAACTTCTCTATTTCCTTCCACAAGAAAGGAAATTGCTTGGGAATTTATAAAATCTGAATCCAAATTCTTCTCCTTTCTAACTCTTACACTCCTTCTAAGTTCACTAGAAGCATTAGGATTTAACCTATCACTGTTAAGAGAAGCATTAGAACTTATTTCTGTTTGAGGTATTTGCAAGGACTCATTAACACGGTTGGAATCACTCCGGAACTTATTCTCAAAGAACTCTACGTCTCGAGACTCCACAATTACATTTGAGTCTAAGTCTAGCAGCCTATATGCTTTTGAATTTTCTGCATATCCTACAAATACACTTTTCAAAGCTCTTGGACCTAATTTAGTTTTCTTAGGATCTGGAACCTTATAATAGGTTAAGCACCCCCAAACTTTAAAATAACTAATGTTAGGTTTTCTTCCTTTCCAAATTTCATATGGTGACAGTTTTATCTTCTTGGAAGGAATTCTATTATGTACATGACATGCAATTAGTAAAGCTTCACCCCATAAGTTCATAGGTAAGTTTGAGTTAATAATCATGGCATTCACCATATCAACTAGAACTCCATTTTTTCTTTCTGTCACTCCATTTTGTTGAGGTCTATAGGGTGCACTAACTTGATGAACAATGCCATTATCTTCACAAAACGAAGTAAATTCAGTAGGGAAATATTCTCCACCCCTATCACTTCTCAAGATTTTCAGTTTCTTATCTTTTTGTGTTTCTACCATAGATTTGTAAACTTGAAACATGTCAAAAGCTTGATCTTTTGATTTTATTAAATAGACATAGGTAAATTTAGAACAATCATCAATGAAAGTAATAAAATACCTACATCCACCTCTAGTTAAAACACCATTTAACTCACAAATATCAGAATGTACAAGTTCTAAAATTTCAGATTGTCTATCAACCTTTGGAAAAGGTTTTCTTTTCATTTTCGCTTGAACACAAACTTCACATTTTTCTTTATGCTCATTGCTATAAGAAATAATTCCGTCTTTGCACATATATTTCATTGTTTGATAATTAACATGTCCCAAACGATTATGCCAAAGATTAAAAGTTGTACTTTCTATATTACAACTTAAATCAAAAGATTGCACACAAGAATAATTGGAACTTTCATCTTTATTGATACTTAGTTTGAACATTCCATCGGATACATAACTCTTTCCCACAAAGGCACCAGCCTTAGACAGGATGATCTTATCGGACTCTATTACAACTTTGAGTCCTTTCTTAAATAGCACAAAACCAGAAACCAGATTCTTCCTAATGGAAGGAACATGCAGTACATTAGTCAACGCAACTTTCTTTCCAGAAGTGAACTGGAGTATCACACTTCCTGTTCCAAGAACCTTGCTAGTATGATGGTCTCCTAATAGAATTTCATGACCATCCACTGCCTCAGTGTAATCTTTGAAGAGTGAGCGATTGTTGCAAACATGGGTGGTAGCACCAGAGTCATACCACCAATCATCGCTTGTAGTGATTCCAGCCATGTGCAACTCTTGGATTATTCCAATATGCATCTCAGAAAGCATGTCAATGATCTCATTGGTATTTTGCTCAATAATATTAGCAATCGCCTTCTCTTCAGTGTTCCTTTTCTGGTTTTGATTATGCTCCTTCTTAGGGTTCTTGCAGAAACGTTTGAAATGGTCTTTCTTTCCACAATGGTAACAAACGATTTCAGACATGTCCTTCTTAACCTTTTTATTCGGGTTAGAAGCATTGGAGTAAATATTTGCCTTTCTCTTACCCTTTAAATTCTTCTGAGTAACATAGTTCACTTTAGAACTAGAAGCATCATTCAAAATCTTCTCACGATTTCGAGTTTCCTCTTCAATTCATAAGTGTTTCTGAATCTGTTCTAAAGTGAACTCCTCAGAAGTGTTTTTCAAAGAACTTAAAAGTAATAAAACTTATCTGCTCCTTATTTTTCTGCATCATATTTGAACTCTAGGGCCTTCCGCACCTCCTTTGCAGACTGAATTGGAGTGTAGATATCACACAGACGATCAGAGAGGGAGTTAAGAATAAACCCTCTGCACAACGTTTCATCTTCGACACGCTTCTTGCGTTCTGCTATCTTTTCTTCAGTGTCATCGTCTGCTGGTTCTTAAAAGCCCCCAAATTCGGATCTAGAATATAAAAGATCTTCAAAGCAGTGAGTAGGAACGACATCTTCTCCTTCCAACGTAGGAAATTGGTTCCATCAAAACGATCTAGTTTCACAGTATCATTACCAAACATCTTCATAGTGTTCTCCATAATATTATCCTAAGATTGTTAGAAAATGAGATCTGTATGATAAGAAATGAATTGTAAAAACTAGATTAGGACGAGATGATTCGCTGTCCTTAGGATAATATTAGCCCCCACTATATTGCTGATGGGATTAACTTGCTAATTACCTCCAGGATTCCCTAATCTTAAGAACGAATTTTACAAAGAACTTATTCGTTCTTCATGAACATGAATTGCTTGAAAGAAAGAAGGTTTTCTTGGTTGGAAGATATAGATTGCAAGTGATCTTTTAATCATGTGTCATTCCATATTTAAAGGAATCAAGTACCCTTTCATGAACAATTGTAATCTTTCATGAAACAATGTAATCTTTCATGAACAATTGTGACTTTTCATGAAATCAACGTTCTTTAAACCAGCAAAAGATTAAATGATATTTAAGCTCGTGTTCGTGCACGTGCAAAGTGCTAAGTGCTAGTCTTTGATTAATAATATATTAGCATATTATTAATCCAATTATAAGCACATCCAAGCCCAATGCATGTTTGGCCCAACTAAATGAACTCTTTTCAATTTAATATACCAAGTACAAAAGTACTTATAAACACATCAAGCTTTTCTTATTCTTCCAATGTGGGACAAACTCTCATACACATCTTCCTAACAAACACAATTGAAGACTATATACAACAATACATACATCTGTTAAAAGTCAAAAGGAGTTGAAGAAGGAACTAGATGAAGTGGCTACTACCTTACAGACTAAGCTTGAGAAAGGTAAAATATATAAAAAAGAACTTGTCAACCTCAAAAATAAGTACATTGAAGCAGTCAGAAGGAACAGTTCCTTAAGAGGGTTGACTCCCTTACATACAGATCACTTCAACAATGGGAAAATGGTTTAAAATACCCCTCTACTTTCATAAATTGACTATTTTTACCCTCCGTTAAAAGTTGGGGCTAGATCTACTCCTCCCGTTACAAGTTAGGGTCTAAAATACCCCTCATTTGACAAAAACTTCCAAATCAACTCATGTCGATTTTAATTAAAATTACTCATTCTCTCTTTTAACTTGGCTTGCGATCCACTAAACGAAATTGACTCATACCAAATTATACCCAACAATAATGGCTTTTAATTTAACGGAAAATCATAACACAAGAACATAGGGGGAAAGGGCTTCGTTGTTGCTGCTCGTCGGCGTCGAGCTCGCCGGTGGGGACTGGTTTATCGTGCTAGTTGCTCCGGCAGTGGTGAGGAAGAATGAAGAGGCAGGGGTTGTTGCTGTTGGCGTTATGGGTTATGGATACAGTGGTTAGTCGGAGAAGGGGGGCTATTTGGGTGGAAGAGTGGTAGTGTTGCGGAGCTCGGGGAGAGAAGGGTGAGGGAGTGAAGTGGTGTGGTGGAGGTGGCGAGGGAAAGAAGTGAGTGAAAATAGGGGGTTGTGCGATGGTGGTTGGGCAGTCTGTTGGGTGTGATGGTGGCGCGGTAGGTTTTTTTTATGATTTTTCTAGCTGGAGCAGTGCAGGGTGATGTTTGGCTTAAAATGTATATATTTAGTCATTTTTACCTCACATTTTAATATTTTTAATCGTCTTTTGAGTATTAATTATAGTGTTTTGGGCTAATATTACATTTTAATTGTGTATGGAATAAAGCAATGTAAAAATATAAAAAAAATTGAAGCAAAAGTAGATAAATAGCGAAATTGAGAAAGGGAAAAAAGATTTTACGTTGAAGTGGACATAAATTAATAGCATAATGGTTGTCTAATGATTGAGGAATAAATGTATAATGATTGGACAAATAAATTGTACAAAAGAAGGAACTAAAGGAATGCATTGGATGCACACTTACCTGGCAGTAACGAAGCTACGTTTTTTGACGTCCTTTACGGCTCAATTTTTCCCAATTCTTTTTATTTTTACGTTTTTATTCGGATGATCGGTTGTTTTACTTAATGTTTGTGTGGAGCTAAACTATTTAGTTTTAGGGTTTTGACGCTATCATAAAAGTTGACATTTGATTGTCGCTTATATCTATTAAATTTTCATCTTTTGGGTTGCTTATTTATTCTTGAGCCTAATTATTTAATTACTTGATCACTAATTAAACACTATCTGGTGTGCATGAATTGAACTTGAAAAAGCGAAGTCATGTACGTAATAAGAATAAATAGAGTTTGATCGATTTATCGTTTCGCTACTAAGGATAGAAATATACCCTTTAGCCCTACTTAGTTCAATACAAAGATATACGTGTGTTCTTGTTACTTCCTGCGATCATAGAAATATAGGCGTTAAGAGTATCATCTATAGGCTTGTGAATAGTTCAAAAGAATATCATAAAGTTAACAGCAACTCGTCAACTAGTAACCCGGGAAATAAAATAGGTATAACGATTGGAAGACTCAACTGTATTGTTAGTGGTCATAACCCTAGATCTATCTTTTCTCCGATAAAAAATTATTCTTTCTTGGTTGAAGTTCATTATTTATTTTCTTTTATTTTTAGTTAGTCATAAATATAATTTTGGATTATATTTCTTGTTTAGATAAATATCATTAGTTTAATTTAGTAAATAGTTAATCATAAGTCCCTGTGGATACGATATCTGAATTTAAAATTCTATATTACTTGTACGACGGCGTATACTTGCTTGTGCATTTGGGAGCAACAAGGGGTGGCGACATATATGGGAGAAGGAGAAGGGCGGCAGTTCATTGGTGGTGGAGTAGGAGGGTTTAATTTGGTATGGGTCAATTTCATTTAGTGGATCGTGGATCATATTAAAAGAAGGAATGAGTAATTTCGATTGGAATCGAGTTATTTGGGTTGATTTGTGAGTTTTCATTAAATAAATGGTATTTTTAGAAAATTTGTTAATTGGAGGGGTATTTTTTACCCAACTTGTAACGGAAGGGGTAGATTTGATCCCAACTTGTATTTGACCTCAACTTATAAAGGAGTATAAAAATAATCAAAATGAAAGTAGATGAGTATTTTTAACCCTTTTCCTCTTCAACAATAGGCAATGTGCAGGATATAAAAAGATCAAATGCTCATACGAGGGACACCATGTACACACCCAGCATGGAATAAAGAAGGGTCCCAAGAAAGTGCATAAAGCAAGTAAAAAACCATGCGAATAAACACATTCCATAAGGAGAGGGAAGGAAATTACCTGGATGGACTAAGAAGCATCTCATCCATCCATTGCCACAAAAATGGGAACTCAGTCTTTTACTGCCTAGGTGAGAAAAGAAAAGTAGTGGGATATCTGACAAGAGAAATTCATTTTACCAAAAGGCTCATAAAAGAGGTAACAAACAAGAAATTCCTTCTTAATAATTATAATTTGAAGGAAACGTCAAACAGTCCAGCAAGACAGCAGTAATAAAAGAACACCTCTCATAAACGAAGAAAAGATAAGAGTTCAAAATGAACAATATAGTAGTAGGTAAAGGGCAGCCCGGTGCACTAAGCTCCTGCTACGTGCGGGATTCAGGGAAGGGCCAGAATATAGTAAGTTAGTAACATGTATTATCTCAAAAGGAAAGAGAGACCAAATCAAGGGGCTTTTTCAATAATCCGGCTCACACGACTCACTAGCATGCATCATCTCTCATATAGATAAGTTACTTAAATTATGTTGATGCTGTCACGAGCTCTGAAATAAAGTCCTTGTGTCAACACCCCAAGAAACAGGTTTTTTAAAATGAAGAAAAAAAAGAAGGGGAGCTGAAAATGTCCATTTACAGAGTCTCTCAAATCCACGGTAAAATCCTAACCCATTATCGCATTAAGACACTCTTAATGACAGCTCAAATGATCAAATCATTGTTTCTTCAAATTCTAAATGTGATGAAAAGCTCAATCCTTCTCACACCGTATCCATATTCCTCAAAAATTTGCAAAAGGTGATGCAAGCCAAGTTGCATCAAGGCCATCACAAGGAGTCAAGCTCGAGATCTCCAAGCTCTACCAGACCTATTCATGAAGATGGAAGTGCTTGAGCACACTTTGATATCATATCAGAGGGCTCCCTGTCATGATGATTGCCTTGGAAGACAAAATAGAAGAAGGAAGGAGTGCTGACTCAATGTACAGAATGGGATACGGTCCGCATACATATTCAGCATATAGACCACATCTCCACCGCAAGCCAAGACCAACAGGATGCGGCAGGAATAGAAGTGACATACGACCCATACCTCAAACCGCACCTCAAGCGTAAGTCTAGATCAACCAACAAATGGAGAAGCATAAGTGATATACGGGCTGCAGAATCCACATACGGCCCATACTTCGGACCATACATCAGGTTCAAGGAGTTTCCAATTTCTGTCTTTAGACATATCACCACCTACGACCGCATGTCCACCGTAGGTCCGACCTGACTGGACACTTTTGGTTATTTTTGCAATTTCGGAATGCCGCTTCTGGATATGTTTGTAGTAAGTTAGCTCAAACTATAAATAGCCGAGAATAGCTCATTTAGACCTAGTTTTGATGATTAATGACTTTGTTCTCTTTGAGATACTTGAGAGCTTGGTAAAGCTATTGTTGATACATTATTTTGAAAGGTGAGTTGCAAGGTAAATTCATTCACTTGCGTCTATTTAGGAGTTAGGTGCTTGTTTGGATTTCTTAATTGAAGATTTTGGTTATCTAAAGAACCTTAGTTTTCAATTAGTTCTATTATTGCGTCTATATTTTATCTTTACTTTCTTTTTCTTAGTTTACGGTTTCAATGTTCATTTTTTTATTGTGTCATTTGGTATTAGAGCTTAGCATAGATTTATTCCTACAAATCTAGTCTTGGGTTAGACAAAAAAAATTAAAAATCTGTCTAGTTCCATTTTTTTGTTGTTGTGTTGACACTAGATTTATGTTCTCTAGTGTTATTTGAGCCTAAATCTTAAATTTCAAGTTGTTTGGAGTTTATTTGAGACATTCACCAATTTTGAATTGAAGAACTTCAAGGAAGTGGTCATGGAATTTGAAGATTGAGAAGGGTTTTAAGCTTATAAGTTATCGGGAATTGTTTGCCTAGTAATAGAGATCAAAAGATCTGAAGTTTGAGAAAATTTCAAGAGGTTTTGAAGAATTTGAAAAATTGAATATTCAAAGTGTTCTTGGTGTTGATTAAAATTTCTTGGTGGGGAGAAACAAAAAGGACAAGTTTGATCTAAAACCCTAATCGCAAGTTTGGGGAATAGGTGTTTTAGATCCAAAAGGGGGGAAATACCAAGTGAGGCGGGTCCAAAAGAATCACAAATTCAGATTTTGCAGCTCAAAATTTGGGAAAGAAAATTCAGCAACGTCAGCCACTATCAGTCGTGACATACAGACATGGTATTATACCTTAACTGGTATGCACTCATGGTATGATCAATTCAACTCAGATATCACAAACAGTAAGGAAACTAGTCAAAGAATATGACTCTTATGACTATTAGATATGCACCTCCCTCCAAAAGAAAGTTGCATAAATATGTCTATACTGTCAATCCACCCAAGTCAGTCCTATAATCTCTTTCCTGAAAGAAACCAACTTGAGTCGGTCCATATACATCATTGTGCCTGAACAAATACCAACACTCATGAATTCCCTTCTGTTTTTGCAAGTCCATGTATATCGATCTACACACACTTCAACTCACCAAAGAAGATCACCAATAGAAGTCTCCTAAAGTCACACATATGTTACGAAATGGAAATATATGTTACAAAAAGAACACAAACAGTGATTCAGGGGAAATGATATAGTGATTTAAAAAAAAAAACAAGATGTTAATCATGGGAAAACATTGGAGGAGTCTGTGACAAGGGGATCTGATCTTGTTAAGAAAATTATTTCCTTAGTTGCTGATGACTAAAGGGATTGACAAGAGAGAAGTTCTCAATCTATAATGTGATTAACAAGGTTGACTTCCACAAAAGTCAGTAGGTATGAAGAAAGCAGCAGATACGAGTGGTCGAGAGGGAGAACACATGGGAATTTACATAAATCAATTGAGCTAAAATATAGAACCTGGTCCCCATCCCTTCTTAGCCCAAACCAAGATTTAATCATACTAAATACCAATCTGATTTTCATATCTAATCCTTGATAGTATTAGAATGACATGTTACAATATTTTAATTTGGGTCTTACGACTTATTGTGGTACATGTGAAAGTCCTCCTAAGGTTTTAATTTGACAAAGTTATTCGAGAACTTTTATTATTTCATACAAGTGTATCTCGAATGGTCATGAGTTTGATATTGATATAATACACTTGATCCTATTGATTCACTTGCCTTTTGATGATGTCAAAATGGGTAAGATTCAATTCATATTATATAGTTCATATGCCACATCAGCTATATCAGGCACATACATCATAAAGGATCAAGCATACATAGAAGAAAGAAGATGACCACATTGATAGAAAGGAAGTGGCCACTGATGAAAGATGAAAAAAGTTGCACTGCGTGGATATATAGTTGCCACTTAGGATGCATTGTAAAGAAACTGATTCTTATTTATAAAAGAACTCAGTCCTACTTAGAAGCACTAGATAGGAGATAGGGAGAGATATAAAGAAAATTCTCGAGGAAGAAGATGAAAGAACCTGGTCCTTACAAAAAAAAAATTGGACATGATCAGATTCTACAAACCTAGCCGCATATAGTGTTGCAAAGAGTGGAAGGTAAGTCCCTAGAAAGAATAAGTTGTCCTACAAACATTACTTAGTCAAGCAACTTAGCCATTTACTAGGCTATAATGAATAGAAGGTAAGACCTAGATTCTGACTCAATGAGATTACAAATCTTATTGTGTTCGAGGGTGAACTACTTCAAGCTTACAAACCTTGTATAGTGAGATTTAGTTGTATGAAAATGAAGCTGAAAGTGTCGAACAACATTGGAGCTGATTCCAAGGGGGAGATTGTCAACATAGGAGCTATGCCTAAGAGGGAAACATGATCAAGACGAAAATTGAAAAGGCTGATTAGGGGCACATAAAGACATATGAAGCTGCTATGCGTTTGTTATCATAAAAACGGAAAATTGCTGAGATGTCTCAATAATGGTTCAAAGCTTAAAATGAATCTTTGTTGATTGACAAACGATATATCAATAGACAATCAAGTACAAGAAAATTGAAGAAAGATATTGAAGAAGTAGAAGTCCAAATAGATGTCAAAAGGAACTAATAAAGCAGTCATAACAATAGAGGAACTGCTCAAACGAACTTGTCCTTAGAAGTAAGACCGGAGACTCTCAAAGAGAAGTTGTTTTATGCTAACTCGGAGAATTAGAATTCTTGTCTCATTCCGGTTCAATGAGAAGTTGGATTTCAGGTTATGACAAATTTATCATAAGTTGAACACATTGATTTAGTATTGGAGTAGGAAAAGAAATCGTACGCACAAACAAGAAAAGAAGTAAATCCATATCAAATAAGGATTTGGTTTCGAACATCTTATGAAACCAAGACTTCGATGGATTTGGACAATAAAAAGGCGACAATCACTCCTATATAAATAGCACGTTAAAAGCTTTGGAGTTTGACCACATCCAAAAAAGAGACATCATGAGTGATTTGAGAGTCAACACCAGAGTCCCAAGATAGTCGACTATAACAACAACTAGTTCCACTTATTTACTATCCCTAAAATTTGTAATAGGTGTGTATCAAGTTGTAAGGAACTTCTTTGACTTGGTAGAGTCATTGAAGAGAGTGTAAGAGAAGCAACAATTTGGAACTATTGAAGAAAAAGAGAGAGTTGGGAAGGGATTGTTTGGAACAGTTACTTCGGTGTACAAGGCTATAACAACCCGTCATTTGATGGAAGAATTTCAAGCTCTTACCATATTAATAGTTAGTAATGAAAAGAAATATTATTTAATGTGTGTGCATATATTTGTTCATGGAAATATTATTTGCACATATATACAAGGCATGAGATAGAATATTTTTTTATGGCTAATAGGCTAATGGATTGGTTGATTAAATGCAATTGATTGATTATTACATGGTAAAAGAAGTGGGTCAAGCACATCGTCCTTTCTCTTCACGTCATTGGTGCTACGGGGATATAGTGAATAGATCAATCTATTCATTTTACCTGGTCTATTAATTAGAAAACGCTATAGGAATTCGGCGAGGCTAATAGAAAAGGAGCTGCTACGTGATTTACTTGAAATTGAGGGATAAAATTCTTACTTTAGCTCATTACGAATGAAATGAAATGAAATTTGGGAAGCATTTCAAGGGATTTTCATCGGTGGCTCTACAGTGATGTTAAAAAGTAACTTTTACCGGGCCTTTATCAATAAAGTTTTGGTGGAACTTCTTGAAAACTCATATAAGTGAAAGAAATAATCTCTTGATTATTTTCCTATTATACTCCTAAAACACTATTCTAGTAGTACAAGACTTTTATAATTGTGGTAAGTGTACAATGCTAAGTAATACAAATATTCTACACTAATTACAATCCTAAAACGGACCAAAGTCCTGTGGTATACACTATGTATATCACGGGAATATACACTGTCTAACACACCCCCGCAGTCATAGCGGGCAGTCTTCGAACGCTGAGACTGTCCCTAAAATCTTCAAAAAGGACTGAGGGAATACCCTTTGTAAAGATGTATGCAATTTGATACGTGGAAGAGACATGACAGATGCGTACTTGTCCACAAGCTACCTTTTCGCGAACAAAATGAATGTCCATCTCGATATGTTTAGTGCGCTGGTGCTGAACCGGATTCCCAGACAGATAGATGGCACTAATATTATCACAATAAACCAAGGTAGCTTTCTGAATAGGACAATGAAGCTCTAAAAGAAGATTACGTAACCAACATGATTCAGACACCACATTGGCTACCCCTAGAGCGTGATAAAGTTGACTGACTCTTGGCAGACCATGAGACCAAGTTATTACCAAGAAACATACAATATCCAGACGTAGACCATCTGGTGTCTGGACAGCCACCCCAATTAGCATATGTATATGAGACAAATGTTGATGTCGAAGAAGGATATAAATGCAAGCCATAGTCAAGTGTACCCTGAATATACCGAATGATGCGTTTGAGCGCATTCATGTGCTCAACTCTGAGATCATGCATAAACAAACACACCTGCTGTACGGCATACGTAATATCTGGTCTCGTGAATGTAAGATACTGAAGGGCCCCTGCAAGACTGCGATATCGGGTCGGATCCTCGTATGGTGCGCCGGCCACAACACTAAGATTGGGCTTAGTATCAACGAGAGTGGAAGTGGACTTACAGGATGTCATCCTAGCCCTCTCAATGATCTCAGCTGCATACTTCCGTTGAGATAAGAATAACTCACCTGCATGACGAGTGACAACAATCCCCAAAAAATAACTCAAGGCCCCCAAGTCTTTCATAGCAAACTCAGAGCTGAACATTGTCATGATAGACTGGCGTAAGGCATCGGAAGAGGCAGGCAGAATAATAACATCCACATATAACATAATATAGGCCAAGGATGAACCACGACGATAGATGAACAAGGAATTATCTGACCTGTTGTGAGTGAACCCAATAGTCAAAACATAGTTGGCAAACCGCGTTTACTAGGCCTATGGAGACTGCTTAAGCCCATATAATGACTTCTTCAACAAACAGACATGATGAGGATGTTTGAGATCCCTAAATCCCAAAGGCTGATGCATATAGATTGTTTCCTTGAGATCATCATGGAGGAAAGCATTATTTACATCTAACTGATGAATATGCCATGCTTTTGAAAGAGTTGAGCTAAGCATAGTGCGAATGGTAGCCGGCTTGACCACCGGACTAAACGCCTCACCACAATCCACACCAACCTGTTGAGTCTTACCATCACCCACAAGTCGCGCCTTATGTGGGGCAAATGAACCATCTGAATTTTCCTTATGAGCAAAAATTCACATAGACCTAATAATATTAATACCAGATGGACTGGGCACCAACTTCCACGTCTTATTATCAATAAGAGCATTATATTCATCGGTCATAGCAATTTTCCAATTCAGGTCATTTAATGCAGACACATGATTTCAGGGTAAGGGTGATTTAAGAACATTAGAATGTAAATTAAAATGTACTTTTGGTTTAAAAATCCCCCGTTGACTACGAGTGAATGGTCCATGACTCGGGGCAGATGCGGGTGGATTTTGAGAATTTTTGGGACTTGGGACGGACTGGCCAATAGGCAGTGAGCCTGCTGGCCCAAATCGAGAACTGAAGTTGGAGCTGGGCACGGGAACTGGGTCAACACTAGACCCAGAAACAGTACCCGGAACTGGGCCAGAACTGGGTAGAATGGATGGCCCAGTTGTTGGACCCAGATTTGAAGACGGCGATGTTTAGGGAGGACCAACGGGCAGTGGGCCCACTGGCGGAGTTGGGGTGTGGGACACGTCCGAAAAATAGTGAATAAGTTTTGGGGAAATACCATCATTCAAAAAATTATACGAACTAGGCACGGGAGTACTGACCTTAGCAAACGGGAATTGGGATTCATAAAAAATTACATGGCGACTAATGATGATTTTATCAGAAGATAAATCAAAACATTTGTAACCACGATGATTGGACGGATAACCCATGAACACACAGGGGGTAGAACGGGCCT
This sequence comes from Anisodus tanguticus, assembly GCA_034509755.1. NCBI lineage: Eukaryota > Viridiplantae > Streptophyta > Magnoliopsida > Solanales > Solanaceae > Anisodus > Anisodus tanguticus. The sequence goes on from CM067556.1 coordinate 44,533,915, forward strand.
AAAGTTTGTTAATTGTGGTGGACGGAAAGAGTGGATAACACAAGCACCCAAAGACCCTAAGATGTGAATACGAATGAATCTTATTATATAAAATTTGAAGGGGGGACGAATATGTCAAACCTTTGGAAGGAATAATGTTAAGAAGATATGTAGTCATTTGTAGAGCATCATGCCAAAGAGACGAGGGTATGGAAGCATGAATTAGTAAAGTGCGGACAATATTATTAATGGTACGAATTTTGCGTTCGGCTTTTCCATTTTGTGAAGACGTATGAGGGCAAGAAAAAATGAAAATTGATCACATTATTTGCACAAAATTTCCGAAACACCCCATTGTCATATTCTTTGCCATTATCACATTGGATATTTTTTTATTTCACGTTCGAATTGGGTTCTAATGAATGCTCTAAATTTTAAGAAGATGAAAAAACTTGAGATTTTTTGCTATTGGAAAAGTCCACAAAAATTTAGAATAATCATCCAAAAAGAGAACATTATACCTATGACCCAAAGAACTAAGAACATGAGACGTCCATAGATCACTATGAATAATATCAAATGGCATTAAAGTATGAGAATTAGAGTCTATAAATGACAACTTAACTATTTTCCCTAAAGAACAAGATTGACAATTCGGAGTGCTACGCTCACCCTTACAAGAAATAAAATTGTTTTTCTCTAAGACAAAATAAACGATCCCGGATGACCTAGACGAGCATGCCACACGGAAGGAGCAAGGGCTGCAAATGTTGATGGCAAGGCTTGACTCGATGGACCAGAACATGGCGTGATAGGATAACGATCTCCCCTACTATCACACCTCATGAGAGGACTCCCTGTTTTGAAATCCTTCACAGAGAACCCAAATGGATCAAATTCTATGGACACGGAATTATCAGTGGTGAATTTTTGGAAAATATCAATTTTGGAGCGTGATGGGTATTTTTCAAAATAAGGGGTTGATGAGTGAGAGACAATGCTTTATGACCATAACCACGAATTGGAATTGAATTACCATTACCAACAATTATACCACGATTGTTGTTCAAATTGGAATAAGACGAGAGAGTACCTGAATCGGATGTCATGTGAGTAGTGGCGTCAGTGTCCATGTACCAATTTGGGTCCGAATAATTTATTCCAAGCGTGTGCATCGCGGCTTCGATATCAGTAGAAGTGGGGTCTGCCGCATGATGGGCCTGGTGGGCCCTAGGCCTGCCTCCCTCCTGACCCGCTACCCCACTGGATCGCTGGACCGAGATTGGGCTGGAGTAGCTGGGTAAAAAAGAAGGCTAAAATTGGGCCCAATTACCGTGGGCTGGAGGCGCTGAAAAGCCGAGATTATTGGGCCACTACCTACTGGTCCAGGCCCACGGCCAGGGGTCCTAAGGTTGGGACCAGTGGGGCTGAGGCCCACTGTTGATGGGGTGGGGCTTACTGCCGCCGGTACTGCTGACGTTACCACCACGTTTGCCACCGTGGTTTCTTCCATTATTTTTTCTAGTATTCTTGCCGTCACCGTGAGCACGGTTTTGGCCCAAATTATCAACACACCCTGGAGAATTTGTGGAGGACGTCATCATGACCACGAGACTTGCCCCGATAGCCGCCTTCTTAGCCAATCTGGCTTCTTCCAAAGTAAGCATGGAGCTGGCTTGATAGAACGTTGGGAGAGGGTTACTTTGACGAAGTAGGGTCCCAACGCCACTAAATGCCTCGGAGAGGCCAGCAACCATCTGTAGAACCATACGATCTTCACTAACGGGCGCACCAACGTTGCGGAGTTGGTCCTCCAATTCCTTCAACCTTTTGCAATACGCTGAAACATTCGGGAAATTTTCCATGGTGACGTGGGAAAAGTCCTGCTCAAGAGTAACAGCTCTGGAATTCTGATTATCTTGGAATATGCCACGCAACCTATCCCAAGCAGCCATTGCCGTAGCGTTTGGCTCAATAATCGTCTGCAACAGGTCAGTAGAGATAGTGGAATAAATCCACTAAAAGACGGTGGCATCAAGCGTTGTCCATAACTTAGGATCATTCTCACGTTGAGGCACCTCCATATCCTCAGGAGCCGTGGGGATTATGTGATGGATGACTTGATGCGAACGAGCTGAATTTTAAACAACTCGGCCCACGTCGCGTATTGGACGTTTTCTATTTCAATAATGAGAGGTGTGTGACTCTTGATGTTAGAAATAATACGAACAGGATAAAACGTGCTCTTTGTCGTCGATATAACGAAAGAACAATAGGTGATTTTGTAGAAAATTTGGGAAGAGATGAGGTAAAATTTAACACGAAATCCGAGGAAGGGGCATGAAAATCGATGCAGTTTTTGGCCGAGAAGGGGCACAAAAAACCGAGAGAAATTTTGGAGAATAGCGAAAGCAATTTAGTCCTAGACTTCTGATACCATGAAAGAAATAATCCCTTGATTATTTTCATTAATTGAAAGATTATATATATAATTTACATATTTCCATAATAGGAAAATCATTTTCCTATTCTACTCCTAAAACCCAATTCTAGTAGTACAAGACTTCTATATTATGGTAAGTGTACAATGCTAAGTAATACAAATATTCTACACTAATTACAATCCTAAAACGGACCAAAGTCCTGTAATATACACTATGTATATCACGGGAATATACATTGTCTAACAATAAGAATCAAAGTCGAAGAGAAGTCACAATATTATTGTAGCTACAGTTCCGAATTTTTGCCATTTCTAAGGTATTGATGAGATAATTTTTACTTCTTACTTTAAGATTATTATTCTTTTTGGGTTACGAGTATTACTATATTGGATATATGTTTTGAACATCGGGTATATATTGTGATATTAGTATATGATTTTATCTTTAAATTCATTACTTGAGAGGTCGAATATTGAGATTTAGCCCTAAGCTTGATAAAGAGAAAAATAAGTTTTGACCCAACATTGAAATTAAGGTTGAAACTTGATTATAAATTTGAACTCTACGGATTATGGGTAACGTGTTCATACAATTAATTTTGAATTTTGGATAGTTGACTCAAGGAGCGGGTTTGAGTTGACCAAGAGTTGACTTTGATCCCCAGGTGTCCTAAATTTATGGGATCAATTTCCCTATACTATTTGGGTTCTTGTTTATGCTTTTGTGTAGATTGAGTTGCTTTGAAGGCCTGAGGGCGCAATTTTGAGTAGTATGAGCTTACTTGAATCACAAATCCAGGTAAGAGAAGATCTTAATTTTTGAATGTCGCTTTCTCTTCTTTGGCCTTTGCTTGCATATCTGTTTTTGATTGTCTGACGCATTGTAGAACGAGTGTATGCTCAACAGACTTGTCAATATTAACTTTTTTCTGTTCTTCTGAGATTTGGGGTTGATGTCTTTGGGATACACTGTGGCATAGATATTAATCATATCATACGATTATTTATGTCTACTTAGCCTTATTATTGATACATTTACTTGATTTCACATGTTGTCCTTGGGTGTATAAGACAGTTGGGACAGAGTCACCCTCCACATTCGCCTAAGACTTTTCGTAAGACGTCCGGTCATAATCACCTTTCGCAGCCTGAATGGTAAGATGGTTGGACCACCTTCCACAGTTCTTAGGTTTAGTTGTTGTATGGTAAGACGGTTGGGCCAAAGTTATCCTCTGCATTTTTGAGATTTTGTTGCTGTGTATTATAGTATTATGCCAGCTTGCATATCATCATCTCATATTTCTTGACATGACTTGCATCTCTCTTCTACACTTCGTACACGATTTTTTCTTGGCATATCGTATATTCATTTTGCATCATATATGTGCACTACTTTTCACTTTCTTCAGGTATGAGATGGAGAGCGGATCTAGACCTTATTTAATATTAGTGACTAACTTTATCCACTACACATGCAAGTGCTTTAGCGGACACTATGAATGAGTCGCTTGCGAGTCTTTTCAGCTTTGAGGTGAGTCATCCTCCAAATCCATGGAGGCCACTCATTTATCTATCTTTCTATTTTCTTAGATATAGTGGGGTTTGCATACTCGACATTGTACACTTGTACTAATTTTATAGATGCTCTAAACTTAGTTTATTTGACTCTAGTTGAATTTGTTAAGATATTTTCTTGTTCACTTTTTTCAGTAGACTTCGTTAGCTATGATATGGATACTTTGGGACCTTGTCATATTAATGGGGATATTTGCTATTCTTTCCTGTTGATTCTCTGACAAGTAATGAGATTGTTGGGTGCTAGTCACGGCTAGAGGATAATTTGAGTCGTGACAAAGGCATTGTAACCTATAATAGTTGCTTGTGTTTAGTGAAGTTTCGGAAAATTCCTACAGGAGGTAGGTCGTTGTTTTTCCTTCCTTGAGCAAGGAGCGTTTTCACGCTAAATACTTGTGTTGATTTACAATATGCACTTTACTGTCTTGTGTAGTTACTCAAGTATTTGTTTCTTTGAATACATAGGTAGTAGCCCGATTCTGACATATGAATTTACGTTATATATGTAACTTCCTCAAAAAAATTGTATATACTTTTTAAAAATTTAGACATTTTCAAGGAACATAATCAACTTTCTTGCAATAAATTTTATGTGCAAGAAATTAAAGGACTCAAGACAAGTTATTTTAAACATGAAATAATTTCTCAAAATTATCATAATGATGACTACAAATCAATCTAGAAAGTAAATGCAAAGAATTATATTTGGATTACTATAAAGACAAGCACATATATTAGGAATCAACAGTGAAAAAGATCAATATAACAACATACGCAGTATACTCTCACAAGTGAGGTTTTGGAGAGAGTGGATGTACGCAGACGTTATCCTATCATTGTGAGGTAGAGAGGTTCTTTCCGTTCAACCTTGACTCAAGAACATCGTTTTCCGAAAATAATTTAAAAGAAATGCAAGAGAAAAAACTATGATAAAAATATTAAAGAAAAAAATATTGACTGTACAAACATAAAAGATAATCAAAGTACAAGAAACAACAGTTGTAATAAAATTGAAGCATGAGATAATGGTGGAATAATAGTAATAATACTAGTAGGGGAATAGATAGATGCTCCATATTAGAACCCTGTTCTACCACTGTGAATAGAGAAAACGCAATACTACCTACTAATCGTCCACCCTAATTCTTGACCTTCATGCTCTCGTATCTAGGATCATGTCCTTAATGAGTTAAAAATGTGTCATATTTTGTCTAATCACCTCTTTAATTCTTCTTCGATCTACTTCGACCTCTCCTCAAACCTATCACTACTAACCTTTCATACCTCTTCACTGAGGTATCTGTGCTCTTTCTCTTCACATGTCTGAACCATGTCGGGCTCGCTTCTCGCATCTTGTCCACCACAATGGCTACTCCCAACTTGCGTCCTAGTGCAAAAAATCAATATGTAGCATAAAAGTTCAACAATTTTAGATAAAAACTATAATAAATATTTTTTTAAATTAATTATGCCCATTGCCGGCCCTTTTATTTATTAAAACAAAAAAGTTCAAAATTTAAACCCAAAAACTGAGTCCGTAAAATCCAAAAATCCGGCGAAATAAAAAACAAAACAAAAGCAAATAAAAATTGAAAAAAACACCCGCTTTTTGTTGTCGGAACCCTATTTTCTCTCTTTAGTTGGTCCTCTCTCTTCCTTCTTTGCGCCGCCGTGACAAAAAAATGACCGGAGCTGACGATGATGTCATGCTTATCGTTGTGTTGATTATCCTCTGATTTGTCCAGTCGGTGGTCAAGTTGGGATTCATCCGTTCATTTCTGATCTGTGGTAAGTTTACATTGACTCTGCTGCTTCTGTTTTTCTTCCATTCTTCCCCGATTTGTGTTGTTCTTCTTTTGCATGTGTTTGATATGATAAAATGGAGTTCGGATTCCTCCACTTTTATGCTTCTTATGTGCCGCTCCTCAGGTATTGATTGCATTGTTGCTTCCTTTGTACGCTTGTATGTTGATTCCTTCGTCTGTTTGATGATACTTGTACTGGTGCCTTGTGCTTCTCTACCATCCCTGAAATAATGACCCTGTGTTGTTGAATCGATTGTCTGTGTTGTTTCTGAGTTTGTGTTGTGTGCACTTTCTCCCCTCTGAATACTATGAATCTGTATGTTGTAGTTTCTGTGGAACCAATTTTTTTCAATTTGTAGCTATCAGTTGTTCATGTGGACTGTTTATGTAGTTGTTGTGATCTTGTGTCAATTTGTTTATTCCTTGCTTGTGTGCCGTTATATTAGAAAGGTAGACCTGCAGAATAGAAAAAAAGAGTTAGAAAATACCACCATGTTCTCCTCCTGTTGAATTTGAACATGATAATATAAATTTTTTCTTCTCCCTTTCCATATTCTCCTACCCACCTCCCCTTCCATTAACTCCTCCCACACATCCCCAATCCTTTTTCTCTCCATTTATCCTTCAGCTCTGATTCTCAAATAGGAAAATTTGTGATTTATCACTATTGAGAATGTTTCTGCACATAGTTTGTAATTCTTGAAAAGAGTGATAGTGAACTGAAGTTTCATCTAAAGCCTGATTGGCCAATGCATTTGTCAATTTATTCCCCTCTCTGAGAATATGACTGAAAATTACAGTCATGTTGGTTCTCAATTCTCTAATCTCTCTTCAATCCATATGGTAATGCCCCAAGGTGGCTTCCATCCCTCCTCCAAGATCTTGTATACCACTTCTGGATCAGTTTGGACTATGATGTTATCTAGTCCTTGTCCCCTGCATAATCTCATAGCTTCCAGAATAGCCAGCACTTCAGCATCAATATTTGTTGTAATTTCAATCTCCTTTGCCTGAGCATAAATCAAATTTCCTTTTGAATTCCTCAAACAAAATTCATAAGAGCTTCTTCCTGGGTTTCCCCTGGAAGCACCATCAATATTGCACATTAACCACCCTATTGGAGGAAATTTCCATATCACCTTGGTGACTTTAATCTTTGATATCCCTCCCTCAAACATTTTGATCAAATCCTCATACTTGTGTGGATAGCTCTTGACTGAGGGGTTCCTTATTTGTACTAGCCTCTGAATAGTATTAATTATCTGATAAATAACTCTTCCCATTGATCTTCTATCTCCATGCTTCATATTATTCCTCCTCTTCCACAATTCCCAAATTATTATGGCTGGAACTGCCTTAAAATCTGTTTAATTCTCCCTGCTACTGGTGCTGCCACCACTTAATTATCAGTTGCGTAAGCCTTCCATAGAAATCCGTGCTGTTGAACAAAATGGTACCACACTCTGTTAGCTACATAGGACTTCAGGAACAGGTGTTGTGTTGTTTCCTCTTTTGGAGGGAACAACACCAACATCTAGATATAATATTATACTTCATCTTCTTAAGCACATCATTCACTGGCACCTTAAATTTTCAACATCAACACATAAAGAAGGCTATTTTGAATGGCATTCCTTTTATCCACATATGCTTATAAATAGCTAGCTCCTGACTCTTCAATATCACATAATCCCGAGCTGATTTTACAGTAAAAACTCCTTTATTGTCCAACAACCACCAAGGTTTGTCCATCCCTTTATCTTCTCTTGGTGGTGCAATTGTGCTTGTGATATGTTGGATAATGCCTTTAGGTAACATGATTTATAATTTTATCACATTCCACTCTCCCCAGTCACTTACTCTTTTACATTCTGTACACTTGCATAATAAAGAGCCTACATTCTTGTCCAGCTGTCAAACAAAAATTGGGAATTTTCCATTTTGATTTGCCACCAAATCTGGTGTTCAACCAACTCCCTTGCCTGTAGGATCTTTTCCAAGCTTGAGTCCCATATTTTCACTGAACCACCACTGCATTCTCCTTCTTACAGTACTTGTTGCTGAGGAAGGCACTCCATAGAGATGACTTAGTTCTAAAGTTCCACCATAGTTTACAGTATAAAGCCATTGACACATCATGTAGAGACTTAAATCCCACTCCTCCCTCTTTGGTAGGCAGACATAAGTGATTCCGAGAAGCCCAATGTCTACTCTTTCTCCATATAGTATTACTCCAAAAGAAATGAGCAAACATCCTATGCATCTGATTGATCACACAATCAGGAAGTTGACTGCTGATAACAGATGTATTGGCATGCTCTGTAGCACATGTTTGATTAGAATAGCTCTTCCACCAAAAATAAAAATTTACCTTTCCATCCTTGCAATTTATTCATTATCTTGATAAAAATCCATTGCAGAACACCTTCTTTCTTCTGCTATGAAAGATTGGACAGCCTAAGTATGTGAAAGGAAACTCTTTCCTCTCTATTCCAGTAACAATCTCCATAGTGATAGTTATGTCCCCTGGGACATTTTGATGCATGTAGAGCTCTTTTCTTTTTTAATTTTTTGCCCAGAAACCTTCTCATATTTCTCCAAGACCTCCATAATCAGTTGCAAAGATAACACATCAGTTGAGGAGAAAATAATCATATCATGTGCATATGCTAGGTGATTCACTTTAGGACTCCATTTGGCATACCCCCTGAACTTTGTATGTCATTTAGTGCATAAATTCCTAGTGAGAACTTTAGAAGTTAGGATGAACAAGGTTGGGGACAAAAGATCTCCTTGTTTATTGAAAGAATCCATTCTGTTACCCATTTATCAGTACTGAATACCAGTTATTGTTCACAATTATAAACAACATATCTATCAACCTTTTATGAAAGCTCAATTTCCTCAACACCTTTGTTAGGAAGAGCCAAGATACCCTGCCATATGCTTTGGCCATGTCTAATTTCAATACAACATTGGCATCCTTGGTTCTTAGCTAATATCAGCAACAATTTCCTATGTAAGCAAGATGTTCTCCACAATACTTATCCCCTTTACAAAACTAGCCTGATTCAACCTATCCACCAGCCTTTTATGAATCAATCTGGAAAAGATTTTATTCACAAAGTTACTCAAACTAATTAGCCTCATGTCAGAAAAGGTTGTAATGACATCCTTTTTGGCAGTAGTACCAAATTAGTATGAGTAATAAATCTGGGTAACTCTGCCCCCACAGAAGAAAGTTTTAACCATATTCACAATATCTTCTTTAATAATATCCCAACAAGTCTGGTAAAACAGACCTGTAAAACTATCAGGACCCCCTGCACTTTCTCCATTAAGACTGAAAACCACATTTTTAATTTATTCTTCACTTGACATATCAACAATTAATTCATTCTCAACATCTTGAATTATTTTAGGGACATGATCCAACATCTCAAAATCAATAGGATCCCCTTCTTTGGTAAACTGTTCTTGGTAAAATCTGATAGCTTCCCCCCACAACTTCCTCTTTTTCTTCTAACCGTTCCCATTCTGATCTTGTATCCTTTTTAATTGCAGCCTCTTTCTTCTTCCTTCTTCATAAGCATGAAAGAACCTAGTATTTCTATCCCCATCTTAAAATCACTGCATCCCAGCTTTTTGTTTCTAAAACAACTCCTCTAGATGTAACAACCTATTCAGATCAGCCTGCACTCTGTGAAGACTTTCTCTATCGCTTGGGGTTGTTTGTAATTCAAATTGTGCTTCATGCACCATGATCACATCCTCCAGGGTTTCTATTTCTGTAAAATGTTTCCAAATATCTATCTACTCCACTGAGTTAATCCAGCTTTCACCTTTTTCAGTTTATGATGAAAACGAATGAAATGATTTGTCATGAAGTCCACTGTCCACAGAGATTGCACCTTATCTAGAAAGGACTCCTGTTTAACCCAAAAGTTCAGATATTTAAAAGGTTCCTGAATTGGTTCATTATTCCCTGAATATGTTATCAACAATGGAGCATGATCAGACCTTATTCTGATTAAGTGTGTGATATCAAACTCAGGGAAAGTGTTCTGTAGAGCCTCATTCCCCAAACACCTATCCAACCACTTGAAGATGCATTCATCTCCACTTTATCTATTTCACCAAGTATAAGTACTGCCTTTTAAACCCAAGTCAGTTACCTCACAGTTCTGCATGCAAGCTCTAAAATCTTGGACTTCATTAATTGTGACTGATAATCTCCCATAATTTTTTGAATCTATCACAATAGTGTTAAAATCACCTCCTATTAACCATGGATGTTGCATTGAATTATCCATATCCTCAAGAGATTCCCACAGTTCCAATCTCCCCCTCTGAGAACATTTGGCATACACTAAAGTAACTACCATCTCTTTCTGAGTTCCCCTGATCTTCAGGCTAATGTTCAGTTGCTGTATATGATCTATCAAAACTTGCATTTCAAACATGTCATCCACAAATGCACATATCTTCCCTGAGCAGTTTGTCATAGCATGTTGCAACCATATTCTTCTCCTGTATATTTCAATCTTATTAGGTTCCTGAAAAGGTTCCATTAATCCCACAAAGCCAAAATGATATTTTTTCTGATGAAAGCTTCCATTGTATTCACTGACCTAATATTCCATATGAGAGCATTCATCATTGACAATTGGATTTATGGATAGTACTTTTAGTTTGTACCCCACTCCCAGGTGGTAAGCTATGATCCCTTGTACTCTTCTTTTTTCCTCTTTCTAAGCCTCTATCTAGAAGCTTTAGTGATATATCTCCTGTTCTGGCCATTGCCTTCACATTCTACTTCAAATCATGCACGTCCAAATCCTTTTCTCTTGTGGTCCTTATCTCTTTCATCTTGGTACATATCCCTGTAGGTACTATTTGACTTTTTTTGCATATTTCCCCTATGATGTTCTTCATTCTGTTGCTTCTCTACCTCTACTTGCTTTGTTGTTAACTTGTCTGGCCTTTGTTGTTTTTCTCCTTGCACCAGGTTTTGATCATTAACCCCTGAGGCCAAACTCTCCTGCTGTACTTCCTGTTCTCTTTCATTCAGTTCATCCCCATGGTTATGCTTCTCATCATCAGCTTCTTGTATTACTACATCTTCCTTTCATTGACTATTTGTGCTACTGCTGTTTATTTCCTCTACTGTATGAGTTTGACTGCTGGTACCTTGACTTTGTGTACTGTATGGGCTGTTGTTTAGTTTTGAGGGATTGAGTTCTTTTCCCTCATTAAACTTGAGTGGACTAGTTGTATGTTGCTTGCTTGGACTGATTCTTATTTATGCTTGTTGCCTCCATCATATCTGTGCTGTGAGATTCCTGCATTACTGTCTTTCCTTGTCTCTGCTCTTCATCTATTTTGTCTGTATCCTTGTTTGGATTAGTATTCATCTCTTCCCTACTTCTGCTATTATCTCCCTTTTTATTGTTACTTGACATTTGCCCCTCTTCATTAGTGATCTGCTGCTGTATGTCTTGTGTTTTTGCAGGACTGAGATTTTCAGCTCCTCCTGCATCCTGCTTCTCTTCATCAAGTACTTGGAAATCGTTGTGAGTTTCCACTTTATCCCTTTCTATTTGATTCACATTGTCACCCACTTCCCCCAAAATGATTCCACTTGTATGCCTAATATATTTATATTTTCTTCTTTGCGTCCATTTCTGTTTGCCTTGATTATTGCCCCTCATCTTCCTTTATTTCCTTCTCTTGATTGTTACCATTGCTTTCATAGCTTGCTTTTTCTCATTGTTGTCTTTTCTAAGATCCTCTCTATACTGCTTCTCCAGGTTTGGGTGTAAAGCTCTGCATTCCTGCTCATCATGTCCTTGCAGTTTGCAATATTTTGATAAGAGATCATAATTAATAGTTATCCATTTTGACCGAATCTTGCCTGTCTCTTGATCCTCTTAAGCAATGTGAATTCTTTTTGGATGTTCTGCAACTAGATCTAATTCAACTTTAACTTTGACACAGCTAGGTCTAGTTCTATTTGCTGTGGCCAGGTCTACCACCAAAGGCTTCCCAACTGCTGAAGCCAAGGAGAATACAACTTTCTTTGCAAAGCAATTGGGTGGTAATTCTGGAAAGCTTATCCAGGCAACAACTATAGAAGTCTCTTCATTCGATTTAAACGATGGATTCCATATTAATGGCCTCATCTAGCAGTATCTTGAATGTACTTTTATGTAATAAGCTGGTTTGGATAACATTTTTACATGGTCCTCCAGTAAGTTCAGCTATATCAAAGATATGTCTATCCTCTATTAAACCAATTGTACAAGGACCTTTAATAGAACATTGATCTGAAATTGCATCTCTTAGTTCTTTAATATCGAATTATGTCATTAGAGAACTTGCCCAAAATAGCATATTGTGAATTCTCTTGAATGATAAGCTTCTTGATTTCTGATGACTTCCAAGTCATATGTGGTTCACCATCAATGTAAACCACTGGTTTGGGTGGCACAACATATATTTCCTTATTTATATTTATGGTTTCGGAAGGCTTCAACAGGTTATCATATTTGGTATTATGTATTTCCGGTGGGTTTGGAGACGATGAAGGTAAATCCTTAGGCAAACTTGACTGGGTTTTGGGATTGGTCAAATCAAAAAAAGAAGGTCTATTTTCCCACGTAGTTCGTCGGTCAAACCAACGAGTCTCTTCTCAAAGTAATAGGGAGAGTTACCCTCGCCTAACTCATCTATAGGACTCCTGGTCCTGATCGAACAGAGAGTCGCTCCCATAAACGAATGAATGGGACTCCTGGTCCTGATCGAACCAGAGATTCCGACAACCCGGGGAATCGGCGAGAAGAGATGGGTCGGATATCGGAATCGCCCAAAAGTCCCGACTTTTTCGAGGCGGGGCTTCGACCCGTATCCGGCCAACTCCTCGAACTGGCAGGGTGCGGCATATTCATGGATCGGCAAAGCGAACTCTCAATTTGATCATGAGAGCCTAGAGAGCTCTCTATCTTTCCCCAAATTTCGACTAGCGCGGTTCTTTTTCTCGACCAATTTGAATTCCATTTCATTTTGGATTTGTTGTTAAGTAGAGTAGTAAGTAGCTAGGCGGATTTCGGCGCATCTTTGCATTGAGAATCTCCAAAGAAATTAGAAGCGCCTATGATAGCGTATGATTATTCCCATTTGTGACCGACGGTTGCTTGCAAGAGGTGGCGATCGGCGGTGTTCCAAAGCGCCATAACGACGTGCGTTAGAGCGTTATGGTTGCCAATCAAGATATCTTTCTTCTCATGGAGAGTGTGGCATTGCAAACTTCCTTTGGATGACATTCGACAAGACTTGGATATACAATGCCCTCAAGGTCTTGGTGTTGTAATCGACCAAGAGTGGAAACCATGCGGTATCTTTTTACGAAGAGTCAATGTCTTGATAAGGTATGGCAATACTTTTCCTTGGGTGCGGGTCTTACACATGGTGTTAGCTTACGAGGTATTTCAAAGGTGGTGGAAACACCCCGCAAATGTATATCTGAAGCCCTTATATCAAGCATTGCCCTGTGTAGTTGTCGGGGGGAGCTATGGAAGAGGAGAAAGAAAAGAAGGTATGGTGGTAATATCTCCTTGAACAGGCTAATTTCTCGTTTTCAAACAACTCTGCACAATTTTGGTGTACGGGTTTCCTAAGATGAAAAGATTGTCTTCTAATTGGCTAATTGGTTAGTGAGTTGGAGAGCTACATCCCCAGGCTACATTATAGAAGAGTATGTTGGGAATTCCCTAGTGGACAATGGATTAAATGCAACACGGATGGTGCATCAAGAGGTAATCCAGTAAGAGTGGTCTTCTTGTGGTGTTTAGAGATCTTTTGCTGGTGATTTTTTGTGTCTTTGCTACCCAATTTTTGGTTGTTCAAACTAATATGTATTCGAGAGATAATGGCTATTCGGTTAGTTTCTTTGAAATCTGTGTGCATAAAGGCTTCACAAATGTGGTGATTGAGGCCGATTCAACCATTGCTAGGCCGATCATGATACAAGAGGTGTCTGCACCCCAGGGTGTTGATACAATAGTCGGAAAATTATTACATTGTTGAGGGATAAAGAAATTCGATTTTCTCATGTGTACGGGGAAGGAAATGCGTGTGCGGATAGCCTAGCTAATTATGCCATTGATGAGGAGATTTACGGCACTTTTGAGGAGTTCCACCAAATTGCTGCACAAGCTAGAAAGCTTATCAATGTTGATAAAGCTCGATTCCTTCGTTTAGAGTCGAGTCCATCCATGGAGATTCTAGTCTTGATCCTCAAGTGTGTGTACCGCAAATAGAAGAAGATGAACAGGTGGTTAGTCGATTCACATTCAAAAGTTAGGGCCTTATTTAAACAAAGTATATATATACTTTTGACCCCCCAACCTAGAGTAGCTAGGTGGGGAAGTCAAATTAATCCTTGTTCATACATAGGCTTCTGCGGTACGAAATGGGCCACTTCAAATAGGTTCATTGCTCCGGCCTAGAATACGATTAATCCGGCATGGGCTACATGAGCCCCTAGTAGTTTACCGGATAAATTGAGTTGTCGGGCATTCCCGGCCCACCAAGCGAAAGCGATGGTTTCTTGGTCACGACCAGCTAAGGCTAAAGTTCCATTAAAGAGCCTTTCCACGTGGTAGAACCTCCTCGGGGAATATAAGGTTTTCATGAGGCGATCTTGAGCCGCCATCCAAGCGCGAATACCTTCGTTTAAGAGAATATTTTTGGTGTAGAAAGTCTCGGATTCGGGATCTTCCGCGCGCGAATTTCTGACGAGAAACGAAGTCATAGGCACGTAGGTTCAAGGCTAGACCGACTACTCCAAGAGCACTCATCCATAAACCGGTTCTTGGTACAAATAACATAAAGAAATGTAACCAACGTTTATTGGAAAAAGCAACCCCAAAGATTTGGGACCAAAAGCGGTTAGCGGTGACCCTTGAATAAGTTTCTTCGGCTTGAGTTGGGTTAAAAGCACGGAATGTATTTGCACCATCACCGTCTTCAAATAAAGTCTTTTCTACGGTAGCACCATGAATGGCGCATAGCAAAGCGAAAGGCCCAATACACCGGCAACTCCCATCATATGAAAGGGGTTCAAGGTCCAATTATGAAACCCTTGAAAAAATAGGATGAATCGAAATATAGTGCTACACCAAAACTAGGTGCAAAGAACCAAGCGGTGACGACCTAGTGGATAAATCGAAAATACGAGAAAGAAAAACGACAATTGAACCGGAAAATGCGATTGCATTATAAGGTCTCAATTGAACGATCGAGCAAGCTCGAATTGACGTAACATGAAACCTATTAGGCCAAAAGCTCCATGGAGAGCAACAAAAGTCCACAGACCCCCCAATTGACACCAACGAGTAAAATCTCCTTGTGCTTCAGGACCCCTATAGTAAAGTAAGCAACAACTCTTTTCAAGTATTCTAATAAGAGATATTTTCATCAAGCTTACTAGAATATTCGAACCTCGACAAAATGACACTTTCATCTTATTATAGCTAAAGAATCACCACATGGGAACTCGCTTTTTTCGCTTTCAATTCGCATGTTACAAATAGTCCTTTTTTTCTGAATATCGTATCGTATATAGTGTAGTTAGTATATATAATGTACTTTTTTTTGGACTTTATTTAATTGTTTAAAGAATGAAAGTAATCGTTGATAAAAAGAACGAGGGGAAGAATCGACGAGGCGAGTGTTCTCGAAGAGAAAATCCTGATGAAAAAAACGTGAGGAGAATTCGAGATTCAAATGTTAGAAGGTGCAAAATCAATCGGTGCAGGAGCTGCTACAATTGCTTTAGCGGGAGCTGCTATCGGTATTGGAAACATCCCTAGTTTCTCGATTCATTCCATGGCGCGAAATCCATCATTGGCAAAACAATTATTTGGTTATGCCATTTTGGGCTTTGCTCTAACCGAAGCTATTGCATCGTTTGCCCCAATGATGGCCTTTTTGATCTCATTCGTATTCCAAGTCCCTTAGTAATCGTTTACGGTAGATGGGTAAGTGGCGGGGACCCCGGCTTAGATTAGAGTAATCGCCCCGAAGGTCGGCGAGGTTCTGCTATGGTGAAGTGAAAGATCTTTCACTTCACTATAGTGGGAAGAAGACAGTGGGAGCGAGAGCAAAGCAAGCTCTAGTGGTGGGTTGTCTTCGCGGCCCCATTTCATCGACATAGTCGAAGCAATGGATGTTGTAAAGAAGTGAAAGACGAAAGTACGGTGGAGGTTGGTTGAAGATGATGTTACGCGGCGTTCGAACTAGTCTTGAAGTGAATGAATTAGAAAGAAGTAATGCCAAATTTGAAACATTCCAAATTTGTTTCCGGAATCATTAGGGCTTTCGGGTCGTTCTAGCTCTTTCCCCGCCTACATTTTCTTTTTGCTCCCTTTCTTATGAACTTCTTCTTGCTTGCAACATTCCATTTCTCGATTGGTGCTTTCTTTAATGGAGGGCATTCCTCTTTACGGCGGAGACGCCGGAAGGGGTGTTAGCTCTTCGACGAACCAAGCCTTCCCGCGGTGAAGAAGAGACAGGGGATCGGTCCGAGATCGAAAGAGCCTTGGATCGACTTGAATTAGACAGATTCAAGAACAAAAAGATCGGTTGGCCGAACAGATTAGCCCCCGATTGAGTCGGAGAAGGCACGCCTAGTTAAAAGGTTGTGGCACCGCGACTTGAGGGAACTTCCGTCACCAAGTGAGATGGTCAAAATAATTATCGACCGCTTCGCCAAAGAAAGCGCCTATAATGCCAACAAACCCAATGTCCCAGGCGCATTTACGGCACTTAAAGACTTGGTTGACACGAGCACAACACTCGGCGGAGCACGATAGTGCAGAAGTATGAGTATCCAAAATCATATTTCTTCCATAATTGAAGGATATTTCAAGTAGAAGAGCTGACGTATTGTTTCACATTTGAATTTCTCTTACATTCTACGTTCCCGAAATGGATCCTATCAAATATTTCACATTTTCTATGATTATCTCTATTTCGGTATTCGGGGAATCCTCCTTAATAGACGAAATATTCCTATTATGTCAATGCCAATTGAATCAATGTTATTAGTCGTGAATTCGAACTTTTTGGTATTTTCTGTTTCTTCGGATGATATGATGGGTCAATCATTTGCTTCATTGGTTCCAACGGTGGCAGTACGGAATCTGCTATTGGGTTAGCTATTTTCGTTATTACTTTCCGAGTCCGATGGACTATTGCTTTGTAGAATCTATTAATAGCATTCAAGGTTAAAGATGACTCCTAGAGAGTTACCAAAATACGAAGTTCTCCTCCTTTCTTTCTCTTCTTTCTTTTTGATACTTGGTTGGCGGGGGTCGGGGCCTTTCTCGCCGGGCGGGCGAGCGCATCCGATTCGTCGGTCCTTTCTTATTCTTAAACCACTTCCCGTTCGATTGCTTTGAAAGATAGAGATCGTGCTTTCTAAATGAGATTGAGTTCCACGAATATGCAGGGGTAGAAAGATGCTATTTGCTTTGCTATTCTATCTATTTGTGCATCAAGTTCGAAGAAGATCTCAATTTATAATGAAGAAATGATAGTAGCTCTATGTTTTATAGGCTTTATCATATTCAATCGGAAGAGTTTAGGTAATACTTTCAAAGTGACTCTCGACGGGAGAATCCAGGCTATTCGAAAGAATCGCAGCAATTCCCCAATCCTAACGAAGTAGTTCCTCCGGAATCCAATGAACAACAACGATTACTTAGGATCACTTGCGAATTTGTGGCACCGTAGTAGAATCATTACCAATGGCACGTTGTGCGCCTAAGTGCGAAAAGACAAGGCAAGCTTTGTTATGTCGAAACCTAAATGTTAAGTCGCAACACTTCCAAATGCCACTTCTTCCCGTCGCATCCGTCTTCGGGATGATATAGCCATAAAGATGCACGTCTTAGTGGGAAAAAGATTTTGCCCCCGGTGTAGCTCGAAAGCGAAAGAGTCGAATTCATTCGAGAGAGCTTGGTGGTCTTAAGAATGGTTCGGGTGGGGGATTCTCTTAAGAATAAAGAAATCGAATAGAATCTAATTCATGTTCATGTTAACGAAAGAGCGGATCCAATACCAAGACGCTTGAGAGAAAAGGCTAGCCTTGTATATACGCTATTTCTGTTTATGTTAGAGGTGCCCAAAGCTAGAAGCAAGATTTCGAGTATCATATGAAAAGCTTTTGAGTAAGTAAGATGGATGGATTTGGAATCAAGTGAAAGAATTAGTTGCATAGATATAGATATAGAGAAAGTCCTTTCTCTTCGAGGGGGTGATATTAGGGTTTTGAGATCGGTTCGACGTCGAACAGTGTTTTCGACCCGAAAAGCTCCACGTAGCTGTCGTATGCGGGTACTACGAGGCCCACGACTTTCTTGATTGCCTCATTCGGGTGTTGATGTGGCTAAAGTCTCTCCGATGGTAGCGTATATTACGCTCGAGGTCTCTCGAGCCTCCCGTTGTACCAATGTCTCCGTTTTAGGGTTTAAGGAATAAGGTAATGAAATTCCGGTATGGACTTTTGTTGTTGTTACGGCGGGCGGAGAGCGTGCCCTATTGGTCTAATTCCTGCTTCCCCTTGGTATCGGTAAAGGGGCTGGTAAGCGCTTCCCGAATAGATTCCTTTCTCTTCCCCGGACACCGAACAAAGGGAACCCTAGCTTCACTTGTCGTAGTAAGACCACCCCTCTATAAGCTTTCCCTATCGCTCGATGAACCTCTTTCCGCCTTTGTTCTCTAGAGTTCAAGAACGATTCTTGCCTATCCCTTATTTGTCCATGTTGTCCGTTTTCTCGCTAAAGGCGCATGAAAAGCACCTATATTGTTATACGTAAGAGGAAGGACGACTAAGCAACTATGCTACTATTGGCACCCCAAACTAAAAACTACAGCTGGAAATCCAACTTTAGGTGGTCATTATGATCGAAACTCACTCTCGGAGAATTTTATTGACCTCGCGTATAACATGGGGAATCGGTTCGCACCCATATTGTTGAATAAAAGAACAAAGACTTGACTGGACGGTATTCACGAGCAGATGACAAGCATGAGTGAAGAAGGGTCTTATGTTACCATTTTTGGTGGTAAAGAAGATGTTCTTGTTCTTCCATTCCCCAAACCCACTTCACTTTCAAGATTGGGTTGGTGTTCCGATAGGCGAGAGGTGTAAGCACCGCGAGGTGTGAAGCCGATCGTACAAAAGACAATGAATCAATTTCGAAAATGATAGATTTCCAAAAAAGAAGTAAAAGCGAGAATGAAAGTCATCCTATATTGACAAGGACGAGCTTTTTCAAGAAGAAAGCTTCGCGCCCAACCGCTTGTATATCGATCGGAAAGAAGCAAATACCAAATGCTATCGGTGGTTCTTCCTTCCTATCCCATCTATCTATAAGAGTTGCTTGATTCGCCCCCATCTTTAATAGGACCGGACTAAGTTCGGGCGGATCTCCGTCCCATTTCACGGATGCATCGCATTGAGAATTGACTCGTCGGATTAACCACTTAGACGGAGAGTTCCCCGTATTCCATTTCATTGGCAACTCGAAATAGATCTAAACGGATTGCGCGGTACCCCGGACCGAAGAAATTTCAAAATGAATTGAAAAGAATATCAATATAAGGCCCGTATGTAACTCAAAAGTGCAGCAAGCCTACACCGACCTGCAACTCGCTTTCTCATTGGCTCCATTAGGGTTCGTAGTCTCATCCCGAAAAGGTTTTTTTCTTTCTCCGGATATACTCTCAACTTTCCCCGCTATCCTATCAACAGTCGACCAATATCGAGTGGAGGAAGAAGAGTAGTACCCTTTTTTCGCTTAGTCAACGTAGTTTAATAATTCAACTAGTGGTCTTCTTGCCGAAAAAAAAGGAGTCACCCAACATGGGCAATGATAGACAGACCAAAGATTTACGCAGATCCTTGTGTGCTTGCTTTGTGCACCGGCACAAAGAGAATTCGAAGCTCGCTCGGCGTACTAGCCCTATAACGGAGCTCTTAGTATAAAGCCCAACCACACTCTTTTAGTATAAAGCGGAGCAGGACCGTTGGCCGATCTCGACTCCCCACCCAACCGCCCGGCGTATGTTTCCGAATCAACCGCATCGTAAGTCGCTATAGCTCTTGCCAACTACCCTAGAAATGAAAAAGAAACTCTATCCTCAACCCTTCCAATCCTTAGTTCATGGTGGCAACTTCACCCCGTGCATCCTTTGGTTGTGAGCCCCGCCTAGAGGGAGGCGCTAAGGGAAGGGCGTAGCGTTAAATCCGCCTCGCCTTGAAGACGTTTGGAACCCTTCTGTTGAGCACCAATTGGAAATCCAATCGACTTCTAAAACGGAAGTGAGCACAGGTGAGAGGACCCCACTTTCCCGCATCCCTCTCCCCACGAGCGAACACCGCAGAGATGCACGCAAGACGTGGGCCTTGTCTAACGAACGACGACTTTCGATTCTTCACTTCAAGGAGTAGAGTCGCTG